>WBNH01004372.1:0-122949 GCA_013401255.1 Urocolius indicus
TCTTTTCTAGACTACACAGCCCTTCTGCCATTTAATTTTTTAACTGTTTATTTTTTTTTAAGTCTGTCAAGCCATACCCTTGGTCTGAAGACTGATCTGCAAATATTCTTCAAAGAGTGAATCACAAAGCTTTCATTCTGTTATAGTCACTAAAAGTAAGTAAGTGTGAAACTGTTATCCTGTGGTTTCATGCTTATTTTTGAAGACAGCAGCTGAAATTTCAACCTCAAGTACAAAACAGAATACACAAGGTGAAATTCACTGCTGGCTTGGCCTTAGCACAATTCCAGAACAGAAACATTTTAACTACTGTAAAAAATGGACTGGGCCACCAAGTAGACCCATTCACAAACACTGCTGCTCACATTTTTTGATTGCACTTTCAAAACCTACGAAATAAAATTATTTCCTTACCAAATGATTTTTTGCCAACCCTTAATATAGGGAGTAATGAAATTTTATAAAGATGAGAAAAAAGCTAAAAAGGACAGTAGCTTCAACATACCTGATCACACTGCCACTGAGGGCTTGCACAAAGTCTTTCTGCTGTCTGTCTTCCACAAATGCATCGTTGTTTACTGACTCGTGGACAAGGCTGACACTCTCCTATACATAATTGCAAAGTGACATTGACAGTAGGAATTGTGAAAGAATTATACATCTTAACAACTAAAGCAACTACTCCTCTGAGGTTTAAGAAGGCAGGTCTACCTGCGTGACAGGAATTCTCACAAGCGTGTTGTCCACACAGCAACGTCCGTCCACAGGGCAGGCGACACGACCATTCCTTGGCACTGCATCTTCGGGGCACTGGTTTAGCTTTCTTACAGTGACAGGTTATTGTCACCATCTTTGGGCAAGGTGGACAGGGTCCTAAGTACAGACAAAAGAATGCCTCACTAATGGCCTTTCAGCAAATACAACCTTGACTACATGTTGCTTTACTCTCAGAATTTAAAATACAGTAAGCTGACTTCAAGTAAAACGGAGTGTAACAGCTACATAAACATAGGTCACACAACCAAGAGACACAATGGATTTACCTGGATGACAAAGCAGCAAACATTTATGACCACAAGAAGGTTTGAATTCCCTCTCACATATCTGACCACAGGAGTGAGGTACCAGCCAGGGGTCCACTGTTGGATTTTCCACTTTTCCACAGTAACAGTAATACCTACTGGGAGTTTCAGACCGTTTGTACTCAAACCTACATTTTGGACTACAACAAAGGAAAAAAAGGAGTAAGATAACAAGTACTTTCTTTTTTTAAAAAAAGTAAAGTAGTTTTTATCATTTTTTCCCCAAGACTGTTGCCAGGCTACCAATTAACATTTTTACAAGCATCGTAACAAATAGCAACACAATTAAATTTATAAAATACAATAAAGGCCTTGCGATATGTCAGATTTATTATTATTATTATTAGTCCAAAGTATTGTCCTATGACTGCAATCTTTTTTTTTTCTAAGAATATGTATAAAAAAACCTCGAAGCATACAGAACAATTTTTATGTCAAGTAACACCAAAGGAGAGTATGCAAGTTAACTTACTTAAACAGAACCAATCAAAAAACCAAAAAGATATTAAAATCCCTTTTCTTTCTTTATCAAGAGCAATGTACAAGCTATACCAAGATTTAGCAATGCTATAAAGAAGAATGCAGAAGAATTAAAATTTTATCTGAAAGATTTTAGATTCTATCAGTCCAGTTTCTTAGATATTATAAGATGCGTTCCTGTGTGACCTGATTGAGGTGAGCCTGCTTTAGCAGGGGGCTGGACTAGATGATCTCTAGATGTCCCTTCCAACCCCTACCATTCTTTGACTCTGTGAAGACACACACATTTATGTGTTATGCTTGATGTTGTCAGATATTAAAACCCACATTATTCCTAAAGGTAGACAGGCAATAAAGGTCTGGAACTTGTTAGTGCCACAGACCCTAAAAGCTGCAAGTCATGGACAAGGCACACAAGAGAAGGTAGGAGAAACGCAGCAGCTCCCATTTCTAACCAGACTGGGAAAAGAAAACAGACAAGGAGTTGCTCCTCAGAGAAGAATAAAAGCCTTGAAAGAGCAAGGTACTCTTTTTTTTTTTTATTAAACAAAATGTTGATTTGTCCCTATATAATACATTACAGACAATAAGACATTTCTCCACAGTGACTGCACAGTTTTATCATGTGCTTAAATAAAATACCCTTCACCTTAACATTTTTTCATTATAAACATTGTGTTTAAGCACAAAATTAGTTTGTAGTAAAACAGGCATTATCAACTTCAGGTGCTGCCAGTCATTAAGTTTTACCTTATTTCCTAAGCAAACCTCCTCCCTGAGATACCATGTTAATAAAGCTTTTGAATCCACCAGTGATTTGAACCAAACATGACAGAGGATTTTGCTACCAGCTCCCCACATAAAAGTAGGTGGGCAGATAAAGCATAGAACAAACGTGAACTTTCAGACACAAAACTATTGAAAAACTAAGCACCATTATTCATGCAAACACAGTATTACCTCCTTCTTTATACAATCTGATGTAATACCACAACATTGGCTTTGATGCTTGAGTTAGAGACCAAAAAAACCCCCTCTCTCTAAATCTTACCATTTTATAACTGCTTATTTATTTAATGGTACCAAATATAAAAGTGATACAGAAATACGTGAAACCATCTACAAATAAATATGACAATCTGAGACAGACAAGTTATTTTCTCACAGGTTAAAACCAATTTGATTGGTTTTAACATCACTTTGAAATATTCCTGAATTATATTCACAAAAAATTTAAAACAATTCAGAAAAGCAACAGAAGAGTCAGTCTTCTAAACTTCTTTTTTGGTGTGCATGTCATTTACAAGAACCAAGCTGTTCTGTTCACAAATGTTCCACAATAAAGCATCTTTGTAAATGTACCATGAAGAGCTCACCATGGCCAGGGATAATCTTTCTTCCCAAAATCATCATCTGTCAAAGGAGAAGACACAAGGAAAAGGCTGTCCTTAGCCCACTTCTGGATACACACCAGGTGAAATATACAAAAGCATCCACAGCAGCTCCAGACCTAAAAAACCAGATAGAAGTGATAAACGCTCTGTATTAGCTTTCCTTTTGTGTCAGTGAATTAAAATCTGTAAAATCTTAAGAAATATACGCTTGCTATTTTTCCATTTAAAAATTAGGTTTCCTAGATTATATAAGTTTCATAGATTACATCTGTTCTAATACAGTCTTGCTGTTACAGATTCATACCTTTAACCTTTTTTCCTGCTGCTTTGGTTAAGTTTTTGCTAATTCTTATAGACACCAAAATACTCACATGATCACAGAAACATTCATTTAAACACACCTTTGGATGTTATATAGTGCAGCCTCATGCCCAAAGCAGGATTATTGCCAATTTATCTCAGTTCACTCACAGGTTTGTCAAGCAAAGTTGAAAAAATCTGAAAGATGGGCACTCCACAGTCATCCTGGGCAACACACAACCTTCCTAGTAGCCAATCTGCACCTTCCAAGCCTCAGTTTGTGTCATTGCCCCTTATTATACCACCTGTCACCACAAAGACAATTTTGGCTTTAGCTGCCTTCACAACTACAAGTAGACAGGCAGCAATCATATAATCTCTTAGCCTCTTCTCTGCAGACTAAACAGGCCCAGCTCTTCCTCCTCCTTTCTCCCTGTCACACATCCATGGTCTCTAGACATCTTGGTAGGAAAAGTACTAAAATCTTTTTCCCCCTTTCAAACTTAAAATTTTTACATACAATGCTAGTAGGAAAAAGATTGGATTCCAAGTGTGTATTTAAACATAGTGACTTTTGTGCATAGAGCAGGAGAAGTATAAAATTTAAAAGAATTAAAAGGAAAAGTGCTTAAGAGTGTTGACTTTGCCAGTACTCTATCTCCTTTACTAAACCTTTCTGTACTTTGTTCCCAGCGTGCTTCTCTTTGTCATTTCTGGAGTGAAATCATGATCCTTTGCTAGTCTTTGCTTAGAATTGCTGCTGAAAAAGCAATTTAAATAACAACTTGCAGTTTCATGACTTCAGTACTTACAACATATTAACATCTTAAATCATCAGCTTAGAATGACTGTAAAAATTTGGTATTAGAAATACAGTAAAAACATTAACTTATCACATTGTTACAAAATTATACTGCAAAAACAAGGAGAGTTTCCCCATTAACTCCTAGAGGACAAAGTCAATGACATAAGTTTCTACAAGAACAGTAACTAATTTTCTAAAAATTAAGATAAACAGGAGACATTAGGCAAACAAATGCACCTGGAGGAAAGATTATATATTCAACGTAACTAACAGATCACCAGCTCCAGTTGCTGAATCATCTCACTTCTGCTAAAACCAATTCTATCAAGAAACACAGAACATGAAAAATCAAGCTAAGTGTATATGTCACTATCTGAAAAAATATGGATTAATGTTAAGAATTCATACAAAACATATGCATTTCTTTTTAAAAAAAAGTCAAGCACTACAGCTTCATTGGCTACTTGTAGTCCATATACATTCAGCATAAGAAGCTAAACATTTTCTGTGCTTTTTTTTCTTTTCATGTTAAACATACAGTTGCAAACATTTATTGATTCAAGTAACTGTAACAGAAACAGAGTTGAGTCTATCAACGTCAATAAACAAAGCGAAGAAGACCTGTACTGAAATCTCTCCCAAGAAAAATGGATCTATATGGAATAACACAATCTTCTCAGACATGTCACCTTCTCTTTCACTTGATCAGCATTTAGAGCAGAAAAGTTTATCTGAGCTCCTCTACTATAAGTTTAACAATAGTATTTCCCAATTTCATAGTATTTCTTGCTTTGGTGACTGCTGAAGCACAGTTGAACACACCATTGCAAGCACTGGCCTTCAAGCACTTCAGTTTCCATCTGCTACTCCCAAAAATTAAACAATAACTATTTTACATTATGATAACAAACATACATCAAAAAACCTACATTCTGATTCCAAGCTACATCTATAACAGCATTTAATTCTTCAAGCATTTGACAAATCCAGATACTGAATGTTGCATTTAGTACTCTTATTTTAAAACTATCAATCCCAAGGATTACCTTTAAAATATAATCAAGCACAAGTTTTTCAGACAGTTATATTTGCTTTATTCTAAAAGACTACTGTAAAATACTTACAGCTTGGTTCCTTTTAACTGAGGCAATGCAGATCAGACATGTCATAGCTCCTGACTGAAAAGCATCATTCAGATACTGTCTTGTACGTTCCAGTTCACTTGCATCTCCATCTTTAATGTACAAAGATTTTTAAAGTAATCAGTAATGTTTGATCAGCTATTCTGTATACGTGGAGACTGCCATAAAAGTATATATTTTTGTTCTCTGTATAAGGACCAGTCACATATTATTACAAAACCTCATCATTACAAGTACTTACGGCAGTTTCAGAATTATACCACAGATTCTGCATTAAAAGGCAAGAAGTACTGTCAGCATGAGTTGCTGGGAACAAACATTTTTAATACAAGACACCAAAATAAGGTGCTTTCCCCCTCCAATTATGGAAAAATTCTAATCCATGGGGGAATAATACATCACAGTTTATGCTTTCATATCCAGATAAAGTCAATGAATTAAAAAAAAAAAAATTACCAGTTTGACTGGTGTAAATGGTAAATGTTTTGGCCAAAATCTTTCCTTGTTTTACTTCAGCATCTTCATCATCATCTTCGGATGAGGAGCTAAACTGGTCTTCAACTAGCTTTTTTGCTGCAGCCTGATTAGCCTTCTTAATTTCATCAAATTTCTTCTGCGCAGATAATTCTATTAAGAGAACACATTAATGATGATTAATACTGTAACAGTTAATTGTGGCATCACATTCAGTTCTATGTCCTTTCAACTCCCCTTGTCTTTAAGGAGCTTGCAGATTTTGTGGTTTTATAGGCAATATGTTGCTACATTTTCAACACCACACAAGAAGTGAAAAATTGTATTTCCTTCTTTACTGTGCATTATCCAGAAAATTCATAGTAGGAATTATTATCTGTCAATTACTGCTGACAAATCCAACCACAGTAGAATATATGCATCTATAACGTTGCTTTATAAAAAGGACACTTTAAAAACACCCCCCAGGCACATCCCACAAAAACACAACTTTCACAGCATGAGAAAGAAGAAAAAAAAGAACCCCAAACAAAACAGGCAACTCTTGACAAAAGCAATTGTTATACGTTGCTGATACACTACAGGACCTCTACTAGCATTTAGCCTTTTTTAAATCATGACTTTTATTGCTCTGCCTCCATCCAAAAAGTCTTTATTGCAATAGTGGATTCATGCTACTTCATAGCCAGCAACATTAAAAGTGATAAGCTATTTCAACACAAGTTTTTTTGAAGTTATCGCACGTGCAAGAGAGGATGACTCTCACAGGGAGGAAAGAAAAAAAAGTTATGTAACTTTGCAGAGATCATAACAAACCCAAGTGCCTTTACGATAACATTCCACAGATATAAAGGTCTTTGGCAGATCACAGGTCGTAAGTACCTCCCATTACCTGAGGTTCCATCAAGCTCGATTTTACAGCTTTGCTTAAGAAACTATGTGTCCAGTTAAAAGAGCTCAGTGTTAGGTACTTCTCTATCTGCCAATATCTTGCGAGTATTAACTTGCGCTGACAGCAATCCCGGGCAGTGGGAAGCCTGCACCTTTCCCAGAGGCGGGCAATGTGTCACACTGACCACGGCACCTAACGTCTGTCCCCAGCGAGTAGCACTCTCCGGAATGTTTCCAACCGTACTGAAAAACGGCTGCATCACCCGTTACTTCACACTGTACTCCTCTGCTCGAAGGGCACCGGCTGTACACCCTGAGCTGGACGCATTCCCTGAGCCGCCAGCCACAGCCCGAGGCCTCCGCGTTTCTCGCACGGAAGAGGATGGATCTGCAAGGAGGGGATGGCACACGGCACAGCACCCGCGCCCCCCGCCCGCCTCCTCTCCCCACGGCGCCGGGGAAAGGGGCTCTCGAAGGCTCACAGTCTGCT
The DNA here is from genome assembly GCA_013401255.1 of Urocolius indicus. Taxonomy (NCBI): domain Eukaryota; kingdom Metazoa; phylum Chordata; class Aves; order Coliiformes; family Coliidae; genus Urocolius; species Urocolius indicus. Next base: position 7,059 of record WBNH01004372.1, read on the forward strand.
GCGCCGCCCGGGGTCCCGCAGCCCCCAGCCGCGACGGGGGAAAGACGAGGGAGGGCACAGACACTCACCACTGGTCCCCACGGCCGCAGCGCACGCACGGCCGCGGGCCTGCGGGGCCGGGGCAGCCGCCACAGCGCGGCCGGCGAGCCCGTCCNTTTCCCTTCCCCGCCCTGCCCGGCCCGGCCCGGCCCGGCCCCTCGGCCCGGCCCCTCGGCCCGGAAGCGGCGGTGGCGCCGTCAGAGACACGCGGAGCTCCCGCGGCAGCGCGCCTACAGCTCCCAGCGTCCCCCGCGCGGGCGGGCGGCCGCCAGTGGCGCGGGGGGATTCCAGCCCCCGGCGTGCACCGCGCGGGCGCCCGGCCAGGCGCGGGTCGGCTGTTGCACGGTCAGACCGTGCGTGCCGGTTCCCAAGCTGGCGGCGCCCAATGAAGGGCTCTCCTTTGCTCGATACCTGCCTTTCCCCTGCTTCTCTGGCCGCAGTGTCAGTGGCTTCGGCATCATTCACAGCACCATTCTGGTGGGAAAAGACTTCATCGAGTCCAACCACTAACCTTACACTGCAAAGCCCACCACTAAACCGTGTCCCTCAGCACTTCAGAGGCTTTAAAACACCTCTGATGCATTGATCAAAGGCTGAAAGATGGAACAAATCCACTACACCCGTTACGGTAGTCATGTATTCTGACCGCTGGTATGCACAAATAATTGCGAGACTCAAACCTCGAGCTTTGCGACTGCAACTAGCAAAAGCCAATTACTTTGCAGTTGTAACTAGTAAAAAAAGCCAATTACTTTGCAGTTGTAACTAGCAAAAACCAATTAACCAAAAAGAAGACACAAGCTCTGTGCCACACTGTGCATGCTTCAAAGGAAAGTTCAACCAAAGGACATCAAGAAAACAATTACCAGAGGGTCCTGAAGAACCCTGCAGACTGCCAGAGACCCTCACAGAAGACCCTGACAGCCTTAAGGTGCACGCTTAATAGAGATGCAAATATTATAACTAGTTCCAGGAAATATCTTGAGTATGTATACATATTCCAGGAAAACTTATGCATATGTATATAGCAGGGCAATATAAGCTTCTGTGGAAACTTCTAGTATGCATATAAGGAGGAACTATTCCCCATGCATGCAGCACAGCGAATAAAGAATGCTTGCTTTCTAAAATTCCAGAAGGAGTCTTTGTTCAGCCGACTGATGGTAACACCTCCAGGGATGGTGATGCCACCACTTTTCTGGGCAGCCTGTTCCCATGCTTCAAATTCTTTTCTTGAAGAAATTTTGCTGAACATGCAATTTAAGCCTCCCCTGGTGCAACTTGAGACCATTTCCTCTTTTCCTATCACTTGTTACTTGGCAGAAGGGACCTACACTCACCTCACTACAATCTCCTTTCAGAGACCTGCAGGGAGCTATAAAGTCTCCCCCAAGTCTCCATTTCTCTAGAGTTTATTTCTGGCAGCATGCTACTCTTGTGCACACTGTCTTCACCATTCCTCTTTAGAGTTTAAGAATTAAATATCTGACGCAAAGCATTTTTAGAAACTTCATGGAAATGTACGCAAAAGGTTTACGGCACAGAAAAACATATGGAGGAATCTCCATGTCTCTGAAAAGTTTTAACAAGGAAGTGCAAGTTGAAATAGTTCTAATTTTGTTGACATTTCCTTATGGCTTTATGGGATAAATCCTTATGGGATTTATGTTCTGTCTTGTGCCAGGAGGAAGATGCAGTTAGTGGTTTGGGTTTGGGTTGTTTTCAGCAAATATATGCATATAAAAGCTAAATAATACAAGATTTTAAAAAATAAGAAGAATCTGAAAATAGTACGTAAACTACTGAAGTGTTTAAAATCAAAGCATTTTTATTCTCAAGAAAGAGGCAACTACTGACTACAACTTGTGTTGTAGATGGAAGGATCAATAAAACTAGATCTCTGCCTTTATGAATTTACACATTAATGCAAAGTTTTAAACTCTTCAACAAAGGAGAAAAGGGCTTCCTAAGTGACTAGTGAAATATGATGCAGTCCTATAGGATGCAGTAGCCATACAGGCTGTAAATTATATTCAAGACCTGAGTTGGAAGAATGCTGACTGCAAAGTCCAACATTCACAATACAGTCTAATGCCAGAATAATGCACAGAGTCTTTAATGACATGATTGCATACTCTTTCCCTTCACCAGCACAATATGCCATTTGTCATTCAAAGCACAGGATCAACAGTGAATAGATGGCAGTTTCATATTCTTATTTATTCTTGATCCATATATAGGCTGTGTACTAATTACTTCATAATATTGGATCCTTGCAGTTAAATGAGGAGTAATTTGTAGAATTCTGGCAATGTGGAAACCTATCAACATTAAAAAAAAAATCAACCAGAAATAAATACCCTTTACAAAAGATGCAATTATTGTATCTTCATCTTATTAAGGAGAAGAATTAAAGTATAGCGATAGTATCGAGTGATAGTAACATTTACATATGTACTGTTTTTAGAGTGGCAGCCCAATTGCCTAGGATAATCAAATTTCCCTAAATACAGTATTATCCATTCTCTTCTTCTAGTCCCTTTCTCTACTCGCTGTCATCAAATCTTTCCAGTATTACAGTGGCTATGATCAAAGTCTAACAAAAATACCTAGCTGAAAATACCCAGCTGAGACCATAGCTAATAAAACATTTTTTTGCCAAAGGAAAAAGTTAGAAATTAGGGGGAAAAAAATCCAAGGAGATAATGCTTCTTAAAGCAGTCGAAAACTTATTTGATATATGAAAACAGTGGATTTTGCTGTCTTAGTAGTAACTATGAACGGAAGTAATACCTTAGCAGTGAAAAAAAAAAAATCCATTTGGTTATTTAGTTGTATTTTGCTTTTCCCAGTAGCATCTGCAGAAGATGATGTAGGGAGAGTCTGGCCTTTTTCTGTCATGTCTGCCCCTTGCCCTCTGCCATTATCCACAACTGTAACATTAGAACCATGAAAGTTTTTAAGTACAGATCTTAGAAATTTGGTAGTCCATGTTCATCAGCCACATGATTTCCTGGAGCAGAACTGTCCTCAATATTGTGCAGTTGTTACTACTGTGCAAAGAACAGACAGATTTAAGACATCCATATTTATCACACTGATGCTTGCAAAAAGTCATATTTTCTTCCCTCCCTATTCCAGCCTTTGCTTGTAATATCTTAAAAAAAAAAAAGACCCTTGAAAACTGCCCACTTAACGTTTCAAGAAATCAGACAAGGTGGACTCAATGAAGTAAACTTTATAAACTTTACAGGTGTCAGTGCTCTCATCTGCATTGTAAATATACCTAATTATTTACTTACTATCCCACATTTTATTAATCTTAGGATAATCAAGAGATATTAAATTTTTTGTTTATACACAAATTTAGTATTATGGTTTATGCCTGTATTGACCTCAAATAATATAATTGTAATGAAACCTTTCCTTCTTTTCCTAAGTAGACATGAAAAAATTACTTTAGTCAGCAAAGTTTTCAATGTTTGTCAGTATATGTTACTGCATATAGATTTGTGTATGGATTTGCTGTAAAGCAGTGTTACGTAAAGAGTACATAACACGTTAGCAGGTAACACCTTTTGTTTGTGTAAGAGCAAAGTCTTATCTTACATCTTCATTCTCAATTCTCCTTTCTCTTACCAAACCTGTCAAATTTGTGCTGCTTGTAGGAAATTACTGACATTACCTCAACAGATATTTTTTCATAATTAATAGTCAGGAAGTCCTACAAAGATTAGAAATTAATGTGTTCAGCCTCACGCAGGATTTGATCATAAGTCTTAATGGCCATTCCAATGTTTTATTCCGCTTTTTATGCTCCAGGTTTATCTGTGGATGGATCTGCTTCTTCTAAGTGTGCAAACTCCTCTTCTATAACTGGCTTCAATATTTTCTCGATTTGTGTAAGTCTTTTTTTCAGTTTCTGTTGTGCAGCATCATACTCAGCCAACAACCTGGCAAACTTGGTTTGTAATCTGTCCATTGCTCCTTGCATGTAGGTGACCTTCTCTTCCAGATCTCTAGGGTCACTTCCTAAATTTGCAGCTTCAATGTCCAGCAATCCATCTTTCATTAGGATTTGCCTCCCCTTTTCTTCCAGCATAGCCTTTGCATCGGGATACTCTGTTAAAGCCTCCATGAGATCATCTTTAGACAGACAAAACAAGTCCGAGTATCCAATACTTCTAATATTGGCTGTTCTTCGATTGCCCGCTTTGCTACCTTTGATATTAAGAATGCTGATTTCTCCAAAATAGCTGCCGTCACTTAGAACCACAAATTGGGTAACTCCATCATCAGCAACTACTGCCAGCTTGCCTTCTTTGATAATGTACATCTCCCGTCCAATATCTCCTTTTTTGCAAATATAATCTCCAGGACTGTATACCTGTGGCTGGAGTTTCAAAACCAGTTCAACCAAGAGACCAGCTTCACAGTCTGCAAAAATCCGAACTTTTTTTAGCGTTTCTAGGTGCACGTTGATTGCAATCTCTGCTCTCAGTTTATCTGGCAGATACTTTAAGACTTCCCTTTCATCCACAGCCTTTTTGTTTGTCCACAGGTAATCAAACCACTTTATAACTCTTTTTTCCATGTCTTTACTTACATTCCGAAAGTGCATGTACTGCTTGATAGCATCAATCCTTGCTTGAAACTCTGCCCTGGCAGCATTCATGTTGGAGATCATAGAACCCACATTACCAACAATAGTAGCAAAAATCAATACTCCAACCAAGAAGTCAATGACCACGAAGAAATACTCAGAATCTCTGACAGGAGGGGGTGTTTCACCAATAGTAGTCAGGGTCAGAGTTGACCAGTAGAGACTGTAGACATACTTTCTAGTCAGACGGGCAAATTCAGGATCAGAGGTGTTGGGGTAGACCCATGTGTCAGCCCCAAATCCAATGGCTTTTGAGATTGAATAGTACACACAAGCATTCCAGTGAATAATAATCACAATGTACATGACAAGGTTAGAGATCCTGAAGATATTTGGGTAATTTGTCCTTGTTTCTGTTCTCTGGAAGAATTCAAACATCCGAGATACTCTGAGTAATCTGTTTACTCTTAATTCTGGATAGTTCAGTCCTAACTTGAAGTATAAGACATCAGTTGGTATGACTGACAGAAAATCTAATTTGAATTGAAAAGATGTCTTATATTTCTCTCGAAGTTTTTCTTCTTCTTTCACCAGAAGACCTTGATCCAGGTAACCTAAAATCAAATTGTGAATAATAAAAAATGTTACAACTTCAACTGTGTTGTGTCTAACGTCAATTCAAATCCACATTGAAAAATATTTTAGATGCAATTCCAGGTGGTACAAGTTCTCTTTTTAACAACCAGTTTCTTTTTCCTAAATATTCCTCTTAGTGTTGTATGGTTTAGCTTGAGCTAAACTATTTAGCTTTGAAAATTCATTATTCCATGGGCTATAGGAGGGGTGGTTAATGAGGGAAATAATTGAAACATGGAAATTTCAGTTCCACATTGAGCGTATCTATTCCACAGCTCTGGATGCAGGATAAGATTTTTAAATAAATAGTTGCAGCTGAAGTTAATTTGATGTCTTGCTGGCTCAATGGTCTTGAAGATCAAGCAAATACTTGGGTCTTCTTACATACTAAATTCAAATTTAAGTGATAGTTTTTCAGACCCTCTGACCCTCACTTGACCCCATTGCATGTTTATTTTGTCATGTTGAGTCAGCTGCAGGCAGAGCAGCTTGTACCTGTCTAGCTTACCTCATACCTCAGGCTTTATGTATTCTTTGAATAATATATCAGTTTCTCTGTCACAGAACACAGTCTTTCAGAGATCTATGTTGATGTCTCCTGCACCTCATCAAGGGTACCCAGACAACAGCAGTACTAGTATTCTGCGTATTTTAAACTACCTGACACAAATTGAGTATACTTACCTGTTCTTGTCCGTACAAACATGTCAGCAACATAGATGGCATCGGAAACGTAATCAATAATAAACCATACTGCTAAGTAGTCATGCTGAAGCTCATCAAAACAGGCTCTGAATAGGAAAAGACAAAAAGTAAATTACCATTAAATGAAAATTAAATACTTGCATGAAATCAGTGATGAATAAAATATTTTTCCTCTGTGTTAGGGATATTGTGATTTGCTAGAAGTTTTATGGCAATTAAAGTTTAGGGCAATTAAAGGAGTACATCACCTAGCAATAATCATGGTCCAGTTGTACATGACAGGCATTGTGATGCAAAACAACCAGTTGTAATACATGTTTCCTGATGGATCAATAATGAAAATATCTTTCTTCTTCCTAAGTGATAGGTAAGTAAAAAAAAGAGATTTAGAGAGAGACTTAAAATACACATAACACTTTTTGAGGAATGAAACATCCCAGAAACTTTTATTGTAAAACAAATGGTCTTTATCAATAAAATTATGCTTTCTTGCTTGAATGCATGGAGAACATGAAGCTGCTTGTTAGGTGTGACTTGGAATACAAACTTTAGAATCTATATTTTGCTGAAAAAATTCAGCTTGGCAGTCCCACTTAGTTTCTGACAGCACATGTAATTTCAGCCTTCTAAAATTAGTTTATATTTCCTACACAATCAACCATCTTGTGTGATAATTGATTTGACTGTCTGTCACAAAATAAAATTATTCTGTGACTACTAATGTTCAAATAAGGGAGATAAATCATGCCTTCTTTGCTGGAGAAAGTCTAGCTCTGAGATTGGCATAGTTTACATGAAGAAATCAAACAAGAAATCATGCAAGGCAAGTTCCTACCACACTATTTTAAGTTTCTCTTCCCTGGCCAGAAAATTATGAATTTACCACACAAAAGGTAAAGCAAGAAGTTATAGATCACAGAAGGGTTTACTTGCTTGTAGGTGTGGGAGAGATTGCTTTACACTGGCACATCGTTTGCTGCAGGGCACTACCCCAAAAAATATTGCATAATTAGGATCCAAAGAAGATTTTTCTTGTTTTGGTTTGTTTTTTTTTTCTAGATCACTTTCATGAATGCATATTTCTGTTGTCCACACATGAAGTTAAATCAAAACAACTCTGTTCTAGGGAGAACAACAGCTGTCTATACACTCAATCACTAGAGCATAACCATCTCGTTTACAAGATATCCAGGAATGGATTTGGTTTTACATCAAAATCAATTTTATTAGACCAATATAGCAGGACCTTAATGAAAAATACTTACTCTTCTTTATTTTCTTTCTTCTTTGGCTTATCTTTGTTTTTGTTTTTCTCCTTTTTTTCCTTCTTCTTTTGTGTTTCTCCATCCTTTTTCTTTTCTGTCTTGCTAAGAAATAGATTTACATTTTCATTTGTTACAGAATGAGTTAAAACTTATCTGGAGAGAAATTAGATGTCTTAGAAAGAGTAGTATTATTACTCTTTGTCTTACCTCTTCTTTTCTTTTTTCTTTTTCTTTTCCTCCCTATGGAAAGAAAAATATTATAGGCTCATGGGATGCACATAGTAGTTGCTTTCACATTTCTTTAATGCAATTGTCTCAATTCAGTAAGGACAACATTATACTTAGGTGTTTGGCCTGCAAAAATGGTTTGCTTATTGTATTCACATAAAACTACATTTGTTTTCAATTTATAGACATATTACCAATAACTTTGTTCTTGATAATTATTATTAAAATTGATGTGCATGAAGTTAACATGTACATGCAGCCTCTTCTGGGATTACTTGAATGACATAACTTTTATAAAGAAATTTTTACATATATATAGATATAATTTTGCTTTATTGCTGCTTCAACATCCAATATTTCAGTACTGTCATTTTATGAAATGGAAAAGATACTTACTCGTCTTTATTACTATTGTTGTTAATATTGTAGTGTGCAAGTGCACCAGGTAGATACTGTTGACTGGGGAAGAGTAAAACAACACCGTTATACTATGATTCTCTATTTACTGAAATACAGAAACCCATTTAATCTAAATAATCATGGAACATTGCTTACCATTTTAACCATGGGTTATCTACAGAAGTTGAAAGAGCACAGATTTTATTATCCTAAATGTTTACAATAAACAGTATATTATAATCTTAAAAACTTAACTTAGAGAGTGAAGGAAATTAGATCATGGCAAGTATCTGTGAAAAATATCAAAGAAAAAAAAAACCCAAACAGATACAAAATGATAAATTTGACATACCTGTTTTCCCCTGTGTCTGTCTCTCCAGAGTCCTCACTAGTGTCTTGCACTACCACGCTAGGAACAATTGTGTGAGAGTGACGAGTCTCAATCACGCCTACCTTCATGGTCAAGTTTGTCTCACCTTCAGTAATTGAGGAAGACTGATTTTAAAAAGAATCCAGTTATTTCATGATTAGCAGAAGTAACAAGCTTCCTAACCCCTCCCNAGCAGGACCTTAATGAAAAATACTTACTCTTCTTTATTTTCTTTCTTCTTTGGCTTATCTTTGTTTTTGTTTTTCTCCTTTTTTTCCTTCTTCTTTTGTGTTTCTCCATCCTTTTTCTTTTCTGTCTTGCTAAGAAATAGATTTACATTTTCATTTGTTACAGAATGAGTTAAAACTTATCTGGAGAGAAATTAGATGTCTTAGAAAGAGTAGTATTATTACTCTTTGTCTTACCTCTTCTTTTCTTTTTTCTTTTTCTTTTCCTCCCTATGGAAAGAAAAATATTATAGGCTCATGGAATGCACATAGTAGTTGCTTTCACATTTCTTTAATGCAATTGTCTCAATTCAGTAAGGACAACATTATACTTAGGTGTTTGGCCTGCAAAAATGGTTTGCTTATTGTATTCACATAAAACTACATTTGTTTTCAATTTATAGACATATTACCAATAACTTTGTTCTTGATAATTATTATTAAAATTGATGTGCATGAAGTTAACATGTACATGCAGCCTCTTCTGGGATTACTTGAATGACATAACTTTTATAAAGAAATTTTTACATATATATAGATATAATTTTGCTTTATTGCTGCTTCAACATCCAATATTTCAGTACTGTCATTTTATGAAATGGAAAAGATACTTACTCGTCTTTATTACTATTGTTGTTAATATTGTAGTGTGCAAGTGCACCAGGTAGATACTGTTGACTGGGGAAGAGTAAAACAACACCGTTATACTATGATTCTCTATTTACTGAAATACAGAAACCCACTTAATCTAAATAATCATGGAACATTGCTTACCATTTTAACCATGGGTTATCTACAGAAGTTGAAAGAGCACAGATTTTATTATCCTAAATGTTTACAATAAACAGTATATTATAATCTTAAAAACTTAACTTAGAGAGTGAAGGAAATTAGATCATGGCAAGTATCTGTGAAAAATATCAAAGAAAAAAAAAACCCAAACAGATACAAAATGATAAATTTGACATACCTGTTTTCCCCTGTGTCTGTCTCTCCAGAGTCCTCACTAGTGTCTTGCACTACCACGCTAGGAACAATTGTGTGAGAGTGACGAGTCTCAATCACGCCTACCTTCATGGTCAAGTTTGTCTCACCTTCAGTAATTGAGGAAGACTGATTTTAAAAAGAATCCAGTTATTTCATGATTAGCAGAAGTAACAAGCTTCCTAACCCCTCCCTCCCCACCCTACCCCCTCTCCCGATGATCTTTTACATTCTTGCTTCCTCCAAAACTAATTTCCTTTCTTTCATGACAAGAAAGGGCATTGTGAATGTCTCAGTGTGCAGAATGAATAGGCAATTGCTGCTAAAGAGAATGCTCAACATATCTTTATCTTACAGGACCACCAGGTTGAATTAAGCAGCTTTATGTCTGCTTACAGGTGCTCTGAAAGCTCTGCTAATGCTGGCACACAATATTTCATCCTGATTTAACCTATATCCTCCACAGAGACACACTGGAGTCCACCTAGCTCACAAATCATGGTGCAAAATAAAGCATATCCAACCACTTCCTATCACTCGGCACCAGATAAATGCGAATGTATTAATCTTAAGGGAAAATGTTCCTCCAGCAGAGTGGGCTTTCAATCAGTCCATTCACATTAAGACTCCTAGTACCAGCAAATTTTTCATGTATAACTTTGCTCGTTGAGTCTTTTTTAGTTTCAAGAAAAAACCAAACCAAACCAAACCAAACCAAACCAAACCAAACCAAACCAAACCAAACCATCTTTGATTTTGCACTATCTAGACATACTGATTTGTGTACGTGAAGTACACTTCAGTATCTGAAGTGTGGTAAAGTAGGATATGTAGAAAAATCTGCACCCATCGAGAGTACTTAGCCTGGAGCTTGGGCAAAAATCTGTATCCTGTTCATTCCCCTGTTCTTCAGGTTAAGATTTTCTGTGTGTTTTCAAAAAGACAGATTCCTCTGGCTCGATTAGTATCTATTGTGGAGTGCTTTGTGTTCTGTTGAAGGAGCTGTGGCTACTGTGTGTAGGACTTTCTGGGAAAGGGAAGCTGACATTTGGGACAAGACTGAAGATTTCATCTTACTGAGGCACTGGAAGAATTAAGTGGGCATTAAGAATGCCTCAACATTATCTACACATGGAAATTGGAAGTATTTACTACCTTGTGGTCTCAAAATACTAAATCTGAGTGTCAGGCTCAGATGACTGTTATACCATGTAATTTTCTTTCTCATTCAGTCAGAATATATAGCATAAGAGTATCTTCAAATTCCATAGGTCTCAAAGCAAACTGAAGAGGTTTGAAATTTTATGTCTAAGACACAGGAATGCTAATGCAGCATGTGCTCAGTGCAAGTTCAACAGACATAGTAATTGCCCCTGGTGGGACTGTGGTTTCCTCGGTAGAGCATTTGTGTGGCAAAACTCTGACAATGGGAACAGTACAAAATTTACTGTTAAACTCAATGGGTCCAAAACTCACCTTAATCCATTTCCCATTCCATTATAGAGGTTTTTTAAACCTCTACATAGATAAATGCTTGCTTTAGAGGTAATTTAGATTTTTACCGTATTGTCTTTACTGTAGCAACACAAATAATTTGCTTTTACTGATTTTTAAATGTGGCTACTATCATAAACAACTGACGTTTCAAATATTATAACCTAAAAACTAATTACATTAATTACTACACATCATATATATATAAACACTATACAAAATCTTTAGGGTTGCTAGAAAATGCAGTAATATTCTTTTACAGAATCTTTTGCAGTGAATGGAACATCAGCTTCCATCTCTTCTAGGCTTTTATTTGACCTAATTCTCTCTTTCTTACTGTCTCACCATATTCACTTCTCTGGGCATTATTTTCAGAGAAAATGCTTTGAGTAAAGATATCCTGGAAGAGAACTTGCCATCATTTAAAGATCTACTTTTTCCCATTACAAAAAGCATCAAAATATATTCCTAAACATTAAAATCTGCAGTATGTTACAGCCAAATCTCTCTGCAATAAGCAGTTTTATCAGTTTGCATGCTTACCTTGTGACTGTAATATGCTGCTTCTGATGTCAACTTCAGTCCTTTAAATCGACTGTATTTCCTCACTACATAAGCAAAGCCACCATGAAAAGCTAAATGTAATCAACATTTCATAAATAAATCCCGTGTAGATCAATTTCTCAAACAGCTATTTCCATGTGCAGTTGTCTAAATTATTCCCAAGGAAGGACATGGATCTCAGAGGATTTCCTTGACCTAGTGAATGGATTTTGAGATTTAGAGAGAGATAAAAGTGACAGTGGCAGCCACTCTTATCCCTCACTTGTGCAGAAGCTTACTAGCCTTATCAACACACACAAGAAGTGACAAATATTGGACCATATTCTGTCTGGAAACAAACAATTTTTGTAAATTACTCTATTTTCATTGTTGTCTGTTGGACCATTTTCTTAATATTGCACATGATTTTTTACTGTAGTAACAGATCTTTACCACAAATGTAAATTTCCTGTTTATTTTAATGTGTTTATCATATTGCTCAATAATAGGAGATACCATTTTAAACTACTGAACTAATCTAATATAACCTTTACATTCTTATTTTGATGCTTGAATTGTGAATATCTATTTTGTGTAAAATGCCACGATGATGAAATTTTATGACACAGAACTAATCTCCAAGTTTGGTGTGGAATAGTTTTTAAAGTAGCTGCAATCCTCCTCCATTAGAAAAGTGCAAGAGTTCACATGTAATGGTTCACATAATCAAGAAAGCCAAAAGCATCCCTATTGTACTTTCAAAGAGAAAATATGAAGCCATTTGCATACCTAAGATTTCTAGTGAAACTAGAAAGCTGAGTTCCACAAGAATGAGGAAAATTAAGTTCTCAGGAGCTTGAGTGATTGATTTATTTCATCTGATATGTTTTACATGGTCCATTTTGGAAGAAAACAAAAAATTAAAAAAGCACTACTGAGCATGAAATCCAGTGCAGAGAATCTTTTAAGCGGCAAAAAGAGTGAATGTTCAAATTTAAAATGATATCTTTATCACAACTGAGAGTGTTAAAGTTGCTGAATTTAAACTTTGCTTCACAACAAGCAGAAGCCAGGAAATCAGTCTATCCTCTGGGCCCATAGGATTAAGACATGTTTGTCTCCTTAACCCTGAGCAGGACGATGCAATGCTATTGGCATTCACATTGAACCAGGTTAAATCGTGCATCTCAGGTGACTGAATGGTCATTCATAAGTGTTTTGACATGTTGTAAGTTTAATTACAAACCCAAAATGATGCTTAGTATCACCAGTCAATCTCCTGACCAGAGGAACAAATTAAGCACATCTGCTGTTATGCCTTTCCAACCCTGAAGACAGTCAGTCAATTCTTCTAGGAAAGAGAATATGTATTTGAAATTTAAAGAAAAAAAAAATGAGAAGTTTAAGTGAAAGAGTAATGGGTAGCAAGGAAATTAATAACATTTTGCCCAGTGGAAGACAGATACACAAATCTGCATAAGGTATCCAATGTAACAAATGGACAAAGAAGTGAATAATCATCTAAGTTCTGGCATATGTTTCTCTGTTGTCTTCAAAGAGCTGAAATAAAACTCCTATTCTAAAATCTTAGATATGAAAGGAATCTTGAAAAGGCACTGCATCCAGATAGTATTGAATCAGGATCATTTACTTCTGTCATTGTCATGGGTTTTTGCCTGGTTTGCAGTCTGAAAGATCTCAATGTTCAATGCTGAGCAGAGATTTTTGTGAATATGTGGTGGCACTGTGTGTCTGGGACACATGCCTTATTGTATGTCCCATGAAGATCAAATTCATTGTGAACTCCTGCATTTGGTGCATCCCTTTGTCCAAAAGTTTTAGATTGCCAATCAAGCCAAGCAAGCGTGGGTTATGTCTCTCAAGCCAGTGTCAACTACAAAGGAGATACACCTTTTTACTGTGGAGGATAATTGACAGTTCTCTAAAATAAACAGTCCTGTAAAGCAATTCTAACTTATATTTTCTTATCTGTTTACTCTGGAGTCTTTCAAAGAAGTTCTCAAACAGAAGAAGATGAGTCCTACTGGGCCAGACCACTTCCTTGTCTGGTAGTGGCCAGGACCTCACCTAACCTGCAAAGAAGTTTGCAAGACTATTTCTGGGTGACCCCAACATGGTGGTCTCAATTTTATCCTCCTTTAAAAACCAGTTGCATAGTTGAAATTGACTTCACTGACAATTCTGTTAGTTTAGCATTCATATTTTTTCCACAGATATCTTTCCTATCCTTCCATATTCCAGTGAAGTAACCTTGAATGATGAGAGAATGACCGCACTAATGGATTATTGTTTTAGTAGGCCAACTTTAATCTGGTTTTGTATCTTGTTTCATCATCATCTGTAATTCTTCTCAGTCCTATTAAAGCTGCCTCTGAAAACACTAGATACACTACACATATGTATTTATAATTTAATAAGCAGGTTTTAATGGCAAAACATTGCCTTTCAGGTTACTGTGTTGTGGCTGTGAACACAGTTGAGTGTTTGGATTGGGAGCACAGTTTTGGCAGGCTAATTTTCTGCAAATACTATTCTGTCTTTTCTAGCACCAACACAATTTCAGCAAGGAATGTCATGTCAGAAGTGCTGTAACTGAGAAAGCTCCAGGGCTTCTGGCTTATTTAATATTCTTTTGTGTAGACTAGTGTTACAGGAAATTTAGTATCATGAAGCACAATCAGCTCCAGCACAGGCTTGGTGACTGGAAAACCATCAATGCAATCAGTATGTCTACCAGTAGGTGGTACTGTATTTTTACTTTAGTGTGAAATAGGTATTCAATGGAGAGGGAAGTGGGAGCAATTTAAGTTGTATCTGTTGGTGTGTTAGATTCCCGTATGCAGATGAGGCTGGAATTGGAAAGCACTGGACAGACTGCAAGCCTTCTGTGGCCATGAATGCTATCCGGCACACAGAACAGTCTATGTCAAAGCCTTTTACCTGCATCTTCCAGGTCCAGACCTTGGTTTTGCATGAGTACTCTGAGCAGGGATTATCACTTCTGGAATGTCTACAGGCATGACAAGCCCCGTGTCTGGCCGTGCCCAGAAGCTATTTGTGTGCCCTGAACTGAACTTGCAATGAGACCATTCTTGCACCACCTAGGTTTGGGTGGCTTGAGATGTCTCTTCTCCTAAGCTGGAACCTGCATGGGATAGAGGGACTGGCCCACCAGAAAACCATTTGAAAAAAACATAACAGAATTTCATTCAATAATATCACTGGAATAAAGCGTAAGTGTGGTGACCCTGCAGGATTGTCAGTAGCTCTGAACACTCAGTTAGGATTTCTATTTAGCAGAATTTTATTTCAAGCTAAAGGAAATCTGGGTTGGCTGCACAGAATAATGACACTAAAATGTTTACATATACAAAAGTCATGCAACTGAGATGGATTAAAAAAAACTTTAAAAAAACTACTTAAAAAAATTATCAATATATGATATTGTCACCAGTAAGAGTGGTAGAAAACTAGGCTTGATATATCTAACCTTGCTTATCTTTCATTCATTGTGTAAAAGTAACAGAATTTTAGTATAACTTCTTTCTTGCATTTTCATTTACATACATTGAATGGAAAAAAAATATAGTACCATAACTCAGAAAGGGTTTCATAATACCCTTATTTCTCTTCATGAGAAACAGAAACTGCCACAAAATCGCTTTGACTGTTAGTACATGTATATTTTTGCTTCATACACAAAAGGCTGATCTGTGCTTAGCCAGTACTGGCATAGCTCCACTGAAGTAAGTGAAGCTGTGCAGATTTGCTCTAAGTCAGTCATAGGTGTAATTCTGAATGGTGAACTAGCACCTTTTTCCTCATTATGTCAGACAATAAGCTTGTATATTTAGACTGTTTTCTTTCTCATTTGACCTTTTCATGACCTTTTCCAAAATAAAAAAAGATTACATCAATGTTGCTAAATTACTTTAATGTAGATTCTTTCTTCTTGGCGTTGTCTCAAAGTTCTCTGAAATGCGTTGAATATGCAAAGTACTGTAAATCATCAATGAAGTATACACACATGAAGTTTACCCACTTCCTGCTGTAATTATAATGTAGATTGCACATTCTTAACATCTGTCCCTTGACTTGGATTATTAGCTACTAGGGTTTTTTACTTCATATTTTTTCTCGGAAGAAGTATTTAATAGTGTTTTCACAGTTTATTGCAGGTTTAAACAGAGGAAGCATGAGCTATATAGTTTTTCAGTCGAGAAACAGGTGTTTAGAATCATTTATGTTGGAAAAGACCCTTAAGATTTTTGAACCCAACAGTGTGCCTGCAAATCTTTCCATATATTCTACAGTATTCCAACGTGGTTGTAGTTGGATGGGCTGCAGCTGCAGTAGTTATACTATTAAAATCCATGAGCAGCTTTCTCTAAAACTACTCTTTAATAAACCTCTGCCACATGTACTGTATGTCATGTGAAATGTCTTCATTTTCTTTTCTTCTCCAAAATAGAAACAGATCTCAGTTGTCAGTCATAGAATCATTTAGGCTGGAAAAGAATCTAACCATCAACCCAGCACTGCCATGTTCATCATGGCACCACATCTACGTGTCTTTGGTATACCTCCAGGGATGGCAACTCAACCACATCCCTCGGCAGCCTGTTCCAATGCTTCACCTTTTGGTGAAGAAATTTTTCCTAATATCCAGTCTAAACCTCCCCTGGCACAACGTGAGGCTGTCTCCTCTTGTCTTATGGCTTGTTACCTGGCTCAAGGGACCCATACCCACCTCACTGTAGTGCGGGAGTTGTAGGGATTTTTCACGTCTCCCCTCAGCCTCCTCTTCTCCAAGCAAAACATCTCTAGCTCCCTCAGCCACTCCTCATCAGAGTTGTTCTCTAGACCCTTCACCAGCTTTGTTGCCCATCTCTGGACACACTCCAGCACCTCAATGAACTTCTTGTAGTAAGGGGCTCAGAACTGGACACGGTACTTGAGGTGTGGCCTCACTGGTGCATAGTATAGGGGCATAAAAAATCCTCTCCCTGTTCCTACTGGCCACAGTATTTCTGATACAAGCCAGGATGCCATTGGCTTTCATGATGTTGTGATGCACACTATTGGCTCATGTTCAGCTAGGTGTCAACTAATCTTTATCTCAGATTAAATATTTTATTAATTCATTAAAAATACTTTGATGTCCACAGTCTACTAAAGAATATGATGTGTATAGAGACAGATCTGCAGATCTGCATTGTTTCTCAGTATTCTTGTTCTGAGTACTATAGGACAGCAAAACTCTAACCAGCAGGTCAGCAAGAGTTTTGCCAGAAGAGTGGTATCCGGCAGCTTACCCTCTCTCATGCTCTCTGCTCCTTCATCAGGCCCTTGCAGACATTACCACCTCCTTTCTTCTCTGCAGATCTGCCAACTGGTTTGCTCACAAGACTGACATTTTGTGTGCTTCAGTCAAATTGCAGGAAGCTGGAAAATTTGACACATTTGGCAGAGACAGGAGTGTGAACACAGAGTTGACAGATTTGAAGGCCACAGGCCAAAAATAGAAGCTGGGAGCAGACTGCAGACATCTACCTTTCCAGGGCTTTATCCTATGGGCATGCTTATGTTGTACAAGAGGATGGAAGCTGGCTCCCAATTTCTTTAAGATTTTAATGTAACTGTTTTAAATACTATTTAAATTTCTTGCTCTTTAGTAGCAGTAACCTGCATTTCAGAAATGTTAAAGCAGAGAAGTTAACTCTCTGAAGGCAGCCTGCACTTGGTTCAGGCCATCTTCCAGATGAGCTTTTACAACGTCGACATTGTAAAGGTTGGATAGGTAATTAAATGCACAAAAGCAAATGCAATTCTGCTTTTCTCCTGATATACAAAGCATTGATTGTGGTAAAAAATAAACACAGAAATAAAAAATGAGACAACTAAGACATTGAAACTGACTAGGATCCCAAACTCAAGGGTGCCTAAGGTAAAAAGAAAAAAACCAAGTTATTTTGCTGACACTGTCACCATACTTCACTCGTCTGCACCAGAGCTAAGAGCTAAAACTTTTCAAAACTAAAGATAAAAAATTTTGGTCTTATGCTCCAAAGCATGGTTACAAGTCTTCTAGTCTCAAGCCAGTATGCTCCTTAGGTTCTGTGTGGAGGTGTGTTAAATTCACAGTCCAGTTTGGCTCCAGTTTGGAAAGTTATTGTACATCCTCAGACCATCCGAGGAAGTTTTTGGGGCAGCTCCACGTTAGTATGTAATGGTTTATTAACGACATATTTTGTAAATGGATTTCCCTTACCCATGCTAAAAACAAGGACTTGGACTTCTACCTTGAAATTATTGATTGGGTAATAAAGATAATTGTTCCTTATGACACCCTGGGTCCTGTTCAACCACAAGGAGCCAGCTCTGAGGGGGCATCACTAGGCGCTGCCCTAGTTCTACAAAGCTAGGATGAGATGGTCTGGCCACAAAGGTAAAAGCAAGTGTGGGCAGCCCATCACATGCTCCAGGTGGCTGCACATCAAAACTGCTCACCTCTTCTACCAAGTGTGCAGAGGAGGAAGACAATCTACAGAAACTTCCACTATACACAAACACTGCTGAGGCAAACTGAGAGAGAGCTCTTTCCATTGCATCCAGTGTTCAGGTGGAGAGGCTGAAGTCCTCAGGTGAGAATATCAGTGAAATCAGGAATAAACTTCNCAGACACTCCCCTAGTTCTACAAAGTCAGGCCACAAAGGTCAAAGCAAGCGTGGGCAGCCCATCACATGCTCCAGGTGGCTGCACATCAAAACTGCTCACCTCTTCTACCAGGTGTGCAGAGGAGGAAAACAATCTACAGAAACTTCCACTAGACACTGCTGGCAAACTAGGAGAGAGCTCTTTCCATTGCATCCAGTGTTCAGGTGGAGAGGCTGAAGTCCTCAGGTGAGAATATCAGTGAAATCAGGAATAAACTTCTTAACACCCATGTAGTCCTGAGGAGCAGGCATTCCTTTCTTGCAGTGCTAGATGCAGGGGAGATCTCCCCACCTAATGTGCATCCTGCACGCTGGGTTGAACAGTTTACATTCCCTGTTTTATACATACGCATTAGATTTCCTAGGACTAACTATTGTATTTACCAAGCCATTAGGTATTCGGCTAGGTTTCCCTGCTGAGTTCCATGGGAGTCTTTGATGGTCTCTAGTGGTACCTAGTTGTGGGAAAATGGTTGCATGAGCACCTAGATGTTTTGCAGCTGACTGAGGAGGAATGTGTTAATCATAGCACACAGCTGGTGTAGCTGCTGGGGAGGCAAGGCCACACTATCTTTGACTGTTGCAACTATACAATAACAGGTTGCTTTGCAGTGAGAAAAGCATGGGAAAAGCGGGAGGGACTNCGGTGCGAGGGCGCCTGGGGAGGGAGGCGGCGGGGCGCGCGGCGGCGTGGAGGGCGCCGGTCACCGGCCCCGCAGCGCGCGAGCGGCCGCCGGGATTCCCGCGTACGTAAGACTCGGCTCCGCCGTGACCGCACGCAGCAGCGTCCCGAGGAGCGGAACGCCGCCGGCGCCGGGAAGGGTCCTGCGCTGCTGCTGCTGCTGCTGCTGCTGCTGCTGCTGCTGCTGCTGCTGCTGCTGGCTTCTGTCTGAACGCTCTTTTTTTGCGTCTCCCTGCATTTTTATGGATCGGAGTGTGCCGGGAAACGATCCCTTGCAGCTTCTTCGTGCAGCCACCCTTGGCCTCAGCAGCCAGACTTGGTGTTTACCCAGTGTTGAAGAAAGGCATTTCATGATCCTGCCAGCGATGAGCTGGCTTGCAAGCGCAATAAAACCGGACAAATTACACGTCTAATAAAAGCAAATAGTTTTCCAAATTACTTAGGACCGGTGTCTCCAATGACAGGATTGAAAGCCAAGCTGGCTGCCACTAATCCACCTCGGGGGACATTACTCCTAGGCTTTTGTAGGACTGCAAAACAGCAACAGCAGGTTAAACTTGCTACGAGGAGCACGTAGTACCAAGCTGACTGATGTACACAACTTGGATAGAGAACATTTAGGTTTGAGAAAACTTTTTTTAAAGTTTAGACGAATTGTAAAAACACTTTAGAAGTTCTAACAGTGGCTGTCTGAACTCAAGCTGGTGTTGCTATCAGCCTTGAGTCAGCTGGGAGAGTTTATTTCTACAAGGAGGGGTTCTGCTAACAGGTTCGCATTTGTTGACATTTGAAGGTGGGAGGTGAAACTAGCTTAGCTGCAGAAGCTGGGTGCTGAACAAACCCAGCGGCCTCGGCAATTTGTCATCCTCCTCAGTCCTTCCATGTAATCTTTAGATTGTTCACACTGGGCAGTAAAGTAATAGTAGTTCCTGGATCAGCTTCTTCCCCTCTGTCAGATGGTTGTTTGGTCAGTGGGGTGACATGCCACTTCACATGCAAGTGGAACAGATGACACATTTTTTAAAACTAGAAAAGCTTCTCAGCACGGTAACAGGGATCACAACTATTCAGAATTACTTTTCTTAACTGGTAGGTGGAAAAGGCAAAAAATCCAACATATCTTTGTAAATGTGAGCAAAGATTGTATTTCAGAAAGGGGTGAAACATCCTGTGGTGGTCACTGAGCAACTTATTATAGATTACATGATTAAATGTTCATTATTGAATGTCATAAAGCCTGCTGGGGAATGGAAGACTTCAAGAATCAATAGAAGTAGGGCCATATGGAAGGAATAAGCCTGCCATTAATCTCCAGCTAACTGAAAGTGCACCATTCAAAAAACAGGAGAGAAGAGTGTTCTTTTCTTCACTACAGAAACTCCACACACTGAGAGAAAACTGCCTTTGCCATTGCAGGTAGCTAAAAGACCATAACTTACCTGATTTTTAATCTCCTTGAAGGCAAGAAATGTTGCTGGCTCTCACATAAAACCTGTAGTCGCTGAGTGGTGGTGGTATAACTGTTACTAGTCTGGTTTAGCATAAGGTATTGAGAGCTAAGGGATTTACTTCTTTGGCAACCTCTCTGCTCTTTTGCCTTGTCCTGATATGTTTTAGCTAAGGAAACATTTATACTCAAAAGACTTCTCCGTAGTCTTTTGCAATTTAGTCTTTAATAATTATGTGAACACTTCAGTATATGCAACATTTTCTTCTTCTAAGACTATGCCAATACTTCAGGATTTTAAAATACTTTCAGATACAGATGCAAATTCCATTTCTTTTATGTCATCTGATTGTAACTTCTAGTAATGATAAGATGGCGGAATGTGATCTATATCCTATGCAAAAGTACTTTCATGTAGATGTAAGTTATTTAAGATTTTAATCTTCAACTGCAGGATATGACCATACTCATCTTGCAGGACTGTTTCTCTGAAGTCTGCTGTTATATAGAAACTCTCTTGGCAAACAAGGAAATGTGATTGCACAGCCTGAAAATCAAATTATAACTTCCTGCAGTATGTTTGTTGTCCAGCATGACACAGGAAAACTGGAAGCAGATACTCATTCTAGCTCCTTACCTGTAGCAGGTGGTGTCTCCCAGTGCTAGCCTGAACATTATCAGCTTCAGAGGAAAATGTGCCATAACTCACGCCATATGTGTGTCATAACCCACATTTCGTACCATTTTTAATACTTTTGATTCTTCACTATTCCTTCCCAGACAGTATTAGGTGAATTATTCAAGGCTGCTTATTGCTAGTTGTGCAGTGAAGTACTTTCGATAGAATATTAGTATTTCCAGAACCTAGGTGTGGACAAACACAGAGGTACATTCTTTTCTACCAAGACTCCAAGCATTTTCTTCACTTGAGGAAAAAAACCCAAATGAGCGTGTTGCTGAAAGTGCCACTCAGCAGGATGAATCCTTCATGTGTCATTTTAATTACAGGGGAAACATGGAAAGAAGAATTATTATTTGCATCCAGTACTTTATACGAATCCCAGTGGACTGAGCTTTTGTACTTCTGCATCAGCTCTTTCATATTTTAACATGTCCTCACAGTAAAACCTTTCTTTCCAAAAAGGTTGTCCTTAAAAGCTCTTCCACCCTAGATTCGCTGATTCACTCTGTTTGTGTGATGCACTGTACTGTGAGAGACTGTGAAATATCAGCCTGGACTACTCTCAGCCCTGTTGCAGCCTTTCTGCCTGTCCCCTGCTTTCACCTGCAGAATCACGACTTCTTTTATTCTTGGAAATGCAATACCTCTTCTTCCTTTAAAAACCCCATGTAGGCTGATGGCAATGATGTCATTGTGGTAGCGATGCTGATAAGGCTTGGCTGGCTGAGAGTGTGAAGCTCCAGTCTCAGCTCAGGATCGCTCAGCTCTGCAGCCAAGTTGCAGAGACAGCCAAGAAGGGACTGTCCCTTACAGGCTGTGGACACTTCCTCCACTTAGAGGTTGTTGAGGTTAGAAGAAAATTTCTGTGAGGTGTAATGAGGCCTATACCTAGACATTTTACTAGTGGTTAAAGACCTATCTCACACAACAGTCACTGAACAAGTTTAATAAAACATATTGGCACCTATATGCAGCAAGAATTTACTACCTATATAGTTTTATTTTCCTTCTCTTTTTTATTTGTTGTTTTCAAATCTCAACTACAAATACACAGCAGAAGCCTGGAATAGCAGCAGGCTTACTCTAGCAGACAAAATCTGAAACCACGGATTTTGCTATATCTTTGTGTTTTGGGGATCTGGTGTCTGAACAAGACAAAAGAACCCTTTTTGAAGTTTCAGGTTAGCTGTTACAATTCCAAATTGAATTTTACATGAAAGATAATATTTGATTATTGCATTCCTTGATATAATATTCCTTGGTAGTCAGAGTATAGTCCTAATTGTTTGACTAAGCCAATGTAGTATGAAATATATACATTAAAATAAGGCACGCACCTGTGACTTACAGGGGTGGGTTATGGCCTGGGGCACCACTGTGTATGTTATGTGGATTTTGTGAGTTAACTGCAGTGTCAGAAATGGTAAGCGCTCTGGGAGAACATGGAAAGAAGTGAGCAGAACGAGGATGAGGTCCTTCAGGGCTATGCCTGGTTTGTGAATCCCTTGTCCTTTTCCTCTCCCCAGGTGCTGTGCTCTCTTTTCCTTGCCATGACTCCTGCCAAGCTTGGTGCCAGATCATCAATGTGTCTCAGTCGCACTCTTCTCTCCTCACTTCTGTGGATGGGGCTCTCAATGAAACAAACTGGGGCATTTCCATACCTGCTGGAAATAAATACCGGCTCTACATTGGCTTGGCTTTGGCTGTTGGTTCCAGTGTCTTTATTGGTTCTAGTTTCATACTGAAGAAGAAAGGACTTTTGAAACTGGCAGACAAAGGAGTCCTCCGAGCTGGTAAGTGATGGTGCCTTCTCTGCTTCTGCTGGGGACAAAAATGCCTCTTAGAATTTGGCAAAATCAAGGTTTGAGTCACAGATCACACATTTAGAATGATTGTAATTGAAGGCTGTTGTACTTCAACAGTGATCAGAAGTCATGTCTTGACTAGGGATGGAAACACAGTATTGTGTGTGATTGCAGGGACCAGGATTTCATAAATCCTAGGGCTAAGGGGGCAGTGGTGGGTGTTAAACTTGGTAAACTGATGATATTTCCTGCCTGACCACAGATACCAAATAAAATTGGTATATAAATAAATACTTATATGGAAATAAAATTTCAATGCATCTTACCCTTCAAAATGCTTTTCTCCTTTTTCATGTTTTTTTCTCCCTCTTTTTTAATGAAAGTCTTTAAGATTGTAACTAGGTTTAGGATTTGGGTATTTAAAAAAAAAAAAAAAAGAAATACAATGAGCTGCAGAAAGCATACTTACTACCAAATTTTCTACAGTTACTGCAACTATTCTTTCATCAAAGTCAACAAGTGAAGAGCTAGAAAAAGACCCATTGGACTAATCCCATCTTTCCCTTTGCATGCATTTAAGTGTATAGCATTAGCCGTTTTTCTTTTGTTTGTTGTGTTTATTGCAATGTACTGTTCCAGATAATTTGATTACTTGAAACAAATATGTTAGCGAATGCACAATATAGTTACATTTTATGTCCAAAAAAAAATAAAAAAGACATTTTTCTTTCCAATTTCTCTCAATTTACAGTGTAAGCAGAGTCAAAATACAGCTGAATGTGTATTGGATCTGACCTGGAAAAGCACTTTGAAGCATTTCTTAAGCTCACCAACAACATTCATGAACATTTTACTTGTGCTTGGAACTTTCCCTTGAGTCAAATATAATTTTTAGATTCCCAAGCCACTGTGCAGTAGAGTGATTCATAACAATGTCAGTCAAAATCAGATTAAATATTCTTTGTGTCACATCCAGATAACACGCTCTTTCAGTAACTTATGTGACTAGAGGCAAACGTGAATCACAGAATCTTAAGGGTTGGAAGGGACCTCGAAAGATCATCTAGTCAAACCTCCCTGCCAGAGCAGGGAACACAGTTTAGTTTGTTATGATAAGGTGCCCTCTTTCTTCTAAGATGAGATGATTTTTTTCTACTTTCAGGACAGGGTGGATATTCTTATTTGAAGGAATGGCTTTGGTGGGCTGGATTGCTTTCAAGTAAGTCATCTCGTTCCTCTCGGCCTATATATCAAGCGGATTCTTTTAATAGAGTTATTCTCCGATTGTTCACTCCCCTTGCTTATAAGAAATGTCTTTGCAATCATCTTTATGACAGAAGCTGTTCTGAAGTTCTGTCTCTCAAATACTGTGTTTGGTCTTTGCAGATTAACAACCAACATGTTCTTTAATAACCAGTCAAATGTGATGGGATTGAATCTGTCCAGCTTATAGGAGTACTTAGGGGAGAAGTATTTAACTTTCTGCAGCCTTTATTATGTGCAGAGGAGGTTAGAGAATTTTAAATGAACAATTTGCATATATGGTGTAGAAAAAATACTTCTGTTTATATTTTCTGTGATACAAAATATTTAATATTGTTCTTCTCTCCGTACCTCAACCTGATCAAAATGTTCTTATTTCTGCAGTGGGATTAGGAGAAGCTGCAAACTTTGCTGCCTATGCTTTTGCACCTGCAACCTTAGTTACCCCTTTGGGTGCACTGAGTGTTCTCATAAGGTTAGTACAAAGTGGGAGAAAACCTTGGCAAAAGAACCAGTCACTGCCTGAGGGAAAAATACTGTATTTCACTGAAAGTAGAGAATTTTAATAAGAAAACAAAAAAGCAATATATGGACAAAAAATGCTTTTTTTTTTGGTAGAAAAATCCCTTTCTTACTTAGAACTGAATTTTCAAGGTTAGAAGGAAAGAGAAGCCTTTTTTCAAAGAATCATATATATGCTTTCCAAACAGCCTTCCACCTACATTATAAAGTATTACTTATCAGCATATACCAGGTATACTGCTGTGCACAGTGGTAGAAGGCTGTAATTTATCCCTTCCCAGAGAACTGAAGCTTTCTCAAAATGTCTTACCCTGTTCTTCAGCTGTGAAAAAACTTCAAAAGAAAATACAGCATTTCCCCATTAAATTGTTTTCAAAGCAATTTCTGGTTTTTATGGGAGCATAACTTCATATTAAGGCACAGCTGGTATGCAGTCTGAGTTTGTTCGGTCTTTTCCAAGTCCTTCTGGAAAGAAGGCAAAGAAAATGTTAGTTTTTGTGATATCCACAGTTAAAATCTGTGATTGTTTTGAAATATGAATGCCCTTCAAACACTCATTATTTCCAAGAAACAATTTCCAAGTACTTAAGCACATGGATGAGTATGGATATCACTGAAGCAGACAAGAAACGGATTCTGCTTATAAGTGTTCTGGGAAGTAATTTATTAGCAACATGGAATTGCTGTATTTTAAATGTAAAACTTATTTTCAAGACCTATGTACACTGTGTGAAACTTTATGTTTTAAACCAATCCAGGCCATGTTTATTTTCTTTATTTTTTTAAAGATTCTAATAATCAAATTGCTAAAAATGCAGCCGTTCTATTACTACAAACCAGTGTAACTCTGTCCCCTACAGATTTGCTGGGATCAACGTGTAGGTAGATGCAGACTAACAGGCTGCCTGGAAGCTGCTTCTTGAACAGCCTGAGTTTTAATACCCTCTTCTTTCATATGGATATAAATCTTTCCTATTTTCATGAAACGGAGAACTTCACACCGATGAGCTCATTATGCTTCCATGAAAATGACAGCTGTAGTTTGATCAGTGGGTTGAAGAACTATTTGTGAGCATGTCCATACACCATTAAGCCTGTGCCTGTGCCTAAGATTGTGCTGTAGCTGGCTAATTGAGTGTGCCTGTGAGGTGGCCTCGTTTAGGCCATGTGGTTATCCTTAGGTTAAATCTTGAAACCCTTGGAGAGCCTGGGATAAAACCTCTTTGAAAGAGGACGTGCCTTCTTTATGTTTTTGAAGAAATCGAGGCATCCCTTTTTTCTATGGTAGCTAGCAACAGGACAAGGGGTAATGGGATGAAGCTGCAACACAAAAAGTTCCACTTAAATATAAGAAGAAGCTATTTTACTGTGAAGGTGAGGGAGCACTGCCACAGGCTGCCCAGAGGGGTTGTGGAGTCTCCTTCCTTGGAGGTCTTCAAGACCCACCTGGACATGTTCCTATGCTACTTGATCTAGGTGAACCTGCTTCTGCAGCGGGGATGGACTTGATGATCTCTAGAGGTCTCTTCCAACCCTACCATTTTATGATTCTATGAAACTAGGTAGAAACTGAACCTGGGTGGAAGAGCCCAGGGAAGGACGGGAAGCAGTTTCCAAAAGCTGTGTGCAGTGGTTCTAGCAGCAAATGAAGTGCTTTAAACCATTTTTGGAAGAAAACAACAGCTTGTGTGTTTCATCTTCAGATGTGTGACAGTGCATACCCCAGACCCAGGCAATCAGTAGTGTTGAGACATTCTTTGAGCAATTTGAACCCTTTACAACCTGGACAGGAGGGAGTAGGGTTGCTAATCCCCCTAAAACCTGGTTGGTCCTGGCCAACCTTCTTGCAAAACTCCTTAAAATTTGTTTTTTTTCAGGCTGGTTTACGATACCCACAAATTCAAAAGAGGTTTTAAATTGCTATCATATCATAAAAACAGATTTTTAATGTCTTATATGGTGGTGGAGCTGAACTTTTTATTTATATTTTGCCAAACAGTTCTATATTGTCATCCTGTTTTTTAAATGAGAAGCTGAATATTCATGGAAAGCTAGGCTGTGTACTAAGCATTTTGGGGTCAACAGTCATGGTTATTCACGCCCCTGAAGAGGAGGAAGTCACCTCACTAGATGAGATGGAAAGAAAGCTGCAAGATCCAGGTCTGTATGCAATAGAAATGGACTTGTGCTACAGTTCATAGAGAAGTATTTGAGGCACTGAATGACTTTTAGCATGTACTTAGACATAGTCTGGTGTTTTTTCTCATACACATTACTCTTCTTCCTTTTCCTCTTTCTTATAGCGTTTGTTACATTTGCTGTTCTCCTGATAGTTGTTGCCCTCATGCTGATTTTTATCGTGGCTCCAAGGAGAGGTCAGACAAATATACTGATCTACATTTTAATTTGCTCACTCATCGGTGCCTTCTCTGTCTCATCTGTGAAAGGCCTGGGAATTGCCATTAAACAAATACTGGAGGGGAAGCCAGTTTATCGACATCCTTTGGTGTATGTTTTGGTGGGCATCTTAGTGCTCTCAGTCAGCACTCAGATCAACTATCTCAACAAAGCATTGGACATATTTAATACATCTCTAGTGACACCTATTTATTATGTGTGTTTCACCACGGTGGTTGTAACGTGCTCCATCATCCTGTTCAAGGAGTGGAGTAGTATGGATCTGGGTGATATCATTGGAACCCTGAGTGGATTCTGCAATATCATCATAGGCATTTTTCTATTGCATGCTTTCAAAAACACTGATATCAGCTGGAGTCAGTTGATGTCCACTGTTGCCAAAGAACCATCATTACCAAACCATGGATATGAAACCTGTCAGACTTTACTGGAGAGCATGGGAGACCCAGCTTTGGCATATGAAGAGGACAACATCTTATTCAGTCAATGAAACTTGAGTGGTGTTCATCATTGAAGAATCATTGTGTTACAGACTCAGCCTGCCCGTGTCTTCCAGACTGCTTTTCTCTTCTGTAGTCCTCTGGAAGACCATCTGCAAGGGTGGTTAAGTGTGGGCTACTCCTCTGTGTACCACTTTTTGGTAGTAATGAATGAAAATGTTCAGTAATTAACATGACAGAAACCTGATAGTGATTGTATGCTTGGCAATGAAAATCCTTTACTTATGCTTTTTTTTTTTTGAAGCAGAAAAGAATGGTCTTTGTAAACTGTGTTTACTGTGTTTACAAAGTGCAGTTTTGCCATTACGATAAAAGATGGTCCTCACTAAAGTGACAAGCACTCTGCTCATCTCTTAATGATGGCCTTAATATTTCAGATTTTCTTTTTATCATTTATTGCCAAACAAACTTATAGATCTCCTACATGAAAGATATTCGCTGGAGATAAAATGTGAAGAAACCAGTGTTTAACCCTTTTGGCTTTTAATATAAAATTTTATGCAAGATTTTTTCACTTTTGGTAACCTACCAGTGAACCTTGAATAGGCATCACGAAAAAACATTTATGAAATATGGCTATTGGTAAACAGTCTCCTTCAAAATCTTTTTTTTTAACAGCAGTCTTAGATCTTCTGCATCAGGAATCTGGAATGGATTGCAAATCTCTGAATGTACATGTACCTTTTTATTTCAAAACTGTGACCAAGTTACTTTTTAAGAAACAGCAAATTCATTAGAGGCCTGAAAACAGTTGGTATTGGCTTAAAAAATTACATAAGATATTCAAAGGCAGAAGAAAACTTGAATGTACAATTAAGAATTTCCACTGTTGCATACCACTTCGAGGCTTAAGAAGGGGCTTAATTTATTTTCATACTCTTCCTACTATTGCCATCTATTCATCAAAACGCATTTAAGCTGCTAAGGTTTTTTTCTCATTTTCCAGAAAGATACCGTTGTTTCTTAATAGCAAAACAGTCCTGTTATTTTATATTCTGTTCTAAGAGCAAAATCTGTTTCCCAATCCATGTGCTATTGCTAAAATACTAAATAAATGAAGTACTGTAAAACAAGGGTTGAGAAACATCAAAATGTCTTTTGTCTTAGTTTGGCCTTTTCATCTTTTTTTAAAAATGACTGTTCACCTGTGTTAGATGTTATAGTTATTAATCTACCATAGGCCTTGAAGATGAGTGTCTACACAACAGTATGCTCCTCAGTTTTGCTCACAGATCCACATCTTACAAAAACAGCTTGCACAGTCCATGGTTTACTCATCACAATCCCCTTTGTGGCCACTGTGTGAGCAAGAAGGCAGCTTCAGCAATCAGATGTCTGGGTCATGATGAGATCATCAGAAAGGTAGTATTTCCAGTTCTTGTTTTTGTAAGTGAGGGTGCCAGAGGATGCATTTCAGCAATTTAAAACTGATCTTAATCATCTGAAATATGTGTGCCAAGCAGAACCTCCTCATGAAGCAGGCTGTGTACTCTCTAACATTCAAAGAGTATGGTAAAAACAGACACTTCGGATGGATAACAAATTGTAACATGAAAGCAAGCTCATAATTTAGCTGTAAAAGTGTTGCTGCTGTTATTTCGTAAATGTTTATGTTAAGCAAAGCTTCAGTATTTCCATTTGGAAAGACGCTCATGAATCATCTCAGTTGTTAATTGTTTTTAATGATGATTTAGAAGCTATAAAAAAGTAGAAAGTAACATTAGGGATACTAGCTTGAAGTTATTTTTAAATTCCAAGCACCTTTTTTTTTTTTACTTGGCTGGATTTGTAGTTGGCATAGCTGCAAGAAGAGGTAGAAATGGTTTCAATCACCTGAACTTTATTTCTAAACCCTCATTTCTACAATGAAGAGCATATCTGAAACATGATACTGAACTGTCTGGTTCTTCTGCTCACAGTAATTTATGAAATGTTTCAGGTAACCTTGCCAATGTACAGAGGAGCCCAGAAGATGTCATTAAGCAATGGGTGTTCAGTTTATCATCTGTCTAATTTGAGAAGTACGTTCAATAATGCAGGAAGTTACCCCAATTCAGTGTCACCCCAAAAATGCAATATTACCCCAGCAAAAGAGACATTTTCACAAAAAAAATGTATTTGCTTTGAAAATACAATAACAACATCTAGAGCTTTGGAGTATTTCAGCTTCCCAAGTGGTAAGACTTGTAGGGATTCTCACTGTTAAAATGCATGTGTTAAAAAACCTTCAGAGAAAAAAAAACGTATGAACAGTTTTGTTACTTCTTAATTAATATAGAGAATACTTTGGCTTCATCAGCCAGATTCAAGCTACAAAATCTTTGTTGTTCAAAAAGGCAATGCAAAAAAAAACCCCAACCTAAAGATGGAGTTCTATTTATGGTTTGCATTCAACAAAAACTTACTTTGCTTTTCACTGTGAATTATATAATTTAAAGAATGACTGGATAAAATATTGATTGTCCCTAAAAAGGGGAAAAGGAATCCTTTAGCATAGTGTGGCCTTTCTACTTGCTTATACAGTCATCAGTGTGATGTGATGAGTTATTTGTGTGAAAAAGCAACCGATCCAATTCTTGAATGGATGTGTGTTGGCAATTTTTTGAAGTGTGTAGTAACACTTTCTTTGAGAAGGGTCTGGGTTCTTTTTATGAGAACAGCTGGCAGTCAATTGACTTATACCAAGTAAAAAAATCTGTCTTTTTTAATGGACTCGTGTATCTAATTTGACATATAAGTAACATCTACTAGTAAACAAATGTTGTGTCAGAAACCTAAGTTAATGCTTATTTTCATGGGGTACAGGATGTCTGTCATGTTAAGAAGTAAATTATTATTTCTGGTTTTGTATAAAAAAAATTGCTATAAGAGAGATTATTTTTTTAAAATGTTGATATTAAAATTTTGTAGTAATTTAATTTTTTTGTGAAATTATGCTAATATTTCTCTTGTAATAAATTATTACTGGATTATGTAATAAATCATCTGTGTTTTTTAAACAGGAGATTAAAAGAAGTATATTTCATATTTCTGGTAAGCATTTAAACACTATCTGATAGAACCAAAGAGAATAATTTTGTTTTTAGCAGCTGGTCCTCTGCACAGATAAGTGAGTTCTATATGAAGAAAGTGTGGCTGATATCCTTGCAGTTCATGTTCATTTGACCTAATCATGACCTTCTTTCAGTAGCTTTGACTTCTACTATTTTTTTTCTGATAGGAAAGAAAATTCTCTGCTCCCCTAGAAAAGCCACGTGTGAGATATATATAACTACTACTGTATTCACCTTGAGCTAAAAAGTGTTTTATGTTATGGTGGAACTGTAGGGAAGGGTATGGGGAGATCAAGAGGTTTTAGCTTCTCTTACAGAATCAAGCTACAAAATCTCTGAAACACATCAGTTTGTCCAGATGTGTTATTTTTACCACGATGTTCTGTAGAAAGCATCATCAAGGAACATTAAATGGGGATGATTAGTTGTGAAGAGATGTAAATTTTGAGGGATAAAAATAATGGCAAAGTGAAAATACCTTCCCTTCCAAACTAGAGAAGAAAACCCAAAGCTGATGTATTAGGAATCTCTTTTTCATGGCCAGTCACAATGGAGAGTGTTTCAGTGAGTTGTCAGTTTTTCCAGACAGTCAAACGAAGGATATTATCTAAAGTAATTTAAAGTGTTTGGGAAAGTATGGTGAATGGTTAAGAACTAGAACAAAGAAAACCTCAGAGGCAATACATTGCTAACCAAATTATGGCTTTTAAATGCTGATACAAAACAAGTCTTGGCAGCTACTCATTACTACCATACCTCAGGACAAATTAATGGGCAATTAAATTCATTTGACTAAATGTAGGTAGGTCAAGAAAACTTGTGTAGGTTAAACAATCTACATGGAGTTTGTAAGGCGGTACATAGGTTATTAATACTAATACTAAAAACTTTATTTACCTGCCTTCCCAGCCACACCTTTAAACAGCCATGCTATAAAAACATTTTCATCCCTGAGAGAACTGGTTCAAAACTTTAATCTCTGTACTCGTCAGGGCTGCATCCTGGAGCTATATAGGGGATTTAGGTACTTGCAGTAAATGCCACTGTCTTGCTGTTTAAAATGCATGCAAAGAAAACTGGCAAGTGTGTTAGAAAATAGTCTTTTAGCAGAGTGGATTTCCTGCAGCTGACTCCTTTCTGGCAGGTTTGAAAATGGTGCTGAGGTTCAGAGCAGGACAAGGAGGCTGAGCAGGAGCCAGAGTGGTGGTGGTTTAGCAAGGAGTGGTGGTGGTGGTGATGTGCCTCAGCATGTCTGGGGGGTTTCCTTATTTCTGAAACTTTGTGGAAGCAGGGGTAAAAAGTTGGTCTGGAAACCAAATGACACTGGCGATACGCGTCCACATCAGCAGACCTGTACTCACAAATAATTGATCTGCATGACTTGTCAGGAGTACTTTTGATGAGGGAAGTAATTTCACTTTGTGAAAATATATTCCTGTTTCTTAACAATGCAGCTTTCTTGTAAAAAGGAGATGTATCCCAAGTGACTGGGGTCAGAAGCTGGGAATTCTGCCTTTTCCCATCCATAATACTGACTTTGCTGCAAGTTTTCTGACGTTTAATCAGGAAAGCAGCTGAATTTTCACAAATCCTGAGCACTCTTACAGCTTTTGACCAGACATTCCTGGTCTGGATGTGTTATAGTATCTCCTTCTAACCTTTACTTCTTTTCCAGGTCTCTCTTTTAACACACAAAAGTTTTAAAAAGACAACTAGCAGGCATCCATGTGACCACACATACCTCTCTATGGTCAGTGATGTAGGTGGCATTCACGGTTGACCTGTATAAGCACTGTTTGAGGTAGGCTCAGAGACCTCTTGAGAACTAAGGTGGCCTACTTCATCTTTATTTATGAGTGTAGCTGTTCTGGTGAGTAAATACATTGTAGATACCTGACCTTTGTCTTATTGGCCTTTCTTGTTGCTGATTAAGCTCTGGTTTCCCTGACTCTGAAGCATGGTCTAGTGCTTTTTCATTTGTTTGCTGGCAGCCTGATGGTAGCAGCCGTTAAATGTACCTGTGTCACAGGTTAGTAACAGCCTACTCCTAATTTCCCCAAAGCAGCCAACGGAAAGATTGTATTGAGAAATTGCAGCCTGATAGGCAAGCATTATTGGCTCCACGTATTAGACCAACATTTGAAGCACGGATGCACATTCACCACAGCAGACTCTATGATCTTTAAGGCCTTCTCCAACCAAAATGAATCCATGATTCTATAGGAAAACTCAGTGAAATAGGCAGGAGCAGGGTGCTTTGAGTGCATAGATAGAGCTGCTTTTTACTGCACAGTACTGTAGTGTATTATATATTAACTTGCAGTAACAAATGTGGCAAAACCAGTTTTACAAGAATGGTTAAAAAAGATGCCCCATATTTTATCCAAAGTCCCCGTGTACTTTCATATTGCAATGACAGTTTGAATTTCGCATTTGTAGTGTATAATCTGCTGAAAAGCCTTGTACTTCCATGGCCTGAGCAAAAATTGTGGTGAGCTACATATGTTGTGTATGCTGTGTTGTGTAGATCAGTATTTATTCTGATGAGGAACTGAATACTCATAAATAAGTCGATTATAAAAATAGTGACGTTAGTTGGTGGCAGTTGTTTAATCAGATTGTATGAAAGGATAAGCATATCATGCTTCACATGAAGCAGAAATGCTTTAAAGCATGTTTGAAGGTACTCCCAAATGTTCAAACAATAGGACCGGCAGTTTCCCTCTATCAAAACTATCAGAATGCTATTGCAGTAAAGATGAATGGTTAATGGCAGAATGGAATTTGACCAAGAGATGCCATCATCTTCTGGAAACACAAAACTTAGGATGTTTGATATATTTAATTCTGTAGTTATTTTTAAAATTTGGAAATTAAAAAATAAGTTGTGGAGAACTCATTCTATAGTTAGTGTGTTTTATACATTTTTGTCTACAAAGTGCTGTAGAACTAAATATTTTGATGTATTTACCTATAAATAATTCACAATGCAATCATATATTTTAAAGAACCTATTTATTTGTAATGACCAAACATTTTTGAACTTCATCTGCCTTTTCCTCTCTATAATATATTTATATCAACCACAGTTAAGCTTTAAAATTGAAAGTGAATAGTAACAGAAGAAGTAGGATTACAGACATTGTCCATGTCAGGTATCACAGGATCCAAAGCACTCTGTTTTACTGCCAGGTTCCAGCTTTAACTTGCCCATTGATCATTCCGGGCATTTGCAAGGGAAGGACTAAGGCAAGCATGGGCATTTGAGTATGCAGCAGCAAGGGAGGAATGGGAGACAATACTGGAAAATTGTGGGAGAAGTTGGATCAAATAATCTCCTTTTCTTACACAGAATTGGTAGAGAAGGTGCCTTGACCTGCAGTGGTGGTTTAAAATGCTTCAAGGATACTCAGTCTTTCCAGCTGCTCAGATGTGACTTTAGAGCTGCTAAATAAGGACTGCTCCCTCTGCTCCCTGTTCTCCGTTATCCACAGCAGTGAGCATGGGCGCTCGCATGGGTGCTGCTCTAAGCAGTTGGTAGTTAGCTTGCTGCCTCTTCTGAAACACTGCTCCATCTCTTCAGTACTGGATGCTTTGTGTCTAAATATGACCTAGCTAGAGCTTTATCAGAAGTTCTTTCATCAGTTTTGCTGCCGTCAATCAGTATTCCCTGGTGCCTAATATTAAGTACTCTACAGAATTTCTCAAGAGAAATTAGTGTGGCTCTGACTAAAAGAGTAAATAAAAAGGCCTATAAGGCGAGTAAGCTTTGTTACTTCTTTCTGAACAGAAGATATTTCTAATCATAAAAACAAAGCCTTGAGAGTCCCAAACCAGTCTCATGAGACATTTTTCTCATTTGAGTAAAAATTAGGCCAAGCCCAAACAGCTACTTCAATATGTGGGATGCTGATACTCTGACTGAAGTAGCAACTGCTGTAAGAGGCTGAGGTTTTCTGTGCCAGCTACATTATTGATATTCCTAGTGCTAACCTTCCAGTAAATATATTGGTGTAAAATCTCTGATTATCCCATCTCTGTTATATCTGTGAGGGTCTCTGTTAACTCTGCAAACGTAGGACGTCCTTCGGGTTTCTGGAGAAAAAAAAAAAGCAAAGGGTAAATCTGTATTAGCAGATTGGTCAATTATAGTACCAGACTTCAGAAGACGGTTACAAATTCATATGATCTACCACTTAAAACTTAGTTTTACTTTATTTTGGTTTTATTTTTAATACAGAAGAAAAGATCAATTTTGTCATTTGGTGGAGATAAAAATCTCAACATGTTCTTCATAGCATCAAGCAGCGTAAGCACAACCACTTCTCCAAACATCCCTAAAATTTCTTTATTTTAATTCTGGTCTAGAGTTCCTAATAAGATTTCTCTCCTTCAGTGGATCACTGGAAAGCATTACCTCCCAGGATATCATGATACTCAGGGGTTTCCTAGGTTGTCAAAAAAGCATCTTCCCTGCCTTATTTAATACAATACAGCTCAGTACAGAACAAACTCCTGGCTGATGGCAGGCAGAAGAGAGAACTTCCCCATCCTGTCTCCACTAGCTGGTATCCCAGTGGATGTTCGCAGTAAACAAGAAAGCTAGATGCAGTTTAGATTTCAGTCTCTTAAGCTTTTCTTACTCGAGGTCTAAAAATTTCATCTAGAGTTAAAAGATGGGCAAGAAAAGAGAAGTAGGATAAAGGAGACGGTGCAACAAGGTTCCCCAGGTACTCAGTCTATGCTTGCCTATTTACATGAAAACATTGCACACAAAGCTCTTCTGAAAGTACTTTTTATCTAAAATTAAAGATTCACTTTATAATAGAAACCAGAGAAGGAGGGACCTTAAGGGATTACTCAGATGGAGGAAGTGATGAAATTAATGTTTTGATACCAATATAGGAAGAAACAGGTGCTGGAGAAACACAGAAACAACATCAAGGGTGAAAGGGGTGCAGCCTTGAAGCTTTAGTGACGTACAGAGGTACTCAAGTACACCTAAAAAATGAGGTTTAAAATTCACATTTAGTTGGCATACCCATTTCATGTATGACTGTGTTAAGGTTATCATTCAGAGCAGAAGCATGAAAAAGGTATTACAATTGACACAGTAGATAAGTGAGACAATAGGGACGTATTAAAAATTAAGGATAGGTCTATCGCACTGATCATGTGCTTTATATTACTTCGATGTAAGTCAAATAAACAGAAGCTTGTAGACGTAGTTGATATTTGTGAAAAGTGTACTGAGAGATACTGGCGAGGCTACGGATGTGAAATAAGAATTTAGTGCCTCATTTTTTCAAGGTTACTTTTAGATTCGTATTACAAATTAAAGTAATATAGCAGGAAAAAAAGAGCAACAAACCTCATGCCAACAGCTGTACATGACTTTGTAGACAGCATGCGATGCCAAATATGGTCGATAAAGTCTGTTACCCTGAGAAATCTCACGGACAACTTCAGAATTTGACTTACTTTCAAAAGGCATTTTGCCTTCTGTGAAAACTTCCCACATCAGTACACCTACAAGTCAATAAAAATATTTAGGACAAAACAAAACCCTCAAACC
This sequence comes from Urocolius indicus, assembly GCA_013401255.1. Lineage (NCBI taxonomy): Eukaryota > Metazoa > Chordata > Aves > Coliiformes > Coliidae > Urocolius > Urocolius indicus. The sequence goes on from WBNH01004372.1 coordinate 43,237, forward strand.
CACAAGCATTTTCACAATATTAGAAGAAGAAAAAACACTCTTGATTTTTTGTGTATTAAAAACCACATTAAATTATGGGCAACCTGAGCTGAATTAAGAGAGATTGGAAAAAAAAACATTTCCACTAAGATAATTCTGATCTGACATTTCAGTCAAAGTCTATTTTTAGGCAGAGAGCCCTTCTATTGAAAAACATATTTATCTGATATAGGTATGATTTGGAAAACGGGAAAGACTAAAGTTTAAGATAGGTAGCATGAGTAAAATGTTACACTTCCCTGAATCACATCAGTAGTTTTAGGGAAGCACAATATGTTGCACATTCAACTCACCAAAGGACCAGACATCTGATTTGCTGCTATATTTTTTGAAATGAAAGACTTCAGGAGATGACCATTTGACTGGAAACTTGGCGCCTGAAGAGCTGATATATTCATCATCGATGACATACCTGAAGAGTAACAGGAAACAGCACAGATTTGGATGGTAAATGGTAAACAGTGGCGACATTTTCACAGATGGTTTATAATTCCATAAAAATATAGTGTCCGTTTAGAGATACCACTAATTTAGTATCAAATGCACATAGTTATCCAAACTGGAAACATGGATATAAAGCAATTGGAATTGTTTATGTGAAGTATGCTGGAATAAAACATTTTAATACCATCCATAACCCTGACAGGGTGGGTGTTATTGTAATCTTCTGAGAATATAACTGGAGGACACATCCCTCCACCATGGGCAGGAAAAAACAACAGCAATATATAATTATTGTCTCTTTTAAGCATCCACTTTTTCAACCACTTGTACCCAAACACTACTGGTAGAGGGCTTCATTTTATAACTGCCCAACCTCACAGATGTAGTATCTGGCACATTGTTACAGAAGCAACACAGAAAGAAATGTTCATCACCTGACAACAGCTCTGGCATGGGCTCTAGAAACTGGTTTTTGCCCAAGCTTATAGGAGCTGACCCCCAAGATAAGATGAAATTATGTGCTTAATGCAGGTATTTATAGTGCAACATTTTAAAAGGCTACTAGACCAACCACTACACAATTGTGCTTACAGAAGGCATTGTGCATTGGCACCTTTTAAAGGTCACACTGAGACAAATCATCACTTTGTCTCCCTTTCTGGTTTTGGTGCAGGCACAGAAATATCAGAGTTTGCTGGATAAGGAACATATGGAATAACAGTAAAAAATACCCAGTAATGTCAGTTGTATGAGCTCTGAATAATTGTGTTCTCGACACCTCTCCATGATTTTCCCAGAAAGATGAGCATCTGCCCTATAGCCACACCACTGGTCTCTCTTTTTTGGCAACAGTGAGCCATTCAGACCCTGACAGCCCCTTGATCTCTCATGGTGTTTTCTGGTGCATTTGGATGAGTCCAGACTACTGATACTGACCTTATCATTTCGGGGAACAGCTTCCCTTGTAGCTGATAGGGCCAGTGCCAGTCAATTCTAAGATGGACCCACCACTGACAAAGGACAAGCCAATTAGCAATGGAGGTGATGTCTCTATAATTAACACATTTTAGAAAGGGAAGTAGTTGCTGTGCAGATGATAAAACAGCAGCAGCACCAGAAGGGAGTGAGAATGTGAGAACAACATCTCTGCAGACACCAAGGTCAGTGGGGAAGGAGAGGAAGGAAGTGGTGAGGACCATGGTGAGGCAAGTTGTCCCCCTTCAGTCCATGGAGGCCCACAAGAGGAGCAGAGATCCACTCACAGCCTGTGGAGGACCCCACACCAGAGTGAGTGGATGCCTGAAGGAGGCTGCGACTCCATGGGAAGGAGTCACTCCTGGGAGGACCTGGGAGCCCACGAGGAGAGAGGAGCCCATGCTAGAGCAGGTTTGCTTGTCAGGACTTGTAATCCTGTGAGGGACTCAGGCTGGAGCAGTCGGTACCTGAAGGACTGTTCTCCCAGCGGATGACCCACGTTGGGGCAGGGTGTGAGGAGCTGCTCCTGTGAGAGGCCTCATGCAGGAGCAGTTTGTGAGGAACTGTATCCCATGGGAAGAACCCACTCTTGAGAAGTTTGAGACTGTGTCCTGTGGGGAGGCACCCCCCACCGTAGCAGTGGGAAGTATGATGAGACCTCTCCCTGAGAAGAAGTGACAAAGTCTATCTGTAATGAACTGACCGCAACCCTCACCCCCTGCACTGCTGGGGGAGAAAGGAAGGAGAGTCCCGGGAAGATGGAGAGTGGGAGGAGGTGTTCTAAGATTTTCTTTTTCTTTCTCATTTCCCTACTCTGTTTAGATGGTTCATTAATAAATCAAACCATTTCTCCCCAAGTTGAGTGTTTTCCCCATAATGGTAATTAACCTCCCTGTCCTTATTTTTACTCCCAAGCAATCCTTTGCTAGGTTTCTTTCTCCTCTATTTGTTTAGGAGGAGTAATAGAATGACTTGGTGGCCATCTGGCAGCCAGCGAGGGCTAAAATCACCACGGAGGTTAGGGAAAGTTAAGTAGTATAGTTGTGCTGATGTGATGACTTGCAGCCACAAGGTGAATGTCACTACTACCTCCTGCTCAGAGACATGCTCTGCCTTTCAAGCTCTTCTGCCTCCAAAGGGAGCCAATTCATTCTTGTTACCCAGTAGAAAAAAAAACCTGCTGGTAAAACACAGAAGTGGAGAGCTGCGTGGTGGGCTTGCAAGGGAAAGGAACAAAGGGGTGAGGCAACTGCTTTGGATAACAGTCAGTCATTTGGTTAGCTCAGCTGTGAAAAATGGCACATCCTCAGGGGGCAGCCTGGGAGGACAGAGCTTCTCTGGCCTGTGCTTATCAGAGTGTATTCTGCTTTCTTTTCCCATCCTTGGCTGGTCCTCTCATTAAGCAGAAAAACCACTTCCCTTCTAGAGCAGGGCCCATCACACTTCCTGCCTGCCCTCCCTGGCCTCCCCGTCTCCTACCTGACCTACTCAGCCACTGCTGCCCCTAAAGGTCAGCACCAGTGCCCCAAACTGTCTCTAGGGCCTTTCTGTCCTCCCTGCTGCTAAGAAAAGTTTGGAAACTTGTTTCTTCAAGCTTCTGGCAGCCCCGTGCACCCTGGCTGTTTCTGTCCTTACACACTTTACCTGGCACTTTGTTTATCTGTCTTATTCTCACTCATAGCAAGAGGAGGACATGACATTCAATTCATGGTAAGACAGTTAAACAATGCTATAATTTTCATAAAAATTCAGAAATTGACCGCGGTGGGATTCCCCAAAACAGTGAGTAATGAGGGTAACTCGAGGTCGTGCTGCAGCTGACTGAGAGTTGGTACTCACGAAACCTGCTTCAGTGGCCTCATACCTCGCCATGCCAAAGTCAGATATTTTAACAATGTGCTCCGTGTTGACTAAACAGTTTCTTGCAGCCTGGGGAAAATGAGAAAAACATATCTGAAATCTGTGCTAAAGCATTTTAAGAAAACTGCAACAACTGGCTATTTTTGTTTCAGCTCAAACTGTTTGTGTATGCAAAAAGGGAGATGAGCATCTTGCTCAAAAAAAGAAGTGAATTTCTGGCTCTTAAGTCAGTGAACATATTTTGCTACTGTGTAGTTACACACACGTAGCATATATCAGCTTAAATTCTTGTAGTATGAGTTACAATATTTTTATATATTCCTGCATAGCAAAAGAATGTTTAGGCTACAGAGCCTAGGTATCCAAGCAGGTATTTTCCTGAACACTAGCATTAGGATACTCAATGTGAATATTTTGAGACTTTTCATTACAGATATCGGGAGCTCCTTGGAAATTTTCAAGATTTTACTTTTCTTCAGGCAGCTAGGGATGAAAGCAGGAAGACTTTCTCTCCGCATCCAAATGACCATCTTCATTAAAAAAGCAAAACAACTGAGAATGAAGAAACAAATTCCTCTTCTATGATTCTCTGTCTGTGAGGGGCAGGGCAGAAAAGCCACTCTTACATCCCAGCATCAAGGTAAGGTAGGGAGCAGAGAAAATGTAGACAGGAAAATATTTGGTTAGAAAAGAAATCCTCATTGTTGTTGAAATCCTCAAAATCCTCATTTTGTCTGGCTGTGATTTTGATTGTGTTGTGATCACTGCATAATACTATTGTATTGGGATGTCCTAGCCTGCTCCATGCTAATATCACAATTTTCTTTGCCCTCTCAAGTGGTCTTATAGATGGAAAAAACTTCTCTCAAGTAGTTTTGCCACCTTTCCATGGAAAACAGAATAGATTAAAAGTTTCATTTTACAGCCAGGAAAACACCGTTGGCTTATTAGATCCTCCAGAGCTGAAGTCTTACAGGACACATAAAATTCAGTGGCACATTCCATACTGACAATATTTGTCAAGAACCTCAGAAAACCTATTGTACTTACTAAATCACGATGAATGAAGCTGTTTCTTTCAAGGTATTCCATCCCTTCACACACATCCTGGCACATGCTCAGCAGCATGTCTCTACCGAGCCTCCCTCTCCTTTGACGAAGGTAATTGAGCAGGCATCCATTTTCCATGAATTCAGTCACAACGTAAAGAGGCTTGTGGTGTGTGCACACTCCATAAAGCTGGACCAGCTTGGGGTGGGAGAGTTTCCTGTTTAAAATCACATTTTAGACAGGCTAGCATTTGTCCTTGGTAGGTAACTAGACCTTTAAAACTCATGATGGTTTTGAAAAATACTTTTAGTATTTGATAAACAGTATTCAATTCAACTGGGCTCAGAATGGATGAAGTAATAGCTGTAGGAGCATATTTATTTATTTATTACATTTACTCCCCATTGAGCTCCATAGCACAAAGCACTGCATGCTCTAAAGAGTGCAGTGATGGGCACAGTGAGCATCTGTTGCAGTCAGATTCAGACTTTTATATCAGCCTTTCTGTCCTTCACATCCACCGTGCCCATCAAACTTGTTGTTCTGTTTGTTTTAAATAGAATCAGGTTATATTTGTTTGTTGGTCATCTCAATGTCAACTGTCAGATATAATAGCTTTTGTACTTACATCATCACTTTGGCCTCCTCAATGAAGTCATCTTCAGACATTGCCCCTTCATTGATTGTTTTGATGGCAACCAATGAAGTCATCTTCAGACATTGCCCCTTCATTGATTGTTTTGATGGCAACCTTGATGGTTGCTTTCCATTTACCCAGCTGAACAACTCCAAACTGCCCACGCCCAAGTTCTTTCATGAACACCAGTTCAGATGGGTTTAATTCCCACTCCGCTGTAAAAGCAACCCAAGATGTTGCTACAGTCAGGACAGCTTTCCTGAACCATATTCCAGGAGATATGCCTTGCTCCTTGCAGTTAATGCACGCAGAGTAACATCACAATTGTTCATCAGCTATAATATCGATTTTAAATATCTGAATTTTTCCACGTGCTTATGTATGTTTACACATATTGTTTTACAGCTTGTAGAATATGATTAGCTTTTAAATTGCTTAATGTAGTAGTGTCTGTGGCTTGAAGAGAAAGCAAGTATTTGGCTTTGATTACATATGAGAACTTTTTTTTGGCATTTTCTTACGTGTCATTTTTAACTCTGAACCAGTTCCATATAGACAGTATAGCTACAGAAATTGTTACTGGCTGCCTCTGTTGTACTAACCCAAACATTTCTGCCTTTCAGAAATATTAAACCTTGAAATTCACAGGAACATTTACAGCAAACATATGTGATTTTGAAGGTTCCTGCCATCAGCCAGATGATATTAGTTTCCTCATCTATATACACAAACCTGACATTTATGGTGTGTTTTCTAATACTGCATAAGATCTCATTATTTCTAAAACTTGCAGAACTGACAATCTCCCCCATAAATGATATTAATTTTCATTTCCTAAGCATTTAAATGAAACAGCTTTTGAAAAGCTATTAAATATATGTTTGAGTCTTAGGCCCACTTATAAGAGTCCAGATAGCTCTGAAATGCACTGGTGGTGTAACAGAAGCACAACAGTCACTGAACAGGACCCCTGAACAGTATCACTGACAGTATCAATAGGACACTGAACAGGTGTCTTATTTGGTACTGACACCTCATGAGGAAATGAGTGTCTGTTTCTGGTGAATATGTGGCTGTTTATGTGTTACTTATTACCAGGAAGTTTCAGATACAACTTCATTATTAGCTGTGAATGTGATCTAAATTCTCACCTAGGCAGATACCTAAATGTCCACCAAAAGTGTGCACATTGACATACCATAAGTCAGTCCTGCTGTTGCTGGTGAAGAATGTCCAGCTGATCCAATTGCATGTCGGAGGCGAGTAATAAGACCTGTAGTGGAGAAAGCAACAATGTTCTGTTGGCCAATTAATTAGTTTTAAACTACCTCTTCTCAAGCAAAAAACATTCGGAATTTGATGTATATTTCTTATTTCTTGAGATTACTTTTGCTTACAGCTTGTGCAGATAAAACACTACAGTGAAAGGAAATGGAGCAAGACTATTCCATGAGGCCCTGGCAATGAAAGTATCTATATGTTCATACAGCTGAAAGCGATACTCCTGCTTGTTTGTATGATACTAGTGATCTTAAATAAATGGATGCTATAATACTGTATCACCCATCTAAGCAATCTCTTCCAGCATGATTTCTCAGGATTGTTTCCCATTGCAAGAAATATTTTTGTGTTTGTCACTCATTTTCTTTGAATTCATGAGCCAACAGTACCGGTGACTACATCCCTCACCAAGGACTTCTTGTGTTCATTCATTCTTCCCATTGTTACTTTCAGGTCTTTTTCTGCCCCATGTGTTTCCTACAATCCTCCTCTCTCCAGCAAAAGGCTCTGTCCATTCCCATGTCTTCCTTCCTTCCTTCCTTCCTTCCTTCCTTCCTTCCTTCCTTCCTTCCTTCCTTCCTTCCTTCCTTCCTTCCTTCCTTCCTTCCTTCCTTCCTCTCTAGTGTGAGAGGTCTCTGTGTGTTTTCCTATCTGCACTCATTCAGTGTAAAAACATTTTATAATGTATTAAAATGATGGGCAGAACCAAGGTAAAAGGTACTTTTTAACGCTAAAAATTATAGAAGGCTGCCATGCGCCAACAATTAGAAGTGATTAACTCTGTTAGGCTGCAAGATTGTCTTAGAGAGTCCTGTGCTCCCAAATTCAGCCTTGTTTACGGGATATTTCTTTTTTTCCAAAGTCAGTAGAATGCTGCCTCCTGAGAAACAGCATAACTCTTGCTTTTATTAAATTGCATGCATGCAAGACTTTGCTGTAGATAAGGAAAGAATTATGATCAAATTTCATACAAGTCGCATTCAGTCACATATTAACCAAGAGGATACAGAGCAGGCAAATACATTAGGCTTCTAGCCTTGTAAAAGTCATTCAATACATGTAGATGAGTTTGGTAGTTCCACTTGTCCCATGGTGCATGCATACCACAGCTATGACTTTGGCAGAAAGGACCATGACATATTTGAATCCATTATTAACAGCAAACCTTATATCTCTTTTAAAAATGAAAGTATTACAGGAAGAGTGATTTCTGATCTCTCAGAGTCCTGAGGGGTAACTCAAATCATGAGTTGTAAAACCTCATTAGCTTGCATTACCTGCTGCATTGTGTTGATGATACTCAATGAGTTCAGGAATGGATGAAAAAAGGTATTTTTCTGCTACATAATATTGCCCCAAGTGGTTCTTCTTAATTTGATAATGTCGAATATCTCCATTATGACCTCTGAAATCAACAAAGGATTATCATTTTCAGTAAAAAAGCCCCCAAAAATGTGAAACTCTAAATCTGATTAAAAGCACAAAAAAACTTGAAAACTTGAGGTATAATTCTCAATTTAAAGTGTGTAGTTGGGATATTGTTTCAGGGGAAAAAACCCATCAAAACAAACTCCTTTACTGGATCTTTCTCCCAGCTTTGGGAGGTACTGCACAACAGGGTTTTTTATTACAGAAGTATTTATGCCTTTATTGTTGCATCCATAAGAAATAGCTACAGTGTTCAACCTAACTCAATACTGATTTGAATATACTAGCTTTCCAAATTAAAGTGCTATTTATTACTTGAGTTTCCCTCAAAAAGTTAAAAACATATTCAGATATAGCGTGAGACTAAATTTTTTGTTCTGCTTCTCCAAAGGCTTTTTTTTTTTTTACATATTTGCTTTTCTGTCATTTCTACACATTATCTGGCTGTCTTGTTTTCTGTGTGTTTTGCTGCTCATCTACCCCTGCTTTCTATGAGACTGAAAACAAAGAAGTTTGTATTTCAGGCTGATGGCGGTTGTTGAAGGTTGGTACCCTACTGCAATCATGAGCCTGTGCCTAGCACAGTGGTGGTGGGTGCAGCTCGCTACATTTTTCTGAGGAGTGGGGGGAAAGAGGAAGAGGGTGATGGCAGCAATGATTCCTCTGCCTTTCTCCTCTCTCCTCTGGCTTGCTCCAAGAGGGAGAGAAGGAAAGCAGGCACTGCTGATGCAGGAGGATGTAGGTGAGCTGTGGGAGGGCGTATAAGGCAGCTTGAGACGGAATAAGTCAGTAGGTGATTCTAAGTGCCATGGCAGTGTGCTGGCAAAAGGACTAAAACTGCACAGTGAGAAGCTGAGGGGATTCTAGGGGAAAAAGAGGAGAAGTCTGGAGACAGCAGAGTCTGGGATGAATTTATGGTGCACAGAGTCTGCAGATAAGGGAAACAGTTTGGTGCAGTGGCCAAAGACTGTGTCAATGTGATGTAGTAGCCATGGCACTTCATGTAGAAAGAGAGGCAAGAAGATACCAATGTAAAGTTTTATTGCCTGCATTACATGGATGGGATGCACAGCTTTCACAGATGATTATTTGAGGCTTTCAGTGAGTGCAGTTAATCTTGACAGGACATTTCCACCCTGAATCCCAGATCCACTGCCCACTATCATCTTTTCTACACACAGGACAATTAACTCTGCATGAATAGCACCCCAATAGTCCCTTGCTCTTGTGCACTGCATAACCTACCTATCCATTTATTCTGAGGAGTTTGGGGGAAGCTCTTCCATCAACTCTTGATTCAAATCCTAACCATACATAGCAACTCACCCTTTGGCTCGTGAATACATGGACAGCGTAAAAAGTCCCTGTTGGCTTGAATGTCTGACAATAAATGCGCCTTCTTTGGACTGAAAAGAAATCCAAGTAGAATTATTTTCTGTCTTTGAACGTGAATAATCCTCCTTTGAGACAGGACTTGCAGCTGGTTGTCAAATTCTGTGGCATACCTATGACTATTTGGGACAGGGTTACAGCAGTGGATAACAGGAATTGATAACCAGGTACATAGCACAGCAAAATTATGGGAAAATACTAGGTGCCAGGCAATTTCTTGGAGTTAACTAACTCTTCAGGGTGAAGCAGTAAAAGTGCTTTGATTTATTAAAAAACCAAAATAACTCTGAAGTGTTCTCTGATCTATCTTGTGCAAGACCTGTGTTAGCTCTTGAGCCAAAACCTAATGATTTTATCTGAGTTAGGTGCTTTGGTAACAGATACGGGGTAGAATGCGATATGAATTGCTTGCTCTATACATAAGGAAGATGTAGGGGGTTTGTTAAGCTCTTGCTAACCTCACTAATTTACTTACTATATGGATTTCAGTCTTCAATGTCTCATACAAAAGACAAGAACAGCAAACTGCATGTAATTTGATTTATCTAGTATGGAAAATCTACCTAGAATTCCCTAGGGCTACAACTTAAAACTCTGTAAGTCTGGATAGTCTGCACTGTATGCTTACCCCAGAAAGTACTTTCTCTCTTACTGAATACCCAACAGATTTGGATTTAACAGTGGTAATGCTCTTGATGCCACTACTGACTGATTCTTCTAGATATTATTGGCTCTATGTATAAGCTGAGTTACCTTCTGGTGCAAGAGAAGTTCTGCCTGACTTCTGTTTATGTTTTTGCAGTACCACCTGCAACAAGGAGATAAACTATCCTTTAATTTCAGCCAGTGAAAATTAATGTTTTCTCTGTTTCACAAAAGTTTATAGTTGCACTATTCTCAGTCCAAAAACTTGAATAGAACTATTGTTGTATATAAGTGTATCTTAATTTCAGATGACATTATTAGACCACTGTAAACGTAACAAGTTTTTTCCTCATTCATGGTGATTAAGTATGAGCTCAAACAGGAGAATGCTCAAGAAACAATTATGCTAAACTGTGATGAAATTTACAGCCCCAGACACTGCGTCAAGTGCCTCTTCTCCAGAACTTGGCAGAATTTTACTCTTCTCTCCAGTGAATTATGTTGAATTAATTTGAATTAGCTTCTAGTCAATTAATTACATTAATTACATATTCACAAAAGGAAGAGATCAGAATATCGAAATGTTATTTAGCAAGTCTGCAAAAAGCAAGTCTAGGGGGTTGGACTAAGTGATCTCTAAAGGTCCCTTGCAACTCTACCATTCTATGATTCTATGAAATAGTAACTATCTGGATTTCTGACATGGTTTAAGCAAATTAATGTTGAAGGGCTCAGTATCTGTAACTTCACATTACACTCACTGAGCAGTTAGTTCCAAATCAAAATGGTTAATTCATTCTCAGACCAATGTTTTGTAAGAAAAATTAGAGCTTTCAACAATCACCTGTTTATGGCTAATAAAGATTCAAGCACTGAAATCTATTGCTGCAATACATTTTTAAAAAAAGAAAACACAAGTACTATTTTCAAGAGTACTTACTCATATGTTTCTAGATTACTTTTCTTGTTCTCTGTAACATAGTTGCTGGGAATTAGACCTTCATTCCTGAAACAACATGTTGGGGATAACATTAGAGTGTAAAATATTAATAGCATTAAGAGCTACGTCTTGTTTTTGTCAGATTACAAATTTTCTTTATATTATTTGCTATGTTGTTAGATACTGAATCTCAATGTAGAAATTGAAGTCTGAGTCCTTTCATCTCAGGCTCAGTCTTTTGGCCCACAACTGTGGGTGGCTACTGGAATAAGAAAGTCATCTGGGATAGGTATTTATAGATTGCTGACAGCAGCATGGTGATGAAAGCTAACAGGAATGAAAGTCAAAAGAAAATTTGGAAGGAAAAATTATTTCTTCTAAATCTGAAGCCACCTTCTTAATTTTTTGGCCTATACAAAGGCCAAAAGAAGTATAAAATGAGTGCTTGCATGTATATGCAAAATAATAATGAGTGCATTCTCGATGCAAATATAAGTTGAGAAAAAGCATTTAAAAGTATTTAAAGAAGAAAATAGAATAAAAATACGTCCGTTATTATGTAGCCATTGCCAACATCAGAGCACAGGATACACTGAAGAAAATGCAGAGGAATAACATGAAACAAATTTGATGTGGAAAGGATCATAACTGGTTATCTATTTCTCTAAAACATTCATAAATTTTGGATCAAAGATTTTGTTTTAGACACATGTCAATAACCTCTATGGTCTTTATGAAATGTTTACACATATACATTGCATTATAAAGCAAGTAGTATGGAAAGCTGGACTTGCACATAGCTCAGAGCCCAGTGATTCACATGGTCCTCAAACACTCTTTGTTCCTCGAGAAATTATTGTTTAAGTCTGAATTCCCAACAGATTCTACATTATCTAGCCTCTTCTGGGGTGCCAAACACTGCTGAAAGTCAGCCTGGTCCATGCATGTGATTCACACAGAGCTGAACACTTTCAAAGCTTTCCCTGAATTGTCCCATGTGTCTCATTCTATCTGACCCCTTTTACAGGGATTGTTTTAGGTTGTTTTTTTCTTTCTTGTTGTGTAGAGAAATTGAAAGGAATGCCCACTGTCTTACCCATGTTGGTCTCTTGCCTTCCACCAGTGGGGATCAAACTGTTCAAGGATAATATATTCTTCTGACTTCTTAAGAGGTAAATCTGAGGGTCCTCTAGGAAAAAAGTCATAGAGTGCAATAACCCTGGGTTTTTTTGTGTAGTCTTCCAAGGCCTCGGCAGGTAGAGGAGGTAACGGCTTATCCTTGAACTGCAATTGCTTCTTACGCTAGTGAAAAGAAAGTGTCTTTCATAATTAGTCTTGTCTCTCTACTGTTGCTTGTTTAATTCCTCTGTTATTATACTATCATAGTAACTAAAAGGAACTCATCATGATCATTACTTCCCCTTGTAAAGAGTTATCACCTTAAGACTTATAAAATGATGTGACTTACATTTCAGTAGTTTGCTGTAGAAGCCAAAAATGACAATAGAAAGTACAGTGAATAATAAACAAGCTATCTGCCTAATCAAAGTGACTTTTATGTGGTATGAATACTGTGACAATTCCTTAGCTAGCATAAAAGCAGAGCAGCATTGAAATCAGTGGAGTTACAATGTCAGGAAATTTGGTCGTTCATGTGCGGAATGAACACGGAAGGTGTTGTAGATTCTCTTAATAAATAAATGTTCAGCAGGAACATAATAATTTTCTTTTCCATCAGGTTAGGCTCTAGCTTTGAATTTATGCTTTGAATGTTCTGATTAATTCAACTCAGATCAAGTAAAACTGAAGTGGACATTTCACATGCCAGCAGAGCAAGGTAAGCTTGCATCTGCCTAACAAGGCAGCCCCACCCTTTCCATCTCCATCACCCAAACCCAAAAGTGGCAGAAGGAACCACCTTGTCCATCGCAGTGTGCTTGGGAAACCTCGCTTTGACCCTATATTTATATGAGTATGAATCTTCAGATACTTGATATCATTTTTATGCAGTGAAGAACCTTACTCAAGAATTAGCTACTCCTCTGCTTGTTCTGGTACTGAGCCACCATATGGCACACAACCTCAGTTCTCTTTTCACCTGCCAAAATCTTACTTACTCTGCACTTCCAAGTAGATGCATAGGAAACATCTGGTTGTGAGGCCGAGTACTGGGTCACCAGGTGAGTATCAGAGTCCAGGTTCATTTTTGTTTTCATTGCTCTGATTGTGAAAAACATGAAGTATTTGTGTGAATATATATCTCTAAATATTCACACAAAAAACATTCACAACTATATATGCCTGTCTTCATTAGGGATATGCAGGGTAGAGCATCTTTAAACTTCTGTATAACTAGCAGTTCTACTGAAATAGAGGGAATTTAACAAGCCTTTTATGTTTAGATAGAAACATGGAATTGTTTCAATTGGAAAAGGTCTTTAAGGTCATTAAGTCCAACCACTAACCTCACACTGACAAGCACACCACTAAACCCTGTCCCTCAGCACCTCATCTACGTGTGTTTAAATATGTCCAGGGATAGTGACTCTACTACCTCCATGGACAATCCGTCCCAAAACTTGACAAACCTCTCAGTGAAGTTCTTTCTAATATCCAATTTAAACTTTCCCTGGTGCAACATGAGCCCATTTCCTCTTGACCTATCACATATTATTTGGGAGAAGAGTCCAACTTCCACTTGACTAAAACCTCCTTTCAGGGAGTTGTAGAGAGTGATGATGTCTCCTCTCAGCCTCCTCCAGGCTAAACAATCCCAGTTTCCTCACCTTCTCCTCATCAGACTTATTCTCTAGATCCTTCACCAGCTTTGTTGCCCATCTCTGGACATGGTCCATTGGTCTTTCTGTAGTGAGGGGCCCAAAACTGAACACAATATTTGAGGTGCAGCCTCATCAGTGCTGAGTACGGAAGCATAATAATTTCCTTGGTCCTGCTGGCCACACTATTTCTGATACAAGCCAAGATGCCATTGGCCTTCTTGGCCACCTGGGCACACTGCTGGCTCATGTTCAGTCAGCTGTCAATCAAGACCCCCAGGTCTCTTTCTGCTGAACAGCTTTCCAGATCCTCTCCCCAAGGCCTGTAGCCTGATATTTTGATCATCCTAATTGCTGAAAAGTTGAAGCATTTCACATACCTTTTCTGCACCGTGCAGCAGCAGCAACAGCAACAGAAAACAGACTGGATGGTGTGATCTGTAAACAAGAACATTTTCTGTATCTACAGTGTACCTGATCACAAAATTTACAGAACTAAGTGCTGCAGTATGTGCTTAGCCCCATTACTAGCTGTTCTTGCTGTGAGATATCTAGCAAATCATTAAGGCTGAATTTTCAGCAACCAAAAGCAGAGCTTTCCTACCACCATATCTATTTGTTCCCATTGTCTCCCTTACAATGTCTTAGCAATTATGAGGCCATGTGGTGAGCTAAATCAGCCCACTAAACTCGCAAAACTGAAAAACGTGATCTTATCAGCCAGATCTGACTGATCATGATACCCTGTACAAGTTCTAAAGAGTGCAATGAAGGAGGTGAGAACATCACTAGGGAAAGCAGGTGGACAATTGTCTCGTTCAGCACTGACATGATTTTTAGATCATACAAGACAAATGCCAAACCATGCTTGCACGTCAGGATTTTTCTTATTGTGAGGTTTATTAAAACATAAAGTAATCTTACTACATGATATTTTCTCTATGAAGGTACATAATTCAGCAAATTTTGCACAAACAAAAGAAGAAAATGTCAGATGTCAGAACAGTAAGACCAAAACTAGTTCTTAGTAGGAAGAGGAAGAGACTTGTCTCATAAGTGTTTTGGTTAGACTGTTTATCTTGAAAGTCGTGGGGCAATTTCCCTTAGACTGTTGCATCCTGTGAAGAACTTGTCATGTGGGATGCTGGCAAGTCTATATTAATCAGAAGACACTATCAACTGTTTGATAAAAGTTTCCACTGACAGCAATGTAAAATGAAGCAAGTACAAAAACACAGGCCAGCTGACACCGACAATTTTCTTTACAGAAACCAGGCAAAAGAAGATGTGGCCCATGCAATTTATTTGCTGCGTAACTTTCCAGTGTACATTGAACTCTATCTCAGCTGTTTAAAACTGTGTTTCACAAACAGCGAAACACCATGGGTGAAAAAATTCTTGGGTTTCTTTTACTTCAGACAGTGCCATGGACTTTTATTGACGTTTATAAAGTATTTAGTGGTGTGCAGAAAGGAATAAAACATTTGAAAGCTTATCTGTTTCTTCTGATTAAACAATCTAGTCTAATTAAATAGATTATTCCTCCTTAGATAATTTGTCCTATTTAAAGAACACCTATCAGAAATTTTCAGAAGCAGCACTGTAGAGTTTCAATGTAACACTAGAATGATCTTCTATTAAGATTTTAAAGATTGGGCTGTTACTACAAAAGCAAGGGGTTCAGACCAATGTTATGGACGTGTAATTCTGTCTTGCTTTTCTTGAATGGTAGGGGTTGAAAGAGACCTTTAGAGATCATCTAGTAGATCAGGTCGCATAGGGACATGTCCAGGTGGGTCTTGAAGATCTCCAAGGAAGGAGACTCCACAACCCCCCTGGGCAGCCTGTGCCAGTGCTCCGTCACCCTCACAGTGAAATAGATTTTTCTTGTATTTAAGTGGAACTTTTTGTGTTCCAGCTTCATCCCATCACCCCTTGTCCTGTTGCTAGCTACAACAGAAAAAAAGGATGCCCCAATCTCCTGACACTATCCTTTTTGCCTTCAGTGAATTTCAGACCTGCTCCATCAATGGATGCTTTTTGTGTTTGACCCTGCCTCCCTACTGTGCTAAAAACAATTAGCAATAAATTAATATATGTTATGCTTTTAAAAACATCACAGACATATACAGTATTATTTAGTCTCTCATCCTGTCCATAAAACCACAGAAAAGGTACAGTTTAAAGCTTTAATTATAATGCTTCTTGTAACACGTTTCATTTGGTGAGCATTTTCTTCCAAAGGTAGAATGCCTACCCCACTAAATATCACACAAGATGACCAAATTCTGCAGGGTGAAAATTAAGGCTCAGATTAGACTAAGGCCATGGGGCTGGATAAACCCATGCTGAACTGAATTGCTGGGTCCCAAGATGCAGCACAAATCAGCACAGTTCTGCAAAGTTTACTTCTCCTCTTTTTCCTTATTGGAGTATTTTAAGTGTCAAATCACAACCTATCAATCCAGCAGATATTTATCATCCTAAAGAAGATAATTTCCAGCTCTTTGAAAATGAACCTGTCTTTACACATCTGTCCCTGGCAACTTTGCTGCTTCTGAAATTCTTTTTCCTCTGCATCACTCCCAGAGCACTTGCGAAGATAGTTCAGTAGAAATTAATACAGGTGTAAATTAATGCAGTGTAAACTGTTAATTTCTGTTTGAAATTTGACAAGTATAACTGGAAATATTATTGAGGAACACGGACAGAGAAAGGCCTTCGGTTCTGAGGAGCTAAGTCCTGCTTTGGTTAAATTGTCTCAAGTCAGGAAGTTTTCACTTGATGGATTAGAGTTTCAGCATCTCAAGCAAAGACCTATGTATTGATTTTTGTATTTTACATCCTCACTAGACATTGGCAAGCTTCTTGCACAATACTTTTTCTCCCCTTCATTAAAATAATAACTTTTGAGTTCATAACACACTACAGAAAGGCCGCCCAAAGTTGCTCTGCAATGCTGTTTTAGAAAGACTTTGCCAACACTGCAAATAGTAAAACCACTGAACAAATAATTTGATTAAACTATCTCACATCTTGACCTGCTAGCATCTGAGGAAGATGTTTACCCTGGGGGTTGGCTCCAGGTACTACAGCAATGCTCACTGTAGTGCTACAGGAAGCTTACATTTCCTGCCTGAAGCTTCCGGCAGCTACACACACCCTTCTCTGACTTGGGCTCCGCTTTCTTTGCTCTTCTATTCAACAGTCATCAGACAAGCTAAGAAATAATAATATTTTTAATCCTGCAAAAGAAATTGCCATCTTTTAAAATGCCAACAAGAAAATGAAAATAGATTCTTAGAATTTACATGTTGTTTTAAGTATTTCTTCTTGATTTTCCTTTCTGCTATTGCCTAACTCAAATCACTCAAATCAATGGAACTATTCCGATTTCCTTCAATTTTGGACTATAAACCTTTTCTTAAGCAAAACTCTCTGGATTTATCAACGGATGTTGGAGTTAATCCCTTGGTCACTAACTTTAGTAACCACATTGAAGAGTTCATAAACGAAGAATTAGTCAGTGATGGTACCAGTGAGAGTTGTGCTTCAGCAAGGCAATCCACATTTTGGATTCTGTATTTTGAAGAGAACAGACAGAATGACAAACTCTTTGGGCAGTACAAAAGAAAGAAGTACAAGTTAACAGAAAGAACTATTTCACAATTTTTAACAGTGAATAAATTTTAAAGTCTGTTAAAGCATGTATGGACCTGCCATTATTTTCGCGTCCCACTTCTGTTTCTTATCTAACCAAAACTTTTCCCCAAAATTCCAGAAAAAGTGGTTAAATCCTGCTTCTTGCAAACCAAAACTTGTTTTCTCCAGCATCCACTGAAAGGACCACTAGACCTTTCAGCCCACATTTCCCCCGAGTTCTATCAAAATATAAGCTATCAAAAAACATTTGACTTTGATCCTCAGAGTAAGTCACCATGGAGCAATTAAATCAAGCAATTGGTGCTTTCAAATCTTGGTTTCACTAAATCTTTCTTCCAAATGTGTGTAGAATTTAATTTCTCCCATTTCTGATGAAAGCATGCAACCTCAGACAAAGGTCAGCCAATTCTATAAATAATTTAGCACAGTCTTCCCTGCTCACATCTCTTTCTTTCTGGAAATTACTATATCAGAAGGAAGACACTTGTTTTTGAAACTCTGTCATATTATTTCACTGGTGGCGGGTTAACGAATATGAATCTCGACACTAGCACAGAGCCATGAGAGCCTACCAAATTATGATGCCCAAAATTACACCTTTTAGCATGCACAGTCTTAAAACAAGAAAAGATATCATGGCAAGAGAAGCCATGGGGATGAAGTGGAAATAAATACCTACACTAGGTGGTCCTGCTCTGGCGGGGGGGGGTTGGACTAGGTGATCTTTCAAGGTCCCTTCCAACCCTTGAGATTATGTGATTCTGTGAAATAACAGGAGAAGCCTAACAAACGATCAGCCTAAAATTTGCAGCTAACATTCTGGTGTCCAACTTAAAGGACTGGAAACAAATTTATTTGTGCACAGCAGAGCAGATGGGATGCTTGAGGAAGAAGAAAAAAATGGCCATTTGTCCAGGAACCGTCATTTGCTTGAGAAGCTGAAAGATACTGCCATGAAAACAGAGAAGGATTAGTGAAAACATCTAAGTCCCTTGAGATGGTCCATTGCTGCCAATAACTGGCCTGATAAAGCCCCCCAACATCTAGTAATATGTGTTGGCTTGATAATGCTGTCTGTATAGGTGGCCAATTCACACACTTTTGTATGTTCAATCCTCCTCCTATTTTCTGTTTTAACTCATTCTAATTTCCAGCCCAGGGCAATAAATATCTAAGATAAAAGCCACAATATAAAGATTTTTAAAAATCATTTACATTTTTCATAATTGTATTATTTCATAGGTTCATTGGCTTAACTTTTTCTGATTCACTGTTTCTCAAAAAACTATTAATTTTGAAAGCTCTGACATAGACATATCTAAGAATTGCCCTCTTATAGCATGTTTTGTAAGAAGTTCATGCTCTTGCAGTTAGACAGCAGGTTAATTGTTTTAAACACTACAAACTCACCTTCACCCATCAAACACAGATCTTTACTGTAACACATGGCATGCCTCCTGATTTGGTACATCTGTCAGTTTTCAACGGTACTATGAAAATCAGCAATGTAGTAGAAAGTCACAGTAGTTTGCTTCTAAAAAGACTTTAACAGACCAGCTTTCAGTTTGTCACATGTGCCAGCTGAGGCTTTCTGTCTTTCCCGTGAGTTACTTGTCCTCTGGAAGGACAGCTCTAGTTATATCAAAGTTTTTATATGTGTCTATGTTGTCCATGTTTTTAAGGACAGCATGTGGGAATATCTCCCTATCTGCTTGTAAAACTAGTAGCTTTGCTGAATTGAACATACAGTGGGTTCATGTTTGTGCAGTAATTCTGAAAGCCAAGACAAGCAGTCTGAATGGAGATCACCTGAGCAGTACAAGAAAAAGCTGGTTAGTTTTTTTATTGCAATATTTAAATAGCTCATTTGTTAAGTACATTGCTGCTGCACGAAACAAAACTGCAACATTAAAATATGTGGCCCAGTTTACTTACAGGTAGAAAGAATCATTCCTGGTTGTCCGCTTATACTCAAATGAAAATGCAAACCTCTCCATCAGCTGTGCCAGTGAAACAGCCCTAGCTGAGCTCTTCACTATGATATGAAGCACAGTAAACCACAAGCACTGCTTGACTCCACCTACTTACCTTTTTTTAAAAGAAGAAAAAAAAAAGTCCCTAACAGACTAATCCCTGTCCTATTTAAAATTTTTTAAAAAGTAAAAAAAAAAAAAAATCTGCTTTCTAGCATGAAAAGACACATTTTACAGGAAAAAAATAGTAAACTGCAATCAGTAGAGCAAAGTATTTAGTTTAAAAAAGGGGAAAAATATACCAGGTATCAATCACAGCATTTTGTTTCTGTTCAGATATATTTTTTACCACAATTTTTGAATAAAATCAGTTATAAGAGGCAGAAAGACTGAAATTCTTTAAGGATGAGTGAGCTCATCCAGAAGAAAGTATGGTGCAGAATTTTAACCTATATTTGAAGACATCAGGAGAGACAGCAAGACAGTTGTCTCCAGAGGTGTTCTGGTCCTTTCCAAAAGGAACCATCTAAGACTATATTGAACTAAAGAAATGTACACTCATTGAGAAACTAGGTGCCTCACAGTTTCTGACTTCCTAAGTAAGTATCAAATCCAATGGCAGGTACACAGAAATTATCCTCAGGTATTGGGAAGAGGCAGGCGAAGGGGGTCAGACTCAAAGCTTCCACCCCACCAAGGAAGCTACTGACAAAATTTAGGATGCATTTTATGGTAGAAATAAATGATAAATACATAATTATTGTAAATAAACAGGCTTCAGGTCCACTGGAAACCATTAATCTCCTGGTTTTCCTATGCTTCCTTTGTGTTTTCAAGGGAAATATTACTTATTACCGTGGAATCCCTCATGATGTATTGTTGGCAGTGCTGGCAATGCCATGCTTTGCAGGCTCTCTACTGAGAAATTGTGGTGCAAAGAACTATTAGGGAAGACGAGCTTCCTTTTCCTACTGAAAGTAGTAACCTCTAGATTTTCTCCTTTAACAATACATGCTGTTGATAATGACTGGGTAGTGGTTTGGGCTCAACTCTTAGGTTGGTTTGCATAGCTGTGATAATCTGAGATTGCCATTACAGAAAAAGGAAAAAGCCTTTAAACCTTTTCTGACAGCCTCTAACTTTTCAGTGGAACAGCATGAGAATAGGAATGTGTTCCAAGAAACAAGAAGCTTCCTCCTTTTGAACATTAAAAGTTAGGCAAAGCAGTGCATCTAAGCATCTCCAAAACTGATTACAGAAACACTAAAATGTAACAATGATGGAATGTATTAAGCCAACTATACTTACATTTAATGATTTGATTGCAAATCAGCTTCACCATACTCCTCTTGGCCTACTCACAAAATAGCAAAATAAGATTTTGTACAATCTGTTTTCTATTTCACATGGCACAAGAGCACAACAAACAAACAAACAAACAGAAATGTGACAGAGTTACTCAAGAGGTGGCTACCACAGAACTGAAGTGCAAATTCTCATATCCACTGGTACAAAGTTAGATTAATTGAAATGGGTTTCATCAAGGCTGCAGAGACAGACTCGAGTAGATGGGATAAGGCATGTAACTTTTAAAGAGGGGTCAGGCATTTCCACACTGAACATCTCAGCATGGCCAAATTCACTGGAATATATATTCACACTAATATATATATTTACTATAGACTGTATATACAGATACAAGAAAGACTTCGAGGTGCTGGAGCATGTATGGAGATGGGCAATGAAGCTGGTGAAGAGTCTAGAGAACCAGTCTGATGAGGAGCAGCTGAAGGAGCTGGGGTTATTCAGCCTAGAGGAGGCTGAGGGAGACATGATCCCTCAGTACAACTACCTGAAAGGAGGTTGTAGTGAGGTGGAGGTCGGTCTCTTCTCCCCAGTAATGAATGAAAGGACAAGAGGAAGTGAGCTCAAGTTGCACTAGGGGAGGTTTAGATTGGACGTCAGGAAGAACTTTTTCACGAACAGGGCTATTAAGCATTGGAACAGGCTGCCCACAGAGGTGGTGGAGTCACCATCCCTGGAGATATTTCAAAGATGCACAGATGAGGTGCTGAAGGACATGATTTGGTGTTGGGCCTGGCAGTGTTAGGTTAGTGGTTGGACTTGATGATCTTAAAGGTCTTTTCCGACCAAAATGATTCTATGATTCCATGACATATGGACTATTTTAACACCATGTTCACATGACAATGAATTTGGCTTAAGATGCACTGACAGTAAATTATTGGAAACACATTAGTTCCAAACAATCGTTAACATTCAGTTTATTTACATACACAAGTAGTATGACATTTTCTGTTACGAACAGAAAGGTTAGATTACTGTACATACAGATGACAGACAGAAAGAGGAGCCCTTTTTTAAACATGTTTGAGAATTTACTTTCTTCCCTTTATAATCCCACATGTCAAGTTATCCTAAGTGAAGATAGGACAAACTTGTGTTTAAAAATTTAAAGGGGAAAACACACTTTATATAAATAAATGCATTAAATTTATATATTTACAATACATACAGTATATAAATTATTTCATAATTAACCCATAACAAGGCACTATGGTACACTGACAGCCAGCTCTATTGAATCTTGGACTTATTTTTCAAGAGTAACATTGAGACTAACCATGAGAGGTCTCTTGTTCACCAAACAGCCTTGAACGACTTAGGCATAGCATGGCTTAGTTCTGAAGAGAAGCTTTTTGAGTGTTACACTGAACTGAAGACTGTGCTGTTAGCAACCTACAATGTGCAAATGAAAAAGGCACGTTTTCTATTCTTGATATGTCAAAAAATGCATCAAGTGAGAAAAAAGTTTCTGGAGAATCTCTGGAAACATTTCCATGTCAGTAAATAGCCATTTATATATATCCTCAAGTTTTAAGCAGGCAAATCACTACTAATACTACTTCTTGTGTAAAGAGAAACTCAGAAACATGGACTGTACATACATAAACCAAACCCACTAAACACAAATTAGGCTTCTGGGCTTTGGCCACATTCTCTCTCTTCCTCCATAAAGAGGTCAACTTGTCAGCTATGCAGTGATGACTTCTCAGAGAAAATACAGAAACTGCTATTACTGCTGAAGATCCTGTGCTCATTTTTCAACATCGTATGTAAAACTCTACTTGTGCTCGAGTGGATCGGGTGCTACAGGTTCCTCATGCTGTTCAGCAGTATCCAGCAGCTTACAGGATCAAGCTTTTACACAGAAATGATGAAGCCACATCTTTGGAAAGTGACTCCTTTTCTAAACTTGTGCTGCTTTTGTCTTTTTTCAGAAAGCATCTTCCCCCTCAGCAATGTCAATGATTGTGTGAAGCAAGTCTTCGAAAGTCGGGCGTCCCTCTGGTTTCTAAAAATAAAAAGCAGACACAGCTGATCAGAAAACAATAAAGTTGTGCTTATTTTGATAAATTACTGGTGATATCATTCTCTGTCAATGAATTTAGCACTTCATTAGATGTGCCACACAAAAATATTTCCTTCTGTGAATTTCAGATGTGTTGCTTAATCTCAGTATCACCTTTTGTTTTATGCGTTGAAAAAGCATAAATAGGCGTTGCTGGACTACATTCTTCATAGAAATCATTATTTTGCATAGTACTACACTTTTTCATTTTTTTCCACACCCTCAATTTCCCTAATGAATTGCTCCAATGTTTCTTTACGCACAATGCTCATACTCCTAAGAATTTTGGGTTCTATTCTCTGAAGCCTCTTTTACATTGTTAAGTTTTTCGGACTCCAAAATGAGACTACATCACTGACTTATGCAATGGCATCCTTCATCTTCTCTGTTTTCCACAGAGTTCCTTATGTGTCATAACATCTTCTTTGTTCTGTTTAATTATGGCAATACACTGAGGCACTCTCTTCACTAACCTTGCTGACACAGTTCATTTAGCAGCTTCTGAATGTCTGAGTAACTTGCACTATTCCTTCAATTATCAGCCTCTGGGATTTTGAAACCTCAGCATTCTCTTTCCTCTACAAATCACTAATAAATTTATTAAATGAGGACTGAGGTACCTACAGTTAATCATACTTAATGACAAAGGTTAACAGTATCTTGCCATTACTTATGTCCCGTTTGTGACTCACACATGATGATTGCTTAGATTTTATTGTTAATAACCCCCAATGAAATCAATCAAGTTTTAATCATTTCACTGATGTTCATATGAGTCCTATAAATACATATCAACATTCAAATTATGCATTAACATAACTTACGTTATCTTCCAAGTAATTGGTTACTCCATTTACTGCCCATTTCAAGCAGGTTACAAAGTAGAAAGGAATTTAATGACCTGTAGTTTCCTGGCTTCTGTGAATAGCTTTTTTTGAACTACAGATATATTTGTCACTCTGCAGCACTCCAGGGCAGTGCTCTTTTTTATGTATTTTTTTTGCTGCATAAACCAACTAGTCTGTAAGTTTTAGATCTCTACTAGCTGTTTTGATGACTAATTGCTCTCTGCTCCAGCATCTTCTCTTCCAAGACAGGTGTCAGACAGTATGTCATCTTTATTACTGGAAAAGAGCAGTTTTTTTTCCCAGCACCCTCTGTGGTAAAGACTAAACAGGAACAATGCATGTAGCTCTTTCCATTCTTGGTTTCCTCGATCGCTCTTTCAAAATTAGAGGCATCACATTATCCTCTTTGAGACGTTCTGCTTTAACACTACAAAAATTATTTTATGTTGATTTAGTCAATAAAGTGTTAAATTCAGGATTGCTGCCCCTTTGACCTCTGTGAAAACTGTACAGTCAGTATCCTTCTGCATTAGGAGGATTAACAGTACAACATATTTTTATCTTCCTTTATAAACCTTGGGATTTGTATTCAGATTCAACTGCAAGGGAATCTGTATTTCTTACATAACTAATAATCAGGTAATGAAGCATTCCTTTAATATGAACAAACTGAATTAATATAAAATCAGACTATTCACCTCTGGGCCATGCTGACTGATTTTTTTTCGTTTTTTTCCCTAGCAGTATTTGTGTGCATATATCATCATGACCAGCACAGATTTAACAATTACTGAAAGCCTCTGTATACTTAATCCAACAGACCATTTATTTCACAGAAATTTCCTCGATGGTTTTCCTTATCACAGATCTAGCGCAGTTGCAAACCAAGGGGAGTTTTCTCTGTGTTAGCAATAAACAGATGAGCAGCTGAGCATGTTGGATAAGTCAGAATGCTGCAATAGAGATTAACTGCTGTTGCTAAATTGGCCTTTTTTCCCATTTAAAAGATTTTTTTTAGAAAAAGTACTTACCTCCTGCCAGCACATCATCATCATTTCATACACCTGCTTACAGGCTAGTTTGGGACGATACAAACGATGTCCTTGGCTAACCATTGTTACCACTTCATAGTTAGAGCTTTTTTCAAAGGGCATTTTTCCTTCTGTAAATACTTCCCACATTAAAACACCTAAGAAAAAGAAAATAAATATTAAGAAAATAAGCAAATAACTTCTTAAAAAAGAACTTTTATTTTGAGTCCTGGGCTCAGGATCTCTAGTAGATAAAGATCCATATTCTAGAAAGTGTTCACAACGTGTCATTGCTGAAAACATCTTATTCTGGAAGCATGGATTTTAATAAGTAACAGCTCTAACGATCTCCCTAAAACTTTATGGAACCATAAAACCATGGCAAATGGTTTCTCTGAGCTTCTTCTCAGATGCCTGAATTTTTCTCAAAAACTCGAGTTTAACTCCTATTGATAAAACGTAAAAATGGTGCTTTCTTTCAATGGTGAACATCTTACCAAAGGACCAGACATCTGACTTGCTGCTGAATCGGCTATAATTAAAAACTTCTGGGGGGCACCATTTCACAGGAAATTTAGCCCCTGAGGAGCTTGTATATTGATCATCAAGGACATACCTAAAAAAACAAATACAAACCAAAACTGTTATAGCATGCAGTCAGCCTCCACGCCTGCAAATTCTAATGCACACTTGGATTTGAATATTAGAGGCTAATATTGCCACCTAATGGCCATGACTGTTAGCATCACACAACAAAAATAGCTACTCTGCAGCAGTACTAAGGTTTCAGTCAAGACCCAGTTAATTTCTTTTATGGACTCAGAGTCTTCTCTTGTGATTATTGGCTACACAACATAGATTTAGGCTACCTGCAAGCTAAATGTCTATATTACAAGAGAAAACGATGCATAAGCATAAATGTCTTGCTCTGTTTCTTACCAGCTAGTCTGAATTCAGAAGTCAGGGGACGTGCATGCTCAGTAGGACAAAAGCAGCATGGTCAAACCATAGCGTTTTAACCACTTTCCTTGTAAGTACTGCTTCCCACCCGCTGCCTTGCCCACACATCACCCACCTGACAGAGCACCCGTGGGTGCTAACAAGGGCAGGAAACTGATGCCCCTCCAGGTCTCAGCACCTCCCAGCACTTCAGCTAGTGAGATGTAACTCTGAGACATGTATCTGAAGAGAATCCAAAACTCATTGAAGAGCCTCCTTCTGTCGTTTACCAAAATGCTGATCAACAACTACTATCTCTGCTGCAGCATGAGCTCTACTGTCTGAGACATGAGCTCTAATACACCTCATGCATCTCTATGAGATTAAAATTTGTAAGATTTTCACAGATGCTACAGAGAGTTGCTAAGACAAGACCAGTCAGACCACAGAGTCAGTTTAAAAGCCCAGTCCCTCATGGTAACCTCTAGACAAACTTACTTCTCTAGAGAAAAAACTGCCTGGTTTTGATTTTCCATAATTAAAATGTGTAAGGGAATCAACACATGACCAGTGAATGAACAAAGACACTGGAAAAAAATGAACAAAAGGGTATTCTCTGGAGAGATTAAAAAAAGATCATTTTTGCCTGTAATTTTACTGGGTATCCGCTGTCTTATGACTAAGTACAGGGTCAGATGAATTTTCCCAAATCCCCACAAGTGTGTTTGCAGCCTCAGCCATACCTTGTCATTCCAAAATCTGACACTTTGACCACTCCTGAGTCACTCACCAAACAGTTCCTGGCAGCCTGCAAAGGGAATGATGGAAAATGGATTAAATGGATGAAAAACATCCAGTTTCTTGAACAAAAATTACAATGGTTTAATGAGGACTTTGTCCTCATTGCTTAGCAAGTTCATCGATTTACCAGGTTCAGTGGTGTACTCTCATTACTAAAGGTACATGTACATTTGCTCTTCATAGTACTGTTTTGACAACTAAACCATTTTGTAAAATGTCACCAGAAAAAAAAAATATCATCTCAAGGGATTAATGAGTGGTGAAAATGGCACCAATACAGAACAGAGATACAGTATTATATCACTGCAAATAGCTATTAAACTCTCTATAAAAACTTCAGAGACATTTTATTCCGCTTTCTTGGGAGAGAGAAACCTCTCATCATTTTCTGTACAGAGCAGTTTTAGAGATCTGATTAGACCCTAAAGAGCCAACTTGATCTACTTATAATTTTCTGCAAGAACAAAAATGGGCTGTTTCAAAAAGGAATAGGTAAGTTCAAAAATTACAATTTCAAAGAGGACTGTATTGCCTAATGGGATGTTACCAGGTCTCTGTGGATAAAGCTGTTTCTCTCCAGGTACTCCATTCCCTCACATACATCTTGGCACATAGTGAGCAGGGCGTCTTTACTCAAAACTCCCCGTTTTTGTCTGAGATAATTGAGAAGGCAGCCATGCTCCATGAACTCTGTCACGATGTAAATGGGTCTCTGCTGTGTGCACACACCATACAGCTGAACTAATTTAGGATGTGTTAGCTTCCTGAAAAGATCAAGATCATGTTGTTATTACTTCCTCTGCCAAGCGCTAGCTCTCCATCCCACAAAGCTGCAAAAATATCACCTGCCCCAAGTATAAGCAGTATATGGCATCAGAGGCCTTGAACAGGCAAGAAAAATGACAAGCACGTAACTCACATCATTACTTTAGCTTCTTCGATGAAATCCTCTTCATACATCGCACCTTCACGAATTGCCTTGATGGCCACTTTATACTGTGCCCTCCACTTCCCAAGGCGCACTACGCCAAACAGACCACTCCCTAGTTCTCTCATGAACGTCAGTTCTGAGGGATTAATTTCCCATTTCTCTATAAAACAAAACAAATGAGAGACCCGTGACTCCTGTATTAAGGAACCTACTGAACTGGTAGGTGATAAGGAAGAGGAAAGGGAACTGGGTTACTAGCAAATTGGTGAACTTAGGGATAAAACATATTTAACTTGAAAATGGAACACTTACATACCTCACAAAACAAACTTTGAAGCAGATGTGACCTTTAAGCAGCTCCTGACCAACACAAATGGCAAACTCATACTTTCCTGAGGCCAGTAATTGCATACTGATATTATCAGACTTTATTTCAACAAATGGTTGTCATAGAAACTCAGGTCACCGCGAAGAACCTGCTCACACCATCTGATGTGCCACGCTTAAAACAGGTTATTCCAAATTTTTATTTAATAAAAAGTAACCCCTCTGCAGAGATCAAAGGGCCTAGGTTGAGTCAGAAGTCTGGAAGCTTATGAAGGAGCCAAAGGCACAACTCTTTAATTGGGCAGAGCTCAAGGTATACACAGAAGCACGGAGGAAAATTCTGAATTCCCCTGGAGCAAGAGTGACACATTCTGCCTCTCCTCCCTGCATGCCTACCACCAGCTGTGATGCCTTTGCATGCCCATCCTCTGTGCAAGGGTCTTGAAGGTATAACTTGGACCTACTTTAAGTTACTATAACCAACCACAGTACAAAATTAGGCCTTCTCAGATTTTTTAGAAAATACCATAGCATCTTAACACATATAAAATCACTAGAAAATATATGTATAGACGAATAAAAGATGCAGTTACCATAGCTGAACCCTGCTGTTGTTGGTGCCGTCGTCTTCTTTGGGGTTACTGGGTAACGCAGCCTGGTAACGAGACCTGAAGTTCAATGATAATGCAGAAGACAGAATTTACTTCTGAAATAGCGTCAGGCAGCAAATAAACCACTTTCTCACTGCAAACTTCAATACTAACAATAAGCTTATTGTTGTACAAGGCTTTGGCCATATTTTCTGCTACTATATTGTGTTGGCTTTTCAAAGTGGCCATGAAAGGCACACAGGAGCACTTCCTGCATCCAACTCATTGCAACTTCTTTACTGGTGAGAGGTGGGTATAGATATATGCATACATATGTGTGCTTCACAGTTATGCTGGCACCAATAAAAGCTGAGAACCCCTTTCCTAAATCAGATTAGAAAGATTATCTAAAATTCACATTATTTTTGATCATTTCTGTCTCACACACATAAATCCCACCAGTTTCACAATGGGGATTTTATGTACGCAAAACAAGTGCTACATGCTAGCTGAGTACTCTCCTAAAATCTTATCAGACCTTGATATGACAAAAGGAATGAAAAAGTTAAAAACAAGTAGTAAAAGTAGTTATAATAAATGCATATCAGGGTCATGCTTTTGGAGCATATTTTCCAGAAAGGCATTTTCCAGAATATCATCAGGAAATACTGGGTCACTGGAGTTTGATATAAACATCTGGAAACTGTAGCTCATGAAGGAGACTTATGCACAGAATGGATTTGAAAAAGAAAAAAATAAAATAGTATCTATGCCTTGAACTTGATTCCTAAACTCTCCCCATCCCATCATACAGTGGGCAGACACCAGCATCAGCCATCAGCTATAGATCTAAAGTGTCTAACCTTTACAAAGGAGATCTCTTGAACAACGCATTACTGTTCTCCTCATCTGTTTACAATATGGAAAGGTTAAATCATTTTAAGCAGTGCTGCCCGACAGATAAAAAGCTAGCACCTAGAGAGTATTCTGGGAAAGTACCATCCCTATCTATCTGCTGTGGGTTATAGCCTGCTGATAGAGCTCTGTGGAGCTAAATGAATGATATTTCCTGATTCGATACAGCTGTTCTTCTGTTACTCTAGAGGCAGTAACATATTTATGCATTTTAACATCTATATATTTTTACATAAAACCTTTCAGCTTATTACCTATACTTAAAAAACGTTAAAACACAGCGTCACCTGACTTCCCTGAAAAAGAAGAGTCTATAAAAACCTAAAAACTTGTATTAAAACCGTAAAATGACTCACATTACATTTCAAATCAACTTTAAGTGAAAGGAAAAAAAAAATACCTGCTGCATTATGTTTATGATACTCAATTATTTCTGGAATGGAGTTAAAGAGATGCTTTTCTGCGAGGTAGTACTGCTTTGGTGATGTCACTGTTTCTTTTATATGGTAGTGTCTTATTCCTGATGAACCTTCTCTGGAAAAATAATACCAAAAATAACAATTAGTATTAATACAATGTCATTTATTGTGAATATTTAAAGAGGAGCACATTCACTAGGAAAAGGAAACCAAAAAGGCCAGCGCAGGTGCCCAACATCACATGCTCCAGGAACAGCTTGAATATCAAAGATTCCAAGTGCTGGTGACTGCCTTCATCCCAGTGCTCAGACCAAGTTGAAGATTAACCCATAAGAGGTTAATTATCAGCCTGGTAAGCTCCCCAGTCCAGGCACACCACATGCTGAGGCAAACACCGGCTGGCAGGAGGGACTCAATAGGGTGGGAGAGCAAGACATTCTTCTTTGGGTGGAGGTTTAGGTTTACACTACATTAAACCAAGCGTGACCTAACCATCGAGCTGAAAAGCTTATTTTAGTCACCCATCTCCTCTATCACAGCAGCCCTCGCTTCTTTATTGACCTTCCTCCTGGGCTTTTCCCCAGCCCATGGATTTGGATCCAGATGCAGTGGATTTAGACAAGATGAAATGTGCAGTGCAGCCACAGAAACTCACCCTCCAAATTTTGTGTAAAGGGAAACTGTGTACAGTCCAGGCTGACTTGAGTCTCTCACCACAAAACCACCTTCTTTATCCTAAAACGAAAGCACATTGGCAGTTTTGTAAAAGAGGCTTTAAGTGGCATCTCTTGTCTACTTGTTCTGTGATTTGCATGTAACAAAGTATAAAAGAAGCTACTTCACATGAATTTCATGGTTAATACTATATGGCTGCTGTCCTCACCTCATTTCTGAGGAGTTGCTCTGCCTTGCTCCTATTCAGGTTTCTGCTGTACCACCTGCAACATAACATCTGTAATTAAAAACTTCTCCAAGGTGTATAATTTCCCTAAAGTGCTTGAAGTAAAGCATTGCAAAAGTATAGATTTGATGATAACTGAAGGTCAAGAACTGAACCCTTGTTAATGTGCAAAGATGAGTCTTTATTACAGCATGCTTTTTTTCCCATAAAAATGCACTGAAACAACTTCAGTGAGATCTCACCAAAGCCAATGAAGTTCAGGAAACTGAACTGATTTTTTGGCAAAAACATTTCTCAAATGCATATTGGCTGTGGTAGCTTTGAACAGCAGCCTGAGGGCAGGCTGGCAGCCCTGGAGAAGCAGCTGCCTGCACACTGGTCGAGCCACCTGCAGAGCTGGCTGCTAGACTGCTATTTCACTCAATAACTTCACAGTTCTGATTTTCCAGGCAGGACCCATTTACAAAAGAGGAGGTTTGAAAGTGAATTAAATGTCACAGTTGCACATCCCCAGCTCAGTGCTACATGGGGCAGGTTAAAACAGCCACTGAAGCACTGTGACATTTCAGTCAGCTACAGCAAATAACGTAAAAAGAAAGACCAAGCAGCTTGCAAATGGCATGGTGCAATCGTTTTGAGCTATGCTGGCACAGCAGTAACTGAGCAGGGAAGTGGCACAGCAGCCTCTAATCAAGTTCTACTGTTCCGGAGATAGTGGTTTCTTGCATTTGGTAGATGACCTGGAGTAATCCTCCTTAGAGTGCATGGTGACTCAGAATTATGGCCCCAAGGTGGCAAGGCAGAAAGTGGCTGGACCAGATAAGACAGCCTAGTTCCTTCCTTCCCTTTCTGTCAGCCCCACAGCCCAGCCAAGAGCACGGCAGGGCTCTTAGCAAGAGCCTTTAAGATGAGAAAGCAACAAAGAACAAGTAATTCCCTCTAGTAAAGCTGAGGGCAAAATCCCAGACCAAATTCTACCTCTGTCAAAACACAGCAGTAGGAGCCACGTGTGGCTAAAAGAAGAGTTCTGGAGCTCCTAATGTGGCTTTGTAAACTGATTTTTATTTCCTCACAGCTCCATTTTATGTAAAAGTCATGAAATAGGTCTTAAGCTCTCAAGCACAACAGCTTATGCTGTACTGAAATTTTAATGTCAAGAACAGCAGGCTGGACTACAGTGTTAAATTTTATCCTGCTGTTCTTAAATTTAAGTACTTTATAATTAATCATCAACTGGAAAAAGCTTTTTTTTTAAAGAAGCTATGCTTTTATAGCTGACAATTTATGTGCATATGCTCAGACTTAAGATGCACTCAGTAAAATATTCTCTTGAAAATTAGAGCTGTCTTCCAAAATCTGTCACGTTCACTTTGAATGATTTCCGCTGTTTTCTACTCTATTACCTTACTGCCACACACGTTGGCTAGACATATCATTTTAATATTTAAAAAAAACATTCAGCACACCTAAAATGGGTAAAATTGCTTTAAAGTTTCCCTTTGCCTATCAGAGAACTGGGAGTGCTTTCACAGTAATAGAACTTTTGCTTTAATAGCAACAGCCTAAAAATTAAATGCCTGGTGGCCACCTCACTGACTTGATTCTACATTACAAATCACAGCAAAATCAATGAGGAGAACCAGAACAAATTCATGCCTATTTCAAGTATTTCAGTTTCTGAGATTAATGCTGTTGTATGCAAATAATTGCTTTCAAAAAGTCACAAATACGTTGTCATTCTTAAAGCACAGGTTTCATTTTATGACTGGCCAGATTTTAATTCAAACATTCACTTACTCATATTGATCAAGGTTGTTGGACTTCTTTCCTGTTACATAGTTGCTTGGAATATATCCTTGTTGTCTAAAAAAATAAATAAATAATACACACACACACATATATAATCTGATTGAAAACATGTAAAATTGCATCCCTAGAAGACAATGTTTCATTCTGCTAATTACACTCTGTTAATCTCTCACTGTCATGTATTTATTACTGTCCCACCCACTCTACTACTGATTATCCAGAAGTGAATTTTCCACGTCAACATTTCCACCTTGACTTCCACTGTACCTAGAGCAGTGACAAGGGCAGCAGAAGTGTCCATGAAAACCAACAGAAAAGGTGAAGAGTAACTCTCTGCTGCTCTGTCACTTCTGCACTTGGAGGTCCCAGTCAGTTACAGGACATGAGTTTGGAGCCTGCCACAGCCTGATAACTTGCAATTATCCCTAACATACTGCAACAGGGATTGAAGTATTGGAAACTTTCACCTTAAAAACCGTTGGGAAAAAAATTAATTCAAGGAATATAAAGTTGCATTCATTAAGGCACGTCGCTATAACTCTCACTCAGCTGACTCAAAGACTGCTCTTAATGAGCCAGCCTATTAAGTAAGATGATGGTTATACAAGTCTGGAAGTTAGAGCCTGCTAAGCTGAGTGTTAACCATATTGCTCCCTAATGAGCCGTTCCCCAGGGAAGCAGGAATACTGTAGCAGGAATACTGTAGCAGTCTAGTGAGGTTTCCTAGGCTGGCTGATGCTTTAATTGGAAAAGCTTTCATCTTTGCAACTGTCTTGGCACTCAGGCCCCATAAAAAGTGCGGCTCTTGAAACATTCAGATTGGTTTCTAGGTGCAAATAAAGACATGGCTAAGATTTCAGGGCTGAGGTCCGAAGTGGGATGATGTCAACAGCTATAGGTTATTGATATACAGTCAATACAAACTACTAAAACATGGAACTAGCCTTATGAACTTTACAGTAAAAAAGAATGAACTCGTGTTTACCCGTATTTGTCTCTAGCCTTCCACCAGTGAATGTCGTTCTTCTCAATCACCGTATATTCTTCACCTTTCTCTAATCTTAAATCGTGATGTTCTGTAGGCTCAAAGTCATACATTGCTACTACTATCTCTTCCTCTTCATTGCTGTTTTCTTCAACTGGAGGAGTGGGTGGCGGAGGCCTTCGCTGAAAATGGCCCAAACATTATTATCATCCTACTCTGCTCCATTATTATTCCACCCCACCACACTAGAGCAAGTCAGCCAAGCACCCTGGAGGCAAAAGCTGGGCTAGTTCTGGGTTGCCCCAGGATTGAGCTGTGCTGGCCTGGGGAGGCAGCTGATCACCCAGGTGCTATCCATGGAGCTGGCTTGCACTACAGCCCTGCATCTGCCAGGAAAGGGCAATGTCAGCTAACATTTGCTCCTCAACCACCTCTCCCATCAGCCGTAGAGACACAGCTAATAGGTACAGTTAAATTTCAAGGGGATTTTTTTTCCACCCTGAGACAGATGATGATGCTCATTGACACATACAGAAATAGAGATTTGCCACAGAATATGGAACGAATCTCAGGTAATCGAAATGCCATCTCAAACTGCAATTATCTGTTCAATATTTTGAAGACACTACCTACCGTATTTTTTTCTGGCATTGGAGAGGGTAATCTCAGTACACCTAGAAGCAAAGCACAGGAAAGGATTTATGTATATCCATTTCACTATAAATTTAAAAACTAAACAAAAGGTTTAAATTTCACATGTTTTAATATCTTAACTAGCCTTCAGGATATCTCAGTAAGCCAGAAAGCAAAGAGTTCCAATTAAGCATTAGGAAAACGCTGATTGAATATTCTTGCAAAAATATCCCAAACTAGCCAGCAGGCACAGTCACCACAGATTTGGCAATGTCTGTGCCACACCACAGCATGCCACACAGAGATCCCTGAACCAGCCCTCAGATGCAGAAATATACAACAAATGAAAAACAGAGAGAGATTTTTAAAAAGTATATAAAAAGGAAACAGTGCTCTTATCACCCTGCTGATCTAAAGGTCTATTTCTGACATCATCTGCTCTTCAAAAAAAAACAACCTCCTCTGCTAAATAAGACATAAAAGTTGTATGTATTTTTTATTCTCTCAGGTTGAAAAGTATTTCTTTCTCCTGTGCTGTGTATTTTCTGCACTTAAAAGGTTGAGCTATATGTCATGTTTTATATCTTGACAAATAAGGCTGGCCACAAGTCACTGTTTATTCTTCAAGTCCTTTAGTTCAACTAAATCTCCACCATTGCTGTTTAAAGCGTTGATATAAGAAATCATCCAGGCACTGCTGATTTCACTAGGAGGCAGAGGTAAGAAAGTACTCAAATTTCTTTTCTCACTATGTATTTTTCCTTAAATCGAGGACTAATATACTATATCATTACGTAGGACATGTCCCTGCAGTGAGGGACACCCTTGCACGTCTTTGCATGCTGCCACATCTGCTGCTGAACAAGTAGAACCTGTGATTTGGATGCTGGAAGGTGCATGTGCCTACATGGTCAACAGTTCATCCAGGCTCAGCAGTATGGACACTTACAAACCTCTAAGAAAACTCAGTCCTCTGTCTAATAAATACATGAAGCTTTCTTGTATGATTTTTACACTGGTGAACGACACAAGGTTATTATTCTTATACATGGGTGTGCAGAAGTTATTTATTAAAACTGAAGAGCTGGCAAGGGCTTCTAGATGTATCTTATCCACCATCAGGATTTATCCTCAATCTGAGGTAAACACTTGGTCAAGTAAGTTCCAGATGGGAAAAGCAAGCCAAATGAAATTCAGTAACCTCAATGACTCCTTTCAGATTTCTCGAAACCTTTTTTCTTTGTAAGGATAATTTACTGGCTTTTAAATTTTGTACAAAATCCTTGGAAATGAAACAAACATTTTGATTTACTTTAAGTGGTTTCAATGATTCACTCTTCTGTGTAAATTTGACTAACATCTAGGGCATCCAGGTGTGATGACAAAATCATACAAAGAAAGCAGAAAAATATGGCAAAACAACTTAATATGAAAACATATGTACTTACTGTTTTCAAAAAGATTGTATTTTTCACAGCCAGGTGCTAATTTTTCTGTCTGTCTGCAGCACTGATAAATGCCCTCTGTCCAGAACTTAGGATGATATTTTACCATTATATTGCTGTTGTTCATTATTTCTACACGAGGAAAAAGAGCGTATATTGAAAGACTTAATTTTTTTTAAATATGCAAAAGGAAAATTTTTTATAAATATTACAGTATGTTTGACATGAGTCATTATCTTCCCTTGTCCTCACTTTAACATTGCTTCTCTTATACATGGAGGTGATACAGTTATAGTAGAGGACAACACATGTATTTATTCCAGAATACAGTGCTATACTCCCTGCCTACACCTGTCACCCCAGCAGGCATTTGGTGCATACACAAAAGGAGATGCAGGCACCCACCTGGACCCTGCAATTCAGTCAGGCAGCTGTGAAAGCTCTGTAAGTTCTGCCTGCCCCTTTTCTTTTTATTACTGCTGCAAGGAACTCCTTTTCCTCTATAAACAGTGTTTTGAAGGGAAAAATAGCTGACATTTATCGCTATTGCATGGCACAATGCCCGTATTTAGTCTGAGAGGCTCTTTACCCCCATCCTATGGGACTGCTGAGGTTATTTCTTGCCTTGTGGTCTCCAGCTCAGAAACTATTTCTTATTACTTTGCAGAACACCTGCAATCAGTGAATGCAGTTGACAATGGCAGAAAGCAGTAAGACACTACTGAAAAAAGAAAAGACACCTTCACCTAGACACCTATGACAGCATTAATCACATCACATTTCTGTGGAGATGTGATTGCATCTCTGTGGAGATGCCTCCTGTCACTTTATGTCAATTTAAGGCCCACAATGTTGTCTAGCTAAATCCAAACAATATTTTTGAGTGTAGCCATTAACTAGCATGAATAAGCTATTCATTATGCAAAAGCACAGAGTCAAATTCTGACTGCAGCTGGACTTCACAATCAAGTTAAGTCAGTCTGGGTGTTCAAGAGTCCCTCTACCTGTTACCACACACTGTGTACACAAACAATGAGCTGGCCTGATAAAAACATAAAAATCAGTGGATATATACAACAGAAGCTCTACCATTTTATTTTACTAGCTTGTTATGCGTTGGCTATCAGCTAAGCATCTATGCAGCCACTCACCCACTCTCCCGAACCCAGCGGGACTGGGGAGAGAATAGAAAGAGCAAGAGAAGAAAATGGGGCTTAAGATAAAGACAGTTTAATAAACAAAAGAAAGAAAAACCCAAAAATTATGTAAAGGTAATTGCTTACCACCTCCCCTAAGTAGACCAATTCCCAGCCAGTCTCTGCACAGCAACCAATATCGAAGCCAGTAAAACTCAACCCCCATCTTCCTCCACCCCAGTTTTTATTGCTGGGTGCAATGTTACGTGGCCTGGAATATTCATTTTGTCAGTCCCAGCTGTGTCACCTCCCAGCCTCTTGCCCAATCCCAGCCTATTCACTGTGGTGGCAGAGGGAGGAAACAGCAAGACTTCCATGCTGTGCAAGCAACTGCTCTGCAGCAGCTACAACACTGGTGTGTCTTCCACGCTGTTTTGGCCACAAATCCATAACACAGCACCAAGTTAACTCCAACCCAGCTAGACATCTCAAGAAAAGGTATCTGCAGTTGTCAGATGTTAAGTATGAGCAATTTCCATTACCTTCTTTCAGATTCCTCACCCACTGATCCCTACTTTGTGCACTTGGTGCAAAAATATAAAGCGTATTAGCATCATATACAACCTGGAGGGGGGAAAAGAAATAATCAAAATACATTCGTCTGGTAATATGCCTTTATTTATTCCCCAGGTAACAGAAAAAAACAAATGACTGTTACATTTGGCACAATTAGTGCCAATATATACAAAATGTATAAACTAGGAAAAGGGTATTAGGGTTTAAGATATGATGCTTTCAGAAGAATAAAGGAGGATTTTGCACCAATATATTATCTTGACAGAGTTCCTTAAAATGTTTGCATCATGCTTTGCTTTGCTCGTTTTTTACCATGTGTTTTCTACAATTTCCATCAAATTTCAATTTTCAATTTAATTGCTAAAGCTATTCAATAATCAGATATCCTTTGTTCATTGCCATTTCATAACTCCTTGTGATTTGGCTCTGCTCTGGGGAGATTCTTGCCTTCTTTTTCTTCAGTGCTTGTATTGGTGGAAAGCATGTACTGCCTTGGAAGAAAGGGGGCAGAGTCCACTCTCTGGTGGTGGAATGCACCCTCCTTCCCTACATCATAAGCAGGCACAGCATTGAACTCTCCATATTTTTGTTTTTCCCTTCTAAGTGCTTTGTTTCCCATGCTTATTTCCATGCAGTTCACAATGGAAGAAAATGCAACAAGTTCTGTCTTTATTCCCTTATTTCTACGTAATTTCATGGTAATTAAATTTGATTTAATGTGAACGAATGGAGACAGGGAAAATGGGCTTTCCACTTTGGAGAAAAATTAAGACAAAGCACTTTCCAGTCAAAACCCAAACAGAGAGGGTGTGAGGAGGGAAAAACGAGCAAGCGTATAAGGCATAATTCCTAAAGGAAAGGGACTGCAGGGGGAGCAGAGCTTACTGGAGACTGGTTTTAATCACTGATCCTGAATCACCTCCCACACAGCCTCAGATAGCCAGAGAAGTGGCTCAGTAATTTTAAGCAAGTTATATCCAAATGGATTGGTGCTGTTGAAAAGAGCACTATAATTCACATATTTTATATAAAAGGTACATACCTGGAATGGATATTTATTTTGACAAGGAATAATACCATCACTTTTTACAACTTCTACACATTTAATCCTTGAAATATCCACAGATCCTTTTCTGTACTTTTTCTATAAGAGAAAAGGAAAAACAAAAATTATACAAGGTATAATTGATCTATCCAATTCTTTTTTTTCCCAGCAGAGGCTTCTTGCTTTCTTTTCCATTAATGATACTGATGTTGCTTTAACTGCAGAAGTCATTTGAAAAATGAAA
This sequence comes from Urocolius indicus, assembly GCA_013401255.1. Classification (NCBI taxonomy): domain Eukaryota; kingdom Metazoa; phylum Chordata; class Aves; order Coliiformes; family Coliidae; genus Urocolius; species Urocolius indicus. The sequence goes on from WBNH01004372.1 coordinate 81,349, forward strand.
GAGAGAGAGAAGGAGGATATAAAGATCTACACTGTTGAAAGTGCTCAGAGTACAGTCATATCACTTAGTAAAGAGAAACACTTATTTCTATACAGAGTTTCCAACTAGTAGTAATCATAGGTTCAGCCTACTCCACAAAACAAAAATCCCTTAAGTACAGATGAAAGAAGGCTTCTCCCTTGCTGATTTTAAATCATGATTAAAACTGCTAAGGGAAAAAGGTGCCAGTGCTTCATCTTATTTGCTCCCTCACTCTACTGCTGAAGCACTCCCAGCACTTTGTGGCTACCGCCATGTCTCATCAAGCTTCTATAGAATCTGGGATGGTGCACAGGCAACACTAAATTCATGCTGAGACAGAAGGCAGAAAACAGGGGTGAAGTCCATCCTTGGGCCCAGCTGGAGTCTGAGCTGAAGGGACATCTTTGATGAAGGCTAGCAGCAGCCCTGAAGAAGAAAAGTCAAAAGCAGAGACATCTGAGAAGATTTGGCTTGCCTAAACTGCTGAGGATTCTATAGGAAAGGAGTGACGACAGTGCTCAGCAGGTGCTGCTCAAAGTAAAAATGCATGGAAGTTCAATGCTCCAGTGAGGAAGCTCCATGGAAGAACAGGACTTAACTGGACTGTTACTGGAGAGAAAGTTTTTATCAGAACCCAGAACAAAACAAAAAAACCTCAAAAATGGCAGCAGCTCATGGCTGGTCCTGAACTAATGCACGTCAAAAATTTTAACTTGGCAAAGCACATGCAACACATCAAGTCTGGAGTGCAGTTTATGAAAGATGGACACTGTTCACAGTCACAGAATCACAGAATGGTAGGGGTAGGATGGCACCTCTAAAGATCACCTAGTCCAACCCTCCTGCTAAAGCAGGTCTACCTACATCAGGTTACACAGGAATGCATCCAGGTGAGTTTTGAAAACCTCTAGAGAAGGAGACTCCACACTCTCCCTGGGCAGCCTGTGCCAGGGATCGCTCACCTTCACAGTAAAGCTTTTTCTTAAGTGGAACTTTTTGTGTTCCAGCTTTTGTCTATTACCTTTCATCCTATCACTGGACACTACAGAAAAAGAATGTTGCCCCATCCCCTTGATTTACACCTTTGAAATACTTGTAAGCATAAATGAGGTTCCCACTCAGCTTCCTCCAGGCTGAACAGCCTCAGTTCCCGCAGCTTTTCCTCATAAGGATGATGCTCCAGTCCCCTGATCATCTTGGTGGTCCTGTGCTGGACTGTCTCCAGAAGTTCCCTGTCCCTCTTGAGCTGGGGAGCCCAGAACTGGACACAGGACTCCAGATGAGGCCCCACCAGGGCAGAGTAGAGGGGGAGTAGAACCTCCCTCAACCTGCTGGCCACACTCTTCTTAATGTATCCCAGAATGCCATTGGCCTTCTTGGCCACAAGGGCTCATTACTGGCTCATGTTTAGTTTATGGAAATAATTAGTAATTATTGAATTATTTGAGATACTCAGATCCTTACTTGGCTGCCCTCTTCATCCCCCGAGGATGGAAATTTCAGCCCAAATAGCACAAGTCTGGCACAATCACAAGCAACTACAAACATTGTCTTATAAAAAGAAGGAAAGAGCAATTTAAAATATAGCTGTTATGATTCCACCACCCTAGAAACACAATAGTTACTACCCATGGAAAACATGGAAATTTCATCAGTATTTAAAACACGTTTATTACTCTGTCTCTTACAAATTTAGTAATGAAGAAAGAGGGCAGAGAAAATGTGCATGAATTTTTCATGCACGTCATGGTTCAGCATCAGGAAGCATGACAGGAACCAATTTCAGATAAAGCTGTAACTGTTACTTAACGTTAGAAAAAAAAAAAAATGTAAAATATTTTTTTAAAGCAGCTCCAAAAAGGGGCTTTTTAAAACTGGGGAGGGAAAAAAAAGGAAAACAAAATAGGCATTTTAGTGAACCATTGAAAAAGTGAAATGATTATCATGAGCTGTACTAAAAAGCTGTAAGATATTATGCTGAAAAATAATTTGCATCAAGTACTCAACCTTGAATTTTTTATTAAAAAAAAAAAAGAGTTTTCTGTTTCTAGTATCACTGTATTTGAACTTTGATGGCCTGAAGTAAAACACACCTTCATGCAAATGACAAAAATTGAGTTACTGAAGACTTCGACACTTGGCACAGCAGCAAGTATTGCTTCTCCCTCTCTTTGTCACTGCATTGCTGGCCTTGCAGCTTCAGAGATGCCAGATTAGCCAATGCAGAAACAGAGAATCCAAACAAGAATTCAACACTCCATATAACTGTGTTGAAGACACCTCTCCATGTCTTTTTTCCTGCACAACATACAGAGAAGAAAAAAGATGCTTATCACCTCTGGAGTGTGTCTACCCAGCTTTCTATGTCCAGAGGGGTATTCATATACTGCTTGGATCCCACCTGCTGGTTAACTGAAGTTGTGGAACAAAAAGACAATATGCATTGCTTTGGTTTTTAGCTGGAATGACAGAAATTCCTTAGAGGAACAGGCTTTAGTACATTCTCTGAATTCCTCTGTCCTCCAAAGATTGGAGGATTGACAGAATGTCAGTTCTGGCATTCAGGACGTGCTCAAAAGGAGCATACAAAGAACAGAAATCCAAGAAGATAATCAACTAACATTTGGGGAAAACATAAAGCAAGCATGCTGATACACAGCACATTGTTCTAGTAATTGTATTTCCTAAGTTGTCCCCTTTCATAATTTAAGGTGGCTTCACCATGAGATGCTACACTAAGCCAACTCCAAGTTGAATCACCTTGCAACCCCATCCAGCAAACTAAGCTTAATGCTAGAGAAGAGTTTTCTGTCTTTGCATGCTTTACAGATTAATAAAATCCATATATATGTAAAATTGAATTCAAATGTACTGCTCCAGACATGTTTCAGATTGCATCGACAGCAATAGTAACGGCCAGCAGCCTTCAAATTATCAGGTGTGCAGCTGTTTTAGCTTAGCATCTCTCACTATTAAAACCAAGGGGCACAGCAGCAGGAAGGAACGACTCAGTAAAAACGCTAGAAAGACTGCTGCAATTCCCTCACTACTTCAGTGATTTCCCTTTATAATGGGACATCTTGCATTTCACCACTGTGTTGCATTTACTTTGCAAGCTAAATGGCTTGCTCTAGACCCAGGTATATGGCAGATATGAAACAGAGAACCAAGGGAGAGCTCAAGCCCTGAAGTAGCTGGGAGGTAGAGGAGCAGGCATTAGCTGCCCATGAGAAATTCACCCACAACCACCCTTTCCAACAACGGAGCTCTGCTACAAAGAGATAAAATTAGTGTAATTTGGAAAAAATCCTCTAATGAAAAAACACAGAAGTCAGTCTGGCTGACAAGAGATAGCTAGATCTTGTCTTGATCATGCTATGTCTCTCTCTGTTCATAACTGTTGTTTTCTCCCATGCTTATCCCCATGTAGGAAATCCTGAGGTTACCAACCTGTCACCCATGGAACTTAACGTTCTCACAAGCGTAGAAGGTCTCAGCTTAACTGATATCTCCTTTTATGGAGCTGCTCTGCAATTTTACAAAACCCCAGAAAAGTCTGGCTAACCCAAGGGTCCCTGTAGAGAGCCACTCTGGCAGAATATGCTCCAAAGCCAAATAATGCCTAATATAAGAGTGGTTTTGTAATTTTTAATTAAATATCATTGTAGCATTGCCGTTCAGCAATAAGAAGCACTGGATACTGCTGTAGTTCCCTCTTGAGAGGCACTTTCATTCAAGCAATTATTGATTATGGAAATATAATTACTCTAGCTAGGTGTTAGATGGCCACATTTTCCATCCCCTTATTTTCCAGTATGTCAGATATGTTGAAGAATGCTCTGCCTCCTTTCAGTTCATTTTCTTAATGATTATGCTAAGATAAGCAAGCACCAAGTATTTCTGTTCACTTTTCCAAAATGACTAAAATCAAGATAAAAGTAAGACATGATTGTTGTTCTGATCCAGTCTGACCTTGAGAAGAACTTCAAGAGGCAAAAAATACAAACATAAGTGAGAAGAAGAAAGTCTTAAACCCTCTTCTGTAAAATATGGAATGTAGAATATTATGGCCTGGCTCCTCAGCAGATGCCAACCACTAGTGCTGGAGAGACAAAAAGAACAAAAAGAAATTCTCCATAGTAGCACTGATGCAACTTCCCATACCATGACTATAATGCATTATCTGTAATTTATTCTTCTGCAATTGAGAGGCAGCCAAATGTACACAAATACAGTTATGATACACTGCTGCAATCACATAAGGCAGTAATATAATTAAAGTGTAAGGGCATAAAATAATCAGTCAGGTCTCTACCAATATCAGGCCCTGAATCACCATCTTTCAGCTTTCAAAACAACTAGCACATAGCTTCAGGTTCCTTCAGACAAACCTTCTCTTTCCAGTTCTCTGTGAAGTGATCACAGATCTCTGAGTTTGGCCAGCCCAGTTGTACCTCTCCTCTGTTTTCTCCTCTTGAAAGGCACTGGTCTGCCCATAGAATGAGTGACACCTTTCAGTCAGCTACCCCTCTAACACAACCTTCATGCTGTTTGAACACCAGACTCAGACAACTTGAGCCAAGAAGTCTACATGCATCACAGACAAGAGACCAGACCCCAAGGGCAGGACCAGAGAGGACACCTAGCCAAGGCATCAGCTGCTTTACACAATCTTTCAAGGTTCAGATGTTGGAGATTATGACTACAGAGCTGAGGGGCTTTTTTATCTTTAAAGTTTCCCATCCACCATCAGTCCTTCTTTCCACTTTAAAAACTTGCTGTTCCACCAATCCTTCATCACAGTCCAGGCTTCCAGGAACCTCATCCTTCCCTGCCCTGCCCTGAATCTCATGGGAAGGCCGACATCTTCCTTGAAACTTATCACCCAAATCCAGATGCAGCACTGCAGCCGATGCCTTATTATCAGATTGTAAAGATCCACAGTCCCATTTATTCACCTTAATGTTAACATTTGCCTTTTCCACAGCAACAGGGCATCACTAATGCATACCCATCTTATGATTCACTACCCTGTCACCCAGATCCTGCTGACACTCAGCTACTAATTATCATTTTGCATTTAAACATAGAATCATACGGTGGTAGGGTTGGAAGGGAACTTTAGAGATTATCTGGCTCATCGCCCCTGCAGAACCAGGTCCATCTAGATCAGGTCACCCAGGAACGTGTCCACATTTCTGCATTCCTGCCTAAAGTCTTACTTTTTGCACTGGTCCACGATGAATCACATTTTACAAAACAAAAACCCAAACAACCATGTCCACCACACACCTAATCGCCATATACCACTTTTATTGCTAAGTTGTTTTCCAAATGCTTGCGGCTCCTTCAAGTTATACCATCTGAGAACTTAACAAGCTTCTATTTCAGCAACAATATCACTAGTGAAAATACCGAAATTCAAGACAGCCTTTTAATCTGAAAACAAGGCTCCAATGTTTATCGAACACTGTACAAGTTTCCCATGTTTTCTGCACTCAGATTTATAACAGGTTTATACGGGTCATTTCTAATACTGTCATCTGAAAATATCTCATACAGCAGTGTCAAAAAACACCCTTACTGGAATGAAAACACAGGATATCTGCTGCTTCTCTACTACGCATGGTATTTGTTCCCTCGTGGCACTAAGAACACAACTAAGTCTGAGATTGTTTTATTTTTGGTTCTTGTCACATCTTTGTTGGCTGATGTGCCATTTTGGTACCTCTCAGGTACTTTCACCAAGCCTTTTTTTTATAGCACTCTTCTGAAAATTATGGTCATAGCTTACAGGTTCTCAGCTTCTCCTCTGCACTGTTAATACTAGGTCTTCTCTAGCCTTCCAAAATCTCATTTATCTTTCAACTTTTCCTTCTCAACACCTTTAACACTCATCCCCCTCCTGCCTAGTCATAAGGTAAACGTTCTCAACCATGCCAAGTCACTCTCAACAACTACGACCTACACTTCTCAACTTCATCTGATTTGTTCCATCTAATAAACATCAAAATTCTTCTAGAAAGATAATCACTGTGGACGTTCATTTTATATCAAACTTTTCTTTTGGTAGATGTTATAAAGAACAGGGAATCATCATTGCAACATAAGCAACTCCTTTTGCAACATAAAATGTATTGAAGATTTGTTCTTTTCAAGTAAACATTCCCATGCATCTGTTAATCTGCCTCTATTCAGACAAATATCTTTATTTCTCCAATTTGAACAATTTTCACTTGCACCTGCTTAAAATTTATCCATCTGTGTCTACTGTTATCTGTCTTCTCTTGGGTTTTCTACCAATATTTGGGGTCATATGGGTCATCATCAATAGAGTAGTTCCAACTATGAGCAAAAAAAATATTTGAAAAAACCCTATTTTCCTGAATCTGAGGAGTGAAATGGGAACAATCAAACCAGGAAGGATGGAGGTTCATCGTTTTCAATGCCAACATCTATTGCTTTCCAGTAGACCTATCAGATACTCGCAGCTACTTTCCTCCTGACTTGTTCTTGTCCCTTCCATGAGGCTTCTGAGGCCTTTGCTGCAGAACAGGGTCTTCCCTTTGACTCACCTGGATAGCTCAAAACGCTAACCAGCTTTATGTATAGATGTGTTTTGGACAATTAATTCCTACTGCTTGATCTACCTAAAAGAAAACTGATTCCTTACTAGACTTGCTCTGAGTAGTGGCTAGTTACTGACCTAAATCAGCCTTCCTCTTCCCCATACTAACATAAAGAGAGGTGTAGGTAACTAATCTGCAGCAAAACTTTCCCTGTAACACTCACTTCTTGGTGCATCTTATGCTTTGATAAGCAGCTCCTCAGAAAGACTGGTGTTTTGCTCCAGATGTTCTCTGCTACTGTGGGGTACTAGTAGCTATCACAAAAATAATTAAATCAATATAAATATAAGATGGCTTATATAGTTTATATGTCTGTATATTTACTTGAAGAAAGACTTAGCTTCCTACATTGCTCTTTCTCATCAGAGATGGACATCTCACAATCCCATTACTCAAGCTGACCAAAGAGATCTGTATATAGGAACAACTGTAGTTCTAAGGGGAAACAGCAGTCAACTCATAGTCTTCTTCCAGGTCTAGCTGGAATGAAGTTATTGCACAAACTTGCAAGTATTTTAAGAAAATTCTGTTATCATTGGCTAACAAAAGGCTGTGCCAATCTACTCATTTCAGAAGCTATTTATCTTACATTAGAAAATAAGTCATCAATGAAATAATCAGCAGCATTTTAATACTGAATTGTGCTTTAATTTATACAAAGAATTAAATCATCTATGCAATGGCAAAGGAAACCATAAAAATTAAGATAATTAAATAAGTTAAAAATAATAAAGGATGAACACTACAGGAATAAACAACAGTAGAATAAATACATATTAACCTACTGTTTAAAAAAAGTATGAAAAGTAACTAGTATAGCTTTTTGGAACACTGTAATACTGTTATGCTCCAAAGGAAGTATTTGCACAAGATTAGTGTTGCAACGAAGCTACACAATCTTACCCTGAAACCTGCAGCTTTACAGTGGGCCCCAGAGCTTTTAAAGTTATTTTTCCTTCCTTAAAATATCACCCTGTAATTTCAGTAGCTTCTGTCTCCTCACTATTCAAATTATGAGAACAAAATACGACTCTTGCAGAAGAACTTTTTTTCTTTAGGAAGAGACTTTTAAAATTAGCAACACCCAAGAATGTTAAATAGGGCACTTTTTTTTTTTTCATGTAAATCCTGGTTGTTTTTTTGTTGTCACAGTTCCTCTGTTTATTCAAGGCAGTTTTCGCACAAGTCTGATCCTGATAGCAAATACGACAACTGCCAGTGCAGATAGGAGTCCTCTGCATCTCCCAAGATGAGCACATCAGACAGCTCCCTTCTACTTGACTCCACAGAAGCACCTTCCTATAAAAGACTCTTAAATGTTTTCCCTCTAGGGCTATTATTTGCCTTCTCTGGGGAAGACAGTAGCTTCTGCATACTCATAAATAGCTAAGTGCTCTGCCAACCCAAATATTCTTGGTGCCAACTCCAATATTCTCGGTGCAGCCCCTCGAGAGCTAACAGGGTATTGCAGCATGTACCCTGCCCCATTTTGTCCTCCCTTTAAGGCCGAAGACTACCATTCATTCAAACACTCGTGGGATAACTGTGGGAACCAAGCTTTGAAAACACAAAGTCTAACATAAATCTTTTATTGCCATAAACTACAATCCATATAGTAGACATGAGCAAACAATAAGGATGCATAATGGAATTCCACATTCATGAGCTCATATTCATCAGCTTCACACTCAAGGTCAGTTCAAGTTGCTGTGGGCTGGAAAGGTTAAGGCGAGCATGTTGTGCTGTGTGTGGGAGGACAGTAACCAAATCACACACAGCTGCACACTTTCAAACTAAAGACAGTCACTTCAAAGCAAGCTGAGAGAGAAAAAAATACCATGGTGAAAGGGAAAGCTTCACATCTCCAACATAGAAGGCTACTAACAGTCCACACATTGATAACAATTTGTAAAATAGTGACTGGATCTCTGTCAGCTGCATGGAAGCCTTGCTCTCATAAGGAAACATCAGTGTGAAATTTTTCAGACCAACAAATTAGCAGGACATCTCACTTACGCAAACCAGCTCCTTTCAACTACTCCAGTGACGACAAGTACTTTAACACCCACATTGATTATCTTGCCTTCATCTCAAAGAATTTCCCTTACCTGAAATGCCACCTAGAGCAAAACCTTCTAGTCTGGTGGCACTTTTATTTCAAGCAAGCTGCTCTTATCAGCATGAGCTATATAAAACTTTTGTTAACTACATGTTAACTGCTATCATGACTACTCTGTCATGCAGCAGTAAGCCTGCTTCAGTCAAGGTCATCAGACTGCCCTAAGATCTTCTCACAGTTCAGAGACATTTTCTGACCATTCATTGATAAAGATTTCACAACAGTAAAACTTGTCACACAAGGGGAAAGAGGGTAAACCAAGAGTACTACTTGGTGGACCAACACTGGTGCAAGCAGTATCCTGAACGCTATTTCTGTGTGGTTTGTCCTCTCGGCAAACTCAAGAGGAATAAAAGACGCCGTTCTTTGTAGCAGCTAAGCCACTCAGCAAAGGAGTGTGCAGGGCACTTGCACTGTGGGACATCAGGCATCCTGGTAATGCTGAAAAGCACATATTCCTTTCTGTTCTAATTGTTAGGCTGATATTTACTGAAATATTTCCAATTTCAGTGATAAGGTAGACTCCTAGATTAAACACTAAGGTTAATTTTTTCCACACAGAGTCAGCTGGAAGTGTGAAAAACTCCAGAAAATAAATTCCAGAGCATGTTATGTTGAAACACAAGATATGAGGCCACTTTTTACAAAAATTGCCAAACATACCTAAGGCCATACACTTGTGAAGTTACTTCCACAAATGCCTCCTTGGATTTCAACATGCACTCCCTTCAAGATGAAAGCAGCAATTAGGAAAAAGTTACACTAAAACTTTTTTTTTTTTCTAGTAAAAAATACAAAAATAACCAATAACATTTTAAGTGAGTTTGCTGGGTATTTTTCATTACTGCAGGAAATGTTTGATTTTCAGATAAGGAGGTTTATCCCAAAATTGTTTCACTTTGCTAGGGGCAAAAATAGTTCAGGAAAATCAGCAGAAGCATACCTGAAGTAGTATGCTGACCTTTCAAACCACACAGAACTGGAAAGATATTTCCTAATGAAATATTTCTTGCTACTGTTTCCTTGCTAGAACACTACATGCCTTTGCTATACAACCTAATAACCTGGAGAAGTTACACTGCAATCAATTCCAGCTGACACCAGAGCAAGGGCCAGTTTGTGCAAAAATGCCTACTATTTCCCACATCCACACTATTTACACAGACACTTACTACTGTCTATGTAAATCCGCTTAAAATTGTCTTGGTAAGTCTACAACGTATATTTGGAGACTTTGTACAAATCTTGAGTCTTTCTGACCATAGCATATGCAGTTTTACAGTACATCTCCATACCCAGAATAGGAAGAAATTATACTCCTTCCCTATTTTTATACTTTATGAATCAGGACCCCGCTTGAAGGCCGATTCAGCTATTTCTTATTAGAATGTATTTTTGCCTTCATTACAAATGGAATCCACATCAATCAGTTCTCATTAGCCATTTTTGCAAGAGAAAAAAGACAGAAAATACTCTTTCCAACAATTACAGTTGGTAAACCTTTAAAGGTTTCATGAACCATATAACATTAACTCAGTCTTTTATATGTCTGTAATTTTTCCAAGTCCAATATTGCACAGTACGCAATAGTGGCATTTCCCCAGCATTTACTGTAATTCACAGAACTTATGTGAAAGAAAGACAAAACAAGAAGTCATTTTCAGCTTAAACAGCATATATCTCTTCTCTGACATTAAAAAATCATCCCTGTGATGTTTAAGGCCGGTCAGTTCTTGGGGTATCTTTATATTCAAGCTTTTTAATGTCCATCTGTTTAACTAACCTTAAGAGGACATATCATCCATTTTTTTTGCCAAACAGCGTAATGCCCTGAAGTTAAGCCATAAAAGTCAAAGTCCTATTGGCTCCCTACACAAAAGGACATTATTCATAATCACAGAATTTTGCATAGGTGACCTAAGCCAGGACTCTCCTTCCTCAGGTTTCTGTGCTTTGAATCCAGTCTTGAAATTTGGCCTTGTTATCAATTCTGTACTTATGGCTTCATCAATAGTTTATGTGGCTCCTCCATGACCTACAGTCCAGCAATGTTTCTAAGTGTAGAAGCTACATTTCTCCTTCTCATGGTAGCAGTGCAGCTTCAGCTTCACTGAAGGCACTTTGTGCCGTGGCAGGGTACCTAAGCTGCTTGAAAGCACATATAAAAAAAATTAAATAGGTTATGAGCAAGTTTAAACAAGATTTTGCCTTGTTGCTAGTAGCCATGCTTATGAAATAATTGTTCATTGCTCTAAGTAGGTATATGGCACTTTGTCAAGACATAGGACAGAAAATATAGAGAAGACCACTTCTGTAACATACAGTTTCTGGTCAAAGAGTAAGTGATGCCCCACCTCTGGCAGTACAGAACATAGGGTCAATTAAATCTCTTGGGAGCATTCACAAGAATGACACTTGCTGTGGTTGACTGCCTTCTGTTGTAATAAATGTTCCACTTCTGTCACCGGACATACCAAGTATCTAATTCTGTTGCCTTATTTACGATCCTGCCTCGCCCACGCTTAGTATTGACTAATCTGGTTAACGAGATTTAATTTAATCTTGTTTTTAAAAGGAAGTGGTATGATTATTCACGTGACCACAAACCATAGCTTCTTCTTGAATTTTCTCTATTGAATTCCTATAGAAGTTAAAACGAAAAAAGTCAAGAAAAGACTTCAGTTTGGCTAATGACCACACTAAGAACCATATACTTGCCTAGAGGAGCAGAACTCAGCCATCCTTGGCAGACTGCTACCACTGTAGTTACACGATTAAAATGAGGGTGTGGGATCCTCCTGGCTTGGGATTTCTATTCTTATTTTAGCAGTCTGGATTTTGAATATTGCCAAGACTGAAATAAAATCAGTCCATACCTATCCTCTCATATCCCATATCTTTAAGTTCAACCAGCATACACAGCAGTCACACTTACTTCAGCCATAAACCTCCAACTACTCAGAATGGTCAGACTGTTTTAATCTCTATTTTTTTTTTTTCATTTTATGTAAGTTAATTCAAAATTATTTCAATTAACATACAACTGTCTTACTGCAAATGCAAACTTACAGCTGCCATCATTGGCTTAAGAAAACCCAAACAAAATACAAACTACTGATAAAATCCCCAAACTTTTTCCATTTCAGGTGCTCAGTGACACACAGGCATAACTACCACTGTGTCACGGAGATCACAGTCATGCAGACATTTTTTATTCTTTTCTTTTTCAAATAGAGATCAAGTATTGCTGACAAAAATATTCTGTGCATCCCTCTAAAATCAGAGCTCATTATTTTCATACACTAATGTTAATAAAATAAAATGCTGACTGATATTTAAAATAATCTAAAGTGGGAAGAACAGTGAAAATGAAAATAGTTTGAGGTTGGAAAGCTACGTGATACAGTTGAGCCAGTCTAACAACCTGCTGATGTCAACAGTCAGAGCATCCTGTCCTCCTCCACCATCTGGCTCTGGCACTGGCTCTGGCACTTGTTAGATCCTGCTCCGAGCTAAAACAGCTTGCTAACCCAGCAGAACTCTAATCCAGCAAAAATAAAACTAGATCAAACATCTTTCTGCTCTTTAGCAATTTTTTTCAGAGCAGCATGGATTCCAAGAAGTATCAGGACTAATTTAAGTGGAAGAACAGGGCCTACAATGCTAGGACAGGGACAAGATGAATCTGGCTGTTTCAGCACCAAACTTCTGGGCTAGCATAGGTGTAATGTCTATTTTTACCTCAATTGTCCCTGTCTTAGGTTGGAATGCTTTAAGAAGTTCCTGTCTGCACAGTCAAGGGCACTATTGGCAGCTCTGCTCCATCTCACTGCAAATAAAAATGACAGCTTAAACCCTCTCTCAGACAGATCCACCAGTCAGCCTCCTGGAAAGGTATTTTAGCTGAAGGACATCAGCCTGCAGGAGAAAGGTAAAATCGGAAAGGGAAACTTCTTAAGGGGTGACAATGAAACCTGCAAAACCTGTTGGTTCAATTTCTGTTTTACCTGAATGTAAGCTGATAAAGGATAAACATGCAAGACATATTTCAGAGGGCTTCTTAGTCCTGATCTGTTTATTCTCTATGGAGAAGAAAAGAATTTCTAAAAAAGGCATTCCAAAATAAGTAAATGTTTTAACTTCTCAACCAGTAAAAATACACAAACCCATATACCGAAGTAGACTGAAAAATGATTTAACAGCCAGACCCAGAGGGTGGTGGCACAAAGTCTGTTTGGAGGACACTAACTAGTGCTGTACCCCAGGGGTCAGTGCTGGATCCAGTCCTATCCAACATCTTCATTAATGGCATTAATGGCACAGAGCGCATCCTCAGCGAGTTTGCTGATGACACCAAACTGGGACTGGTTGATACACCAGAGGGTCCTGCTGCCATCCAGAGTGACCTCAACAGGCTGGAGAAATGGGCTGACAGGAGAAGTGCAAAGCCCTACACCTAGGAGGAACAACCCTATGCACCAATATGTACTGGAAGCCACTCAGCTGGGAAGCAGCTTGGCAGAAAAGGACCTGGAGGTCCTGCTGACACCAACTTGAACGTGAGCCAGCAACATGCCCTTGCCACAAAGAAGGCAAATAGTGTCCTGGACTGCATTAGATTAAGTTTTGCCAGCAGGCTGAGAATGGGAATCCTTCCCCTCAGTGTGTTGCTCAGCACTGTCACAGGGTGCCCAGCAAGGCTGTGGAATCTCCATTCACAGAGATACTCAAAAGCTGTCTGGACACGATCCTGGTCACCCAGCTCTAGGTGTCACTGCTTGATCAGGAGGCTTGGACAAGATGACCTCCCGAGGTCCCTTCCAACCTCAGCCAGTCTGCCATCTTGTTCTTAATCCTTGACTATGTCCTATCTGTATTCAGAGAATGGCAGCTACAGTAGACTGCTGTGGTCTTGGAGCAAGGTAAGGGAGCTTAATTCTACTGAAAGTGCAAGCTCTGGCAGAGAAACTTGCTTAGCAAGCCTCAGTTCTCCTGTACTCCCTTCTTTCACCAGAGGCAAGGCAGCCAACACAGAAAGTTGCAGAGTTGTTTGTTTGTTGAATGGCTTCACAGGGTATAGAGCATGCTTCACTAACTACTGCAGCCATTTTAATCCCCTTCAGCATCGTGACAAATACGGGAAGTAGTCTTGGTTAAGAGGAAAAATCTCACCTCTGGCACTAATGATTTGACGGAGTACTCTGGGGGCAGGTGGTTTTGATGAAACTGAGTCTGGAGCTCATTTGAAAAAACAGTGATCTGAGGATTTGCCTAGTTTACACTACTGACTTCTGATGTAACTGAATTTACACAGAAAATGCTAACAGGAATGAGCTGCTTCGTGCTTCCAGCTTTATTTAAATCACACTTACATGATCCATCTCTAGTGAACTTATTCTGCAATGAACTACTCCTATGAAATGCTATTTCTCTTTGAATTCACTTAATTCCTAGATGTGAAAGTAATGTCCTCCACAGTAAACATGGCCACAAGCAACTACAAATGTAACTTTTGTTACCTTTTCTCCATTTTGTGATTGCAGCAATCTTTCATCTCTCTGGAAACAAAATGTATCAGCTCTGATGACCAACTATAAAAGCTGTTTTATCTTATTTCTGGCCATATACTGCTGCTCTGATTAGAACCAGTTCACATTGACTACCAGATAAGTGATCTGCACCTCACGTTCACTGCCACCCACGACCATTACCTCTTGACAGTATAAGGCAGGAAAAAAAGCCAACAGTATACAAAAGCGAAATAGGAAGAAAAGCACTCTATAGTATAAATCTGTGTCTCCTACCTCAGCTCGACCTTCGTAATATGTTAGCATAGACTTTGTAAGTACAAAAAGCCTCTCTTTGTAGTTTAAGGGAGAAGTCCTCTTCTTCTGCTGTGACCTTTTAATCAAAATCTCTTGTAGGATAGTAGTCGTATTCATTTCAGCCACTTGTCAGCTCTGTTTCTAGCCATTGAATATCAGTTCCTGTGAAGACGAGAAGAATTCATCATTAATGATACCTTTGGAGGATCACAGAGATGGAGATTTCTGTAGCAAAAATAACTTATAGCTGAAACTATTTGAATATACAGAAAGTTGACAGTAAGCATCTAAAAGTTTAAAAAAGTTAATTATTAGACAAGAAAGTTCAGGCTTTGCACAGCTGAGGGCTTCACTGGCACATTCCCAGGAAGCCAAAGCTGTACCTGACTGGGATGAAATTAAGCGACACTTTACCCTACATCACAGAAAATATGTGTGAGAAGTTCAAAATATGCTCCAGGCAAACAGCAGTGTAAAACTGCTCTTCACCACAAGTTTGAACATGTATCAAAGTTTAAATGCTAGGGTCTGTGTATATAAAAATGCCATTTGCAAAACATTCAGTATACGAAATTGGACATGGATCAGGTTAAAAGCAACTTTGAAAATTCAGCCCAATGAAAATTAAAATTTGAAGACAGAAATTAAATGGTTGTTTAGACGATGTCGATTTGAGAAGAACGAACTAAAACCTATTTTTCAGAGAGTGCTAAGTATATGCCCTCTATCTTCTATTTAGAAAGACTTCATACTGGCCATCAACAATCTAAGTCATTTATTTTTGACAGTTCTAGTCCTCGGTCAGGCCAAGCTGCTTTAGAATCTGACACCATGATTGGTACCTGTAGGACACTTAGGAGTACATAAAAAGGAACGCACTCACAGTTGCTTTGTTTGTAAATCTATCCCCAGTGTCCTGTCACAGACATTGTCAGGCAATCTCTCTGTTCTTTCCAATGCTGCCAGCTTAAATACAGATGACCTCCTCCCTCATCTGCTCGCTGCCACCCTGACGTGCCACTGCCTTGTGTGGGTGCGAGGTTCCTCCCTCCCACTGGGCTGGGGAGCTGGCTAGGGAGAGGATCCACCCAGACATTTCATCACGCAGCACAGACTGCTGCCTGCACAGGCTTAACATATGAGGTGGCACAGAGGCAAGAATGAAAGGTGTGGGAAAAGTGGTGGAGAAGCTGTTCCAGAAACCTTCCCCCCCACCCCACCCCAACCATTTCCTTTCCCTTTGCTGGCTGTTCTGCCAGACCTGCCCGCTGCACTGCCTGACTTCTACCTTGAGTGCTCTTGGAAACCAGGGCTTTCTGCAGGCACTGACCTTGACCACAACTCAGGCTGAAGCAGCATGGCTGTAGGCTGAAGCCATGGCTTGAAGAAAGAACATCAGTATCTGTTGAAACACCAGTGACTACAAATATCTTCTTAAGTGTGTGTATGAGTGGAAGGGGAGGGGGGGGAATAACTCAAGCTGAAGCCCCGCAGATGTCTGTACCAGTAGGAAATATCCCTCCAAACTACTAAAAAACAAACAAACCAGCAACCTTTTTTGCTTTCTCACAGGGCTTAATTTCTGGACCTATTTACTACTGGGGAAACGTATGCACATTTTTTTTCTCTGTGGGCAAAATAACCAGTATGGACAAATTAGTGTGTTTCACTAATTGTGAAACTAATTGTGCAGAGAAGCTTGAAAAGCCACAGGTGTCTTCACAATAGTACCTTACAAAACTAAAGTTTCAATAAAATTAAATGTTAATAGATTGACTTCAGTGCTTCTCCTTTTACTTCGTTGCCAAACATGTCATTACCTGTTGTGACAGCAAATGAAATGACACACTTGGCCTTCAGTCTAGTCCTGACACCGCATTTCACTCCCTGGTTTAGCCAACTAAGCTCTCATATTCCACACTCCTGCCATTTTACACAGTTGGATGTAGTTGTTTACTGCTTTAAAACATTATTTTCTTTTCAAGGTATACCTCTGCACATGCTAAAAACTTAGTCTGTGGTTTACGTGAAACTACAAAATAAGACCAGGTTAGGATGCACAGGGTTGGAAATGGTGATTATTATGATTAATGATTAATCTCCTTTTTCTTTTCCTCTTCTTCCAATGCACAAAACAAGCATACATTTTGTTGGTCACCTGTCACATTGCATTCCTGGGAAGAAGACAGATCTTTTTAAATTACTGATTGCCATGAGCACATTCTTTAGTTACTAAAGATGCCCAATTCTTTTTTGTTGTCCTTCTAAAAATAAATTGGCAATCTCAAAGGTAATTGCTGAGTGAAGGATACTATCATGAACTTAAAATACAAGCATAGTTCAAAGAACTGTAAGTCAGCATTAACTTGCAGATCAGCTTAATGCACCCAAAATTACAAGGGTTACCATCACACGCTCTTCCCAACTCTGTTCTCTATGGTAGAAATTCTCTGTTGGCACTTAAGTAAAACGTAATTATTATCCATCTTAGAAATCGTGATCTTGGCGATCCTGAGTGCCATACTAGAGAACAGAAGAATTCAAAGCTAATTACAAGTTCAAATCTCAATACTATGATGATGCTAAAGTATGTAATTTCCCTACTAGCCCTCTTTAGTCACATTAACGTTATAGAAGAAATAAAACAGAAATCGTTTTGATTAAATCAGCATTAAAAACTAAAAACACCAATAACGTAATTGGTCAATATCTGCACTTTGTTGATACACTGATTTATCTCTGCAAATTAGAACCAGTTTCCCAAGTCAGAAGATCAGCCTTTGAAGCACCATTCAGCCACAGAAACCTGTTTGATTTGTTTTTTTTCCTAAACCAACAGCTCTAGCCACATTTCTGTTTCCATAAATCAAGTTCAGGACAACTGAACTCTCACTTATTAGTCTGAAAGTTCCTTTCCAAAACTCGAAGAACCCGTTGAGAAGCACCTGTGACGGCCAGCTTTACCTCCTATCAAGGCCTTCTTTTTCTTCAATACAGTTTCAGAAATTTTCTGGACTTCCACCCCAAATATTCCATTGCTCCCACATCATTTTTCAGGACATGAAGCTGTTTGCATGACACATTATTCTCTTATTACAAACAGTTTTGTGCTGCCACCCATCTAAACTTTTCACAGTATCACTCCTGCCAAGGACTTGCCCTGTTCCCTGCCAACCTTGGTTACATGACAACAAATATGATCTAGTTTGCAAAGATGCTGCATACTCAGAATTACGACTGAAATCAGAAAGAGTTACAGATTCTCAGCTTTTTTTAGGCTGGGAAAACATTCTCAAGTATCAAAAAGTCTGCATCAATTTGTACTGCCCTTCTTCACATTATACAAACATTTGCCTGTATGGACAAGAAGTCATCCCACACCTTTCTCAAAATAAATGAGAACAACTGTTAAAATAAATCTATCAATTCAGTATTGGTCAAGACGTACAAAGTAAGTTCCTACTTGTAGACAGACCTTCTTATGCATGCCACCTTTCCTTGTTTTCACAGGAGGAAACTGAGGCACTAAGTGATGAGGTAGCTCTAGCAGTTGCAACACTACCCATGTGTCTCCTGATTCTCATTCCCAGCTCTTGGGTTGCGTTTGTTTATTGAAACAATTAGTCACCATAAGCCAGTCAGTAAGCACAGGTAACATTCAAACATTTGAATAAATACATGAAAGTCCCAGTGGAAGTTCTAGTGACTGAAAAAGAGAATGTGCATCCCAATCTGACCAGGGCTTCTCTGATCCAAATGGATTAAGTAATTGGCACTTTTTATAGCATGGAGCTTTATATCACACATAGTGCAGATGAAAAGAAAGGCATTCTGAAAAACACACTTATCACAACAGAACATAAACAGAAAACATCGATCTGTGGCTGAAAACAGAAATAAAAATCAAATTGGAACTCTGTTGGCTGAGTTTCAACCCCTCCTTAGTGATGGCAATATTTACCAAGGAATTTCGGTTCGTCAGTGCAAAGCCGTAATGCCAAGGTGACAGACAATCATTCGACACAGACAATTCCTCCACAAAATCGATATCCTCAACTTTCTGACTTGGGTCTCATGCGTCCTGCACAACTGCTCTTTGTCAGATTATGGATCCATCAATTTAAACCGGTAACAGCTCCAGATCTGCATATTTAACGTTGAAAACATATCACCTTGTGCAGCAGATTAATTAAAATGATGTAATATTCACTATTTTTTAAAAATTGAAATGTTAAATCTAAGTACACAGGTGGTATCTTGTAATTCTGACTCAAATCTGTAACTCTTCCAGAATTATTTAAACATTTTTTTAAATTAATTCAGACCAATTACCTGATGAAGTTCATGACGTGTCCCTGCAAATGGCTGCCATGGGCTAAGTGAATGTGCATGCTGCTGCAGCTCTGGGTAGAGAGAAGAAACAGGGCAGAAGGAAGAAGAAAAGAAGAACTTCTTCTCCTCGTTTTTCTGCTGAAGCTGCTGTTGCTTTATCATGAGACTACAAACCGAGCTACATGTGAATAGTTACACGCATGAATACCAAGCACAGGCTTATTTGAATAATTACTACTCAGTGTAAGCAAGGATTGCAGCATCTGTTCTTGTGCTTCATGCCATAGAAAAGCCTTTTTGCTCCACATCTAATGTTGCATATTCAAACTCCATAAAACAAAAAACAACCAAATAAAAGACAATTGTTATTAATCCCCGTTCAAAAGATAAATTTCACAGAAAAACAAATACAGAAAAATATTCCTTAGCATAATCTATCGTAATTTTTAAATTGTAATTGAGGGGACAAATAGTCTAATGATATCCCAAATGTATCATATGCCAGAAAAAGGAAAAAATACTTGGATTTGGTTTCTTCCTTTTTTTTTTTTTTAACGGCAGACTCTCAGAAACAATTTCTGTCATATGCAAGCTTTTCTTTTTTTTTGAGAGAAGTGCAATTTGGAGGGGCTACCTTTAGACAGATTTCAAAATTATACCTAAAGGTTCGCAAAACCGAAGTCTCTGTTTGAAAACCAGCCAAAGAAGAACTGGCTTCTTTTACAGATAATCAGACCCCATGAAAATAAAATTAGTATTTGCCTGCACTAAATTTAGGTTTAAAAGTAAACAGGCTAAAGGGCAACTCAGTGACAACTCCTGGACTGGAGATTCTGAGATAACTATGTGATGTTGCAAAATACCCTTTGTTCAACGGAAAGCCATTCAAGTACACACACAGGATAGTTGCATTGCAACTAGCCCAAGTTTTCCAAAATTCCTCAGAAACAGATTCACTATATTTTACAAAACACAAGCATTTGTTTCCTTTTAGCATTACGACTTTGGTAGCTGGAGTAAATGAAGGAAACAATGCTGAAAAAGTGATAGTTAGCTAGCATCCAGGTGATTCATCACACCAAACTGGACCATCAACTCATCAACCATGACAAAAGCAGAGCCGAAGTGCACAGAACAGCACAGGAAAAAACGTTAAGAGCAGCAAGATCTCTTTCCCCTCACAATGATGAATTCTGATTTAGGAGAATGACACATACATGTCTCTGAATTATTTGTAAACTCAGCTACTTTTTTTTATTGTGACCTCCTGTAAGCCGTACAATGCAAAGTTATCCTTTCAGAGCTTTATAGTGCACCTCATGAATAAATTATTTAGGAAAGGAACCTCTGCTTTATGAAACTAAAATTGCACTGTTACTATCTATGATGTAGATAATATGTTGACATGGGTATTTTAAAAATTTAAATTATTTACTGCTAACTCTGAGTTGGCAACACTATGGGATACTATAGGAAGGCTGCACTGATCAATTTTCACTATTGTCAACAATTTCTTGCATTTTTATTCATTCCTCTAGAGCTGAATATTTGTAGCTTTTCTTATTTCTTTCACATAAAACCTCTGCAATACCTACAAACTTGTACTGACCATGTTGCCTTCAGTTTATTCAGATCAAAAACCTCTTTGGGACACAGGAAAGCAAGGCACATAGAAATTAATTTGAAACATCAGTACTCGAATCCAAAAGTTTTCTCGGCTATTGACTTTCTGCACACTCAGCCACCTGTCCTTTCTGAAGATAAAAAGCTTTTCAATGTGTCACTGCCTCAAGAAATAGTGGTACCAATATGGCAGGTATTAGGCTCTTGCATTGTATTCTATCCCCAACTTCCCATGTTTATTTTGTTAGTCAAAAAGTACTACGAGTTTGTCTTGAAAGAAACTTCATCAAAGACTACAGAGTCATCTTCACTTCTGTACTAAAGATAAACAAAACCCACTGCCCAACAGTTGCACATCTCTTTCTGAATATGAACTTGCACCCCTACTATATTTAGTGCCTGCAAAGTGATGCTGGCTTGGCTGTAACATCTCCAAGCTTATGTTTTTGCAGCTCTTTCAGTGCTTGTGAAAAATCTTTGTCCTTCACCATCATCTATGGTTCTAAGTTTAACCCCTACCATCATCCACTCCCTTTTTCTCTCACAGAGTAGGAATGACATGAAAAGCTGATAGCTTACGTTGTTGAGAAGAGATCTTTATATGTATACACATAGACAGAAGGTAGTTGTTATTCACCATATTCATGAGAAAGGCAACTAAAAATGTAAGCAAAACCATACACTGAAAAACTTTAACAGTTAGAGAATCTCAAATACTCTGCCAGTCTAGTTTTTTAGATTTGAAAATATTAGATAGTTCTATGACCAGGTACATAACATGGCTTTGCATCACTCTCTGCACAATCCATACACGGCAGTTAATGGTTGCTACTTCTTCTATAAAAATGCTACTAGCATTACCTGTTATTATTAAATTCCACTCCAGCATCTAAAGTTACCACCTTACTTTTGCTGTAGACCATGAAAGTTGAACTTTTGAAGTTGAACTGAACAGTGCCTCCCACAAAAGAAACCCCATCTTAAGTTTTCTGCAGGCAGAACTGACCTCTTATAGAGACAATTTGTGGTTCTGAGCTCACCAGCCATAGGCACTCTGACATATACTAAAATATGCTGTCAGCAGTGTTTATTATAGTCACACAGCTTCTAGGCAAGAGTTTTCTATATTTGGTGGGCCTAGTGCATAGGCAGACGAAACTTTTACAAGATAAACTTATCCCCAGATGGGCCTTCTGACAAAACCTCCTGCAACAGCTAGCAAAATCACATGTGAGAAAGCTAGATATGTTTTAATTATCACAGATTTGATTCAAGCAAAGGAAAATTAAAATTAGATAAGGCAATTTTGAAAAGCAACTTCATTTTCTTTTTAAAGTCTTCTTTCTAAGAGTAGATTTCTGATTTTTTGAATGAGGGAAGCAATGCTATCATAGCAATAAATTCGAACAGCTGACTGAGGCTGCTGTCACTAACTATACATCTTGCCTGGTATAGCACTTGTCACCATTTCCATGATGCCTATTCCACACTGTTCAGACAAGGACCAAAGACAAGCCTGACTAATACTTCTATACACTGATATTTGATATTAACCCTTAGAAGGAAGACAGCAGATTTTCCCAGGTCCAAACATTGTTTTTCAGGTTTATTTTATCTCTAAATACCATGTATAAAGTGCAGTGAAAATGGTAAATTTAACTTTCTGCTGACATATAGCTTCTTTTACCTGCTGTAGTGCCATCACCTCAGGATGCTACAAGGAGTCTGACTGCAGCTGGGCAGATAAAGCAGAGCATAAAGAGATTTGCTTCTTCACTTGTTCAGCATAAAGGCCTAGTGAGAGTATTAGTTTGGTTTCTTTACGCAAATATAATTGGCTCTTAGCTGACAAAGAAGAAGTAAAAGATAAAGCATGAACAGAAAGGGAAGGTCAGAGTCTGAACTGGGAGAGGGTATGTGGCACACTAGTCCTTCTTACATGTGCATGCACTTTTGAAAGGAAATAGTTCTCCTCGTTCTGGCAAGCATTTTCCAAGTAAGGTTACAGAGGAAAATAGAGTAACTACCTCCAAATCAGCATGGCACTGGTTTGGAAGAGCAGAGGCTCAGAGAGAGCAAAGTCTATTTACTTCTCTTCTACATAGACCCAGACTACTCCACCAGCCTCCCGCTGGCCCTGCGGCACTGGGTGAACGTTCATAACGCAGAGCTGCTGCTTTGGCCTTTTTCTTAATATCCACTGCTGATAAGAAGGGAAGAGAAACAGTAACACCCACTTGCTAAAGAAATGGGGGAAGATGAGATTGGCAAAGGAAATGGGCGATGCTTGTGCAAAAGCTTTTCCTACTTGTCCAGGAAGTCAGAGATTTAGAGGGCTGGAAAAATAAAGGTTAAGTCAGAGGCTGAACCTAATTCTGTTTAGGGATCTTAAAGCTCATCATTAAGTAGAAAGTCAATTGTTACCATACACAAAACTGCAAATCTAAGAAGAGTAAATCTATGAGTAGGAGAAGGGGAAAAAAAGAAAAAAAAAAGAAAAAAAAGTCAACGGTGCCTGAGGCTATCCTTCTTTTTCATTACAGTACTCAGTTTAATTTACTTTCTTCATAATCTTAACTTGTGATACAACCTCAGGTGAGTACATAGTGTATTAAATTGAGCTTATTTTTGTTGTGTTTCAGTATTG
This sequence comes from Urocolius indicus, assembly GCA_013401255.1. Lineage (NCBI taxonomy): Eukaryota > Metazoa > Chordata > Aves > Coliiformes > Coliidae > Urocolius > Urocolius indicus. Next base: position 104,545 of record WBNH01004372.1, read on the forward strand.
AAGACAGTCTTTTGACATGGTCTAACTAAAATACTGTAATACATACAGACCATGACTTGCTTTATGCACAGGGAATGACTAATACTTCCTCAGTTACTTCTCTTTCCAATCAATCTAAGATGAACTTTTCCCCCTAAACAACTACTTGTTCTTTGACTACTAAAGAACCACTTGTTCTCCAACTACTAAAGTTAAGTCTTTCTGCTTGGCCTGCATACAGGCCAAGAGACATCAGTACAATCAAATTATTTACCATCTAGCATCTCCTCTGATCCCAAGCCCATTAATTCTGGAGCTCGAATCAATCTCCTACAACAATATTTCAACACATAAATGCAGCACCCAGCCTTCTAGATCCTTACCTGTGATCATCTTAAAAGGTACCAAGAAAACTTAATCAGTGGCTGTAAGAAAGGTTTTCTGGCTTGCACATACTTTGCCAGCAATAAGCACCCCTGAAATACTCCTTAAGAGGCTGGCTGTTTTCTGCAACAACAGACATGGAGAAGTGCCACTGGTACGTCTATATGGCACAGCTGAAGCCACAGAAATCCTAGCTTGGTTCCTGATGGCTTGCACTACTAAACCCTACTCTGGAATTACTTGTTCAGGTACAGATTCTGCTACACCTGCTTATAATTCTAACCAGCTTGTTGCTAGTTTCTCACCTGAATTCTATGGAAAAACACAGACAAGCCTAAGTCCCTTATTGAGTCACTTTTTCCTGGGCTGACATACAATTAAAAAAAAAAGTCATGAACTGGATTGGTTTGATTAAGTTTTATTAAGGTTTTATGAGTTAAAGATATTTCTTCCATGTCTTATAAAGGTACCTAGGAGTGGTTCTGTAAGACTGTATGGGTCTCTTCTGTGAGAAGTTGCTAGAAGCTTCCCCTGTGTCTGATAGAGCCAATGATGGTCAGCTCCAACGTGGACTCACTGCTCGGCCAAGGCCGAGCCCATCAGTGATGGTGTAGTGCCTCTGGGATAATGTACCTGAGAAGGGGATGAAAGTTACTGTGCAGGAAACAAACTGCAGTAGAAGACAGGAGGCATAATGTGAGAGCAAGAGCTTTGCAGACACCAAGATGAGCGGAGAAAGAGAGGGAGAACAGGCTCCAGGCACCAGAGCAGAGCAGCCTCTGGTATGGCCCATGGTGAGGCAGGCTGTCCCCCTGCAGCCATGGAGGTGCAGAGAACCACCTGCAGCTTGAAGCTGGTGGATGCCTGAAGGAGACTGTGACCCTATGGGAAGCTCACGCTGGAGCAAGATCCTGACAGGGCTTGGGAACCCCTGGAGAGAGAAGCCCACGCTGGAGCAGGTTTGCCATCAGGTCTTGTGACCCCCTAGGGGACCCACACTGGAGCAGTTTGTTCCTGAAGGACTGCACCCAGTGGAAGGGACACAAACTGAAGCAATTCATGAAGAATTTGTGTGCCCATTGGAAGCAGTTGTGTTGGGAGGCATGAAGTTCTCCATGGGAGGGACCCCATGCTGGAGCAGGACAAGAGTGTGAGAAGTCCTTTCCCTGAGTGGAAAGAGCTCCAGAGACAATCTGTGATGAATTGACTGTAATCCTCGTTCCCCATTTCCCTGTGAGCAAGAGATTAAGCGCAGCACCTGAACGCCCCTTATCCTCCACCAGCAGCAGTTTCAACATCTTTACACCAGTAGCGTGCTTTTAACAAACTTAGGCATGCACAAGACTCAGTTCATGTAACTATATGCTATGTGGAAAAATACTGGCAATATATACTAAAGATTTACATAACGGGCTTTCCTCCCCCCCCCATTATAATAGCTGTTTGGTTCAAATCAAGTATACCAGAAACTACACTATGTTTAAACACACTTATTAATAGGGCCATTAATAAGAATACCTGGTTTAAAATAGAGACAGAAACAAGCACCTGGCAGACTACATGGAAGCTACACAGTAAGAAACACTTCAACTGGGGAATTTCAGCTGAAGACAAAGCTGTGAAGTTGACTCAGATGATGAACTACTCAAGTGTTGGCATCCATGTTGACTAATGAGTACATTTCCCCTCAAAGTCTTTATTTTGAGGAAGTTCTTTAAGGGCACTTCATAACTATTGCTTTTTGGCACCTACTGACTGACTAGTCCAAAACTCCCGCATACACATTGCTGATACACCTAAAGTTACAGATCAGAACTGCCTTCTGTGTATGAGAAAAAATTCAAGGCAGCAAGTGGGGGATAGGAAACAAGTTCCTGTTTGTCAAGTTTCTCTTGCATCATTTTCACTAGAATATGTCCTCTCTGCTACAAAATGAGCACAAGCGACTAAACCTGAAATGAATAACCATTTACATTTCATCCCAGATCTTGTACTACCGTTCCTACGTTTGGCAATTCAGGGGTATGCATACCAAAGCAGTGGAGTTGGCAAGGTCAGCATTCTTATCTTCTGATTCCAGACTCTCTTACCCTGTTATGTTGGATAGGTTACAAGGAAAATTTCACATAAATGAAATAAAATTCCTTCCCCATCATACCACACCCTTGTTTCACTGAGATGGGATAATGTGACTCTTAGTGCAAGAATTATCACTTGATTGCACTCAGAATTGTAGAGGTAATGCTGCCAGACAAAATTTCATGTTCTCATGCTTTGTGCATGTCTAGCTGATCTACTACTTGAAGGACTGTACTTTCAGAAATTTTTATTTTCTTCAGTCAGCTAGCAAAGCCTTTCAGTTTCTGTGTTGCTCTGTGCTTGAACCACATGTATGTTATGATAGGGATTAAAAATTAAAAAAGAGACAAAGACCTCTAACTAGAATCCACACAAGTGGATCATCTAACACACCAGAGCTGTAAATATCCCTCCTGCCAACAGATGTATTCTGTTCAAGTACCACTGAAGATGAATGAGAAGTCACCTGAAATGCAAGCCTGGTGCCAGCCTTCAGCACTGACGATGAGTTGATCTTTACAGCCTGCCATGACAAAGCAAAATGAAACAGTCCTAGCAGCCATGGTCTGAATGAAACAGTGGCCTAATGAGAAAACAAAACTACACATAGCTACATACTAAACATATCTTATAATGCATTACACATAAGAGAGCTGGCAGTTTTGAACCACTCTTAAAACTCAAGTGATAGATTTCTTTGTGTTAAAAAATATTGGTTAAGGCATCTTTGCTGGATACAGTTTAGGCGGCAATTTTACTTCCACAAGGTCCCAAAGCATATTTAAGATTATCGGTTTGCACGATCTCCTGTGGGGCAGAAAAAGTGGGCCATTCATCTAAACTCAATCCTTTCTCTTCCCCCACCATGGCACTGGGAATGGCAGTGGATCGTAACTTCAGTTGGGAAGAGATGCTCATAGTGATTCAGGGGGCTGGGAGGGAGTGGAACACAAGCACACTTATTCTTTCCACCAGAATATGTAGCTTGAGCCTGTGCTATGGGGCATTCACAGAATAAGCAGCAACCATGTATACACTAAAAATGTGATGTATTGTAATTATTCTGCAGGGTAGAAGAGAAACTGACAAGGACATTTGTGCACAGGGCTGCCTAGGACAAGAGTTACAAGAGACGTTATGTTCAGCTTAAACCAAAGGGCAGTCATCACCTGCGTCGGACTGATGGAAAGTTTCTGCACCACCCAAAGCCATTTTTTTTTCTGGCCCACATTCAGGTGGAAACAAGGCCTAGATCTAAAGCATTCTTACAATTTAATCAAATCACAGCTAGCAATAGGCACAGCACTGAACAAAACCCCTCTTAACAGGAAACTCCACTGTGACCCACTTGAGCATACACAGTTATACTCCACATGTGGCAAAGTGGTACCCGTTCATACCTCTGCTGATAAGAGAAATGTGAACAAGGAAAAGCAGGAGTGCCAAGAAAGTGTTCACCCAGGTGCTATGCACCTCCACACTGCAATCTTTTCAAATTCTTTCCTTTTTCCTGCATTTGTTATATGTCGCATGGGATTTTTAACTTAAGCACTGAAATAGGGCAGCCTCATTGGCATTCTGCTGCTATACCTCAGAAGAGGGGCTGCAACTGTAAATGTGGCCAAGAGCCAAATCCCATGGCTGCCCTCGGCAGATGGGGAGCAGTTCTTGCATGCCAGCCAGGCTCAAGCTTTTCCAGAATAACTCGTCTCTGTGTGGCAGGCTCCTGAAAACCATCTCTCCTGACCACAGCATCAAGGTTAGACCACATCAAGCTAGGCATGAACTTTAGTGAACTGCCCAAAACAGAGTAATCCAACTGAGATGCATCTTCTCAGCAATGTCGTTTTCCTCCCAAATTTTGGGATATTGTCAAAACCAAAGACTCCTTCTGGGCGATGTCATTCTTCCTAAGGAAGGTAAGCCCTGACCGTGATGGACAGACTTACTCCCAGGAGGCTTCTGATAGTCTTCCAGAGATTTCATGATCCTAATTTGAACACAGTGGCCACTTCATGGCATTTGCAAGGGCCGAAATTTTCCTTACTCCATCCCAGCTTCAGGAAATTGTAATAACCCACTCCTCTCCCCACAAAGCATCTCATACAGTGCAACATATCTCCCTACACATTAAAAAAAAAATAAGTCCAGCTGTTTTTCAAGGTTTTATCTCACATGGTATTTTCCCTGACTCTGAATCACAGCCTGTGCAGCTGAGCTGGGGCAGAGGATGACTGAGAACTGCCGGAGCTGTGATGGCCACGGGGCAGTGGTCAATCACAAGCCTTTGCTCCCCAGTTCCTCTTCTGCCATGGCAGACAAAGGGCATGTATGTCTCCTCAAACAGCACGTTACCTCACCTACACATTGCTTTCTTTTGTAATGCTTTTTCCTTCAGAAAATACACTCAGAAAACCAGATCATAAATCTGAGGGTCAGCGGACCAAACCCAGTAATTTGCCTTTTAGAAGTAAATCCTTCTGTCAACAAAAAATACGTTTCTTGAAACCTAATTGACCATTTGTTACTATGCAGGTGCAATTTCACCAGTTTCAAGAGACCTGTGCCCCATTATTATCAGTCATATCTCTAACGCTTAGTGCTAGTACAAGACCCTACCAGGAGAATTAAGATAAATTGAGCCAATCTTTCTGCAGTGAGAAAGAGGTCTGTCAGGCTGCAAGGCTTCAATCAGTGTCATGAGAGTCCTTCCCTTGCCCTACACTTAATGGTGGAGGCTAAGGTGGAAAGCAGGTCACTCAATACAACATCATCACTCCAACCGCCACAGTGCAACAACCGTCTGACCATTGCTGTAACTTTTTAGCGAAGGTATTGATAATCCTGTACAAATAGGTGCATCTACATAATAATAGTATGTGCAGCACAAATGCAAAGATGTAGGAAAGAAGTCCTCCAGAAGCATGTATGTTCTTCAAAATACAGAAAAACCCACAACCTCAGGCCTTCCCCATGCCGACCTTGGTTCCACTCTGTTTCAGTACCGCTTTCCTTATTTTTTGATTTTTATTTTCTTATCCTAGTTCTGCAGCATTGCACACTGCTACAATGGATACTCTGGCATATCTGAACTTGCCTTTATTTAAGCATAATTCCAAGTTCAGCAGTGAAAAGGCAACAGGTTAGTGAAAAATAGTCAAAACAAGCAAAAGTAGAAAATTATCTTAGCGTTCAATCATTAAAAGAGGCTAAAGACACTTTTGCCACGATCTTTGCATTGACAGCAGGAAGCACAGACTTCCATTGTCTAAGAAACAGAAAATGTTTTGCAAAACTGAGATATAAATATTTGTGTGGAATTTACACCATTCTGCACCTTATCTTGTGTATCCAGTTTTTAAGCTAATATGACACAGAGAGAATTAAATCTAGAACTGGTTGCAGGTCCATTTGCTGAAGGGGAAGACTTCTTGATGCTTCCAAGCAATTATGTGAAAGCAAGCACTTCCCAGTTATTTTAACTTTAATTACAGGATATCACACACATAATTTCTGAACACAATGTTGTTTCAGGGCAAGATAAAACAATATGGAGCTGATATAGTTTTATCAGCTTTTTTTCCCCTCCCTTTTTAGTCATTACAAGGCAGTCAGCCAGGTCACTGGATACATTACAATACCAAATCCACAGTACTGAGCCCACAGCTAGGAATTAAAATGTAACTTCAGACGTAATTCTAGCTGCCTTACAATCAATGGTTTGAAAAGATTTTAAAATTTTTAAGACTTTACAGTAACATCCAAAAATTAAGGTAACCCTATAAATTTTGAAGGGCTAATAAAATTGGGTCTTGCAGCTGAGAACTAGAGCCACTTCACAATGGAGGTCCATCTGATAGTATTTTTTAACTAAGCAAACTCCAAAGCTTTGGGTTTTATTTCACACCTGTGAGAATCTTGTTTTTAAAAAAAGCAAAAACAAAGAGAAGGAGCGTGCAGGTGCCAAATATAACCACACTGCTCTCTTTGCAGTGGTTTCAGCAGGCAAGCTCACATAGAAATCATTTGGTTAAAAATGCTCGTTACAAATACAAATGCAGCTGAACATGTAAAGCACCCTTTCATTGATGACTAAAGGCAGAGATAAATGTGGTTATTTCACTGTAAGATGCAATTTCTCAACAAATAAAACACGTAAAACAAAACCTAGAAGACTATCTGTGAAGACTATTCTCAGAAAGTCTGATAGGAGACAGGCTCTTTCCTGCTGTAGCCCCCTTAACAAACCACAGCCACCAAAGGGCTATGAGTTGCACCTTGCCTGGGAGCTACTCTCCCACCTACAAGAGCAGCACCCGCAAAACAAGACCTAAAGGGTCTCTTGTGCACTGGGGGTGTGATCCGAGCAGCACAGCTAGTGTGCTCAAAGGAAAGAGAAGCCTGTGCAAAATGACTGGGCACTCCCTTAAGCGTTACTTTGAGCCTATTGGTGCTGCTTTTTGACAGCCTAAAATACCCTCAACATTGATAAAGCAGCAGTTACAACTCATCTTCTAGTCACTGGAGAGTTCTGAGAAATTAAACTGTGATGCTTCACCTTGCAGCCACACTGTATCAAAGGTGAGACAGCCAGATAAAGCATCATTTACTCTAACATTAACATCATTTACTCTAAAGCGACATTTACTGTAAGGTGACAACAAATGGTTCAGAAGCAAGCACTCACAAGACACCCTTTAATCTCCATTTCTGCTAGCCAGTTTTTCTACCCATAAAAGCCACAATCTCACTTATTAACGCAGAAAATACGAAGTATTTCGGATTAGCATTTGTCAGGTCTGTCATTCCAAGCAGAGCACACATGGCCACATCTACACTAAAAGTTCGGTTTACAGTTCGAATAATTACCGGTTCCAACGTTATCCCACCACGAGGCTACACAGCGGCATTCGCCACCAAGAAAAGATGAAGGCAGACGTCTGACTAAATGTGCCTTGGGATGAGGTGGAACAGTCTAAGGCACAGCGGCTACAGGGATATACGGACAGACTCGGAGAAGAAAAGTCAGATAAACAAGGAAATACTCCGCAACTGTCAGCTTCAGAACGGATCGGGCAGCCCGTGCTACGGGCGTCTTCTGTTACACAAAGCACAGCGATCTCAAGCAAAGGCTTAAAACGCAGCTTTCGTCGCAGCTCCCGCTTACAGACCGTGTGACAGCCGGACGCTCTTGTGCTGCCGCACGGGGTGCCGCCGGGTGCGCTCCGCGAGCCGCCGCCGGCGCCGCGGGCACCGGGACCCGCCGCGCTGCGGCACGGGCAGGCGCTGCGGTGCGATAACCCGTCCGCGCTCCCTGTGCGGGGACGGCCCCGCCGCTCGCCGGCCCGGCTCTGCCCTACCTGTGCGTCCCGGCGGCCGCCGCAGAAGGAACTCTGGCGCCGGCGGCGCGGAAGGAGGGCGAGAAGGAGGGAGGGAGGGAGGGAGGGAAGGAGGTACCGTGCTGCCCCGCTCCGGCCCGGGAAGGCGGCGGTCGCGGCACCTCCCCCTCCTCCTCCTGCATCTACCGCCGAGCGCGGCGCCCCCGGCACCGGAGCCCTCTCCCCCGCCCCGCCGGAGCCCTCTGCCCCGCGCCCGCCGCCCTGTCCTGGGCGACCTCTGCGCACTGGGCAGGTGCGGGACGGCGAGAAGCTGAAGTAAGAAGGTGGCCCACATCAAACAGACCCGGCAGGAGATGCCGGAAACGTTTCGGTGAAGTAAAAGAAAAAGACAAATTATACAACTCGGAGCAGGATGTGAATTCTTCCCCCGAATCCTAGCTGCTTGGCACCAGATGGCTTTAAAACGTGTGTAACTGCTGCTTTGGCTGAAGTGTTTCTCGTCTAAAGCGCGGTAAAGAGTGAGCATTCAGGGGGCAAGCAAGTGGACACAGTGCTCCTCTCTCCCGAGCAGACTGTTCCTTTGTAATGCCCATCGCTGTTCTACTCAAGTCCGGGTGGCCTCCGGTGTTACAATGCCTCCTGCATACTTAACATGTGTAATGGTCACATCCAGCCACCCCAAAGCTCAGACAATCATTTACAACCAGAATAACTGAAGGTGGCTTTTCGTACTCATCAGAAGTCTCTGTTGAATTTCAGAGCCTGCAGTGAGATATCACACGGGCTCTTTTTTACCTCCTGCTCTTAGACCAGCCTTACCTATAGAAACTGTCAGTCTGCAAAACCTCACTGAGAGAAAAAAAAGTTGTGAAGTTCAGTTGAAATACATTTCTCGTGTTTCTAAGCAGCAGTCTAGAGGAAAGCAAGCAGGGACTGTGCTCCTTGCAAGTGAATTGTTTTGTCGTGACCAGTGTGTAATAGCTGGATCAACACAGATGCCTTTCTGTTCAACTCAGAGGAAATGACTTACAAAGTCTTTGTTTTGACTTGGGGGATTTCCTCCGAATTACACTTTTGTCGCTGTGGCCGCGTGTGTCCCTCGGTCTGTCACGCTGCTGCTGAGGTCAGGGAGTCAGTCACAGGGCTGCATCCCCAGTGAGAGGCATCTCTGGTGTGAACACACAGGCAAGCTCTGTGTGGCCACTTCATGGTGACCAGTCCCACCAGCTCATTCTCACCCCCCTCCCTAGGGCCACTCTGTCCCCACACATTTGTAGTAGCCCACACTGAGGTGGCCATGCAGACCTCTTTACCTATTGCAGCTGATGCTGTCAGTTTTGCAAATCAAGCAGCTTTTGCTTCATTTTTCAAGCTATAGCAGCTACAGCTTTCCCCAATCTGCTGCTGCTGTGACAGAAAGTAAGGAAAATAATACAGTTGCTTAAGGAAGGACCTGGAGCAGCTTTACCTTTTTAGGTGCCATTTCTGATTTTCATAAAGAGGCATCATCCATCAGAGAGTGGTTACCCTACAATGTGACAACCAGCAGCAGCTATACTCCTGCAACTTCAGCCCACAAAGCATGTGGCTGTTGCTGTGCTGAAGGTGTCTTTCTTACAACTACTGATCAGGAGTTAACTACTTTGATGTTGATTGGTCAACAGAGCATTTGTGGTGAAGGAGCAGATCACAAGGGTTTTTGCGAGCTTTATGAAGCTTGACAGTTCTCAGACCTAAAGATTCTCTCTTTTCCCCTCCCATCTTTTTCTACTGCAATGGCAGATAAAATAAAGACATCAGCAGGACAAAATGACACTGCTTCTAAGGACAAGGATATGCCTCTGAGGGACTGAAGGAAGGTTGGTCATTGCCTGAAGGCTTTATAACTGTTCTGGGCTGGACAGCAACTGTGAGAGCAAGGAAAGGAGCTCTGCAAAGACCAGGTGAGGAAGCATGAGGATGTGCTTAGCAGCCTTTGAGAAACTCTCTTAAATGCACACTGAGCATATGCATTGAGAAAAAACTCACAGACTGTCACAAACTTTGGGAAAGCTTCAGGATTTAAAAAATCCACTCTGCAGAAAAAGCAGTATGTTGGAACCGGAAATTATTTAATTTCCCTAAAATTTAACATGCAGAAATGTTATGCAAACATGGGGAATGCAAAACAGGAAGGGAGGTTTCAGGACTTCAGTTCTATTTCCAGAAGAGCTTAGTGTTACTTGCTGTTTCCATCTTTTCTCTCCATCCTTTTAGAAGTTCAGGACCCCTGTGGCCTGGAGCGGTGTTGCATCACTCCCATTTCTGGGCTGCAGGGATCAGAACTGGAGCACTTATTGACACAGCCTTTTCTTTGATATGCCTGCAGGGACTCAGTGGACTGAAGTGGCAGAGGGATCTTGTTCTGGTTTGGATCAAAGGCACTGAGATCCCAGAACGGTTGATTTTGTTCTACTGCAAAGGAGGAAGAGTTCTTGTGGCAAACTGGCCCTCTCTAGGAGGAAGTCTCCACTTCGGGAGAGGCTGAGGCTTAAAAATAGCTCACGTGTAGTGCAAAGTACATGGAAACTGACTAACTCTCTTTTCCAGCAATTATTCACCTGTTTGTGCTTTATCATCTCATGCTCCATGTCTGTCCTCTCTTTGGAGACAATATTGTTCTTTTGGGTGAACTCTTGAAACCAAAAAGCCCCTCCTCTGCGAACTTTTCAGTCAGAAAGAAGCACCTCTACCAGTCCCTTGGTTACAGAAAGGCTCTTCCTCTTTTTCCTTTTTGCGACTGTCAAACCCTCTTCACCTGATTCAGCTCGTCTTCATTTCTTACAGGCTTCTGCAAATTCAGTGATCAATCACTTCCCGTGTTTATTTATCTTCCCTCACATGCTGTGGTCTGAAATGATGAGTTTTTCTCACTTGTAAGAGGGAACCTTGTGAATGAGAGAAAAATTACAATGATTCTTCATTATCTGGTTTTCATATCAGACATTGTGCTGCTTTTCCCTTTTCCAGAGCTTTTTCCCAGGTTTGAGATATTTTGAGGATGATAATTCTATTGCACCACTCAAAGTAACTCTGAATTGTAGAGTTTAATACGGATGTACCAGAAAATATTTTTTCTTGCAGTTGATGTTGTTGTCTTGAAGGAGGATGAAGGAAACAGTGAAACAGTTGAAAATCACAGAGACAGTGTTTGAATAAGGCTTAGTTATAAGAGAAACCAGGAAGCAGGGGAGCCATGGGCTCTCTGTCTAGCAGACCAGCTTGCAAGGTGGGCTACAGATTGCTGGCAGACACTTAGAGCATGTTTTGGGGAGATATTAACTGGGGGCTGGAGAGCAGAATTCAGTCAAGTATCTCTTCATGTTGTGGTTTTTCAGTCCTGACACTCTTGTTGACATTAGGCACACCGGTCACATTCACAATGCTGTGTAAATTAATAACATAACACTCTACCAAAGTCCTGTCTCACTACACAGAGGTCCATGTTTTTTCTCCCGCTTTCCTGTGAGGCAGCTGCTAAATCCTCGTTTTCAAAGAAATGCTATGCACTTCTCAAACTAACAATAAAGTTTTAACTCAAAGTTTAAACAAAACTATGTTTTGATATCTGGGCTCCAAAGTTTTTAGGTATCCTCAAAGAGTGGAGATATTTGAGAGAGCACCAGAAGAAGTTTGTACGGAGTCATAATGACTAACACAAATATTATGCTAAGGAACTTATTGCAAAGGTTTTTGAAAGCACTAGATAGTAATGTACGTGTCAGAATAATTCATGAATGGGGTCCTGGGCCATGGACAGTGTGATCGGAGTGCAATCAAGGCCATTACAGCCCAGTGGTGCCTGACAAAGAAGAATAAAATAGGCTGTGGCTTACCAAATCCCTTCTCCTTTTCTCACAAGAAATCCATATATGCTGAAGTTTCAAAGTCAGAAAAAACAATGAAGACTGTCTCTGTAATTTTGCTTCAGAACCCTTGTGTGTGGACACTCTGATGCAATATTTCATTACACAATCACATTGTTTCATCTACTTCTTCCTCCACTTCCTCATTCAGGATAGATACGGGAAAGACCATGAAATGATCAATACTTCATTTTTTCCTTACATATCTCACAGACACCCCTAAACTTTCTTTTTTTGTGCCTTTTTGAAGCTTAGTCTGAAGAAACATTTGCTATATTAATGAAATATTCTGGGTCATCCTTCACTACAAATGAGTGGAATGGATCATCTCCAGTCTTTTAGAGAAATGTTGTAATGAGAGGAGGATAAAGGTCTGCAAAATCTGCTGCTCAATATTTCTTCTAATTCAAGAACTAGAGGTTCTCCACTGAATCCACTAAGAGCTAGACTGAAATCAAACAAAAGGAGATGGTTCACTATGCAGCATCCAGAAGATATGTCAACTTTTTGCGCTTCAAATTATGTCATAGATGATGCAGATCAGATGAGTTTCAAGAGAGACACTTGGAAGAGGGATCTATTGAGAATGACTAGACAAACACAACACGACAGATCTAGCAAGACTTTTGAGACAGAGTCTTGAGGAATACTTGTATAAAGGTGACACAAAGGCTTGCTCTGTTCTTGTTTTCACCTGGTCAACCATCTGTGGTCACCATAGAAGGTAGGATGCTGCGCTGGATGGATCCTACCCTTCATGGATACAAATAAATATATTTTTACAATAGACCTGTAAGTTATTGCATGAACAATTACTGCCTGTCCTACATGCCATCACAATGACTCAAGAAAGTCATCCTAGCACTTTGTCAACTGATGTGCACCTTGCACAGTCCAGGACCTATTTCTCAGTCTTCCACAAAGGACAATCAATCTTCTTTGTTCCCCTAAAGCCTTTACTGCTGCCATAGGTTGAGATTCTTGAAAAGCAGGGATTGGGACAGAGGCAGTTGGTTCTTCCACTGAGGTACTACTCAGCTGTAATTGCATGACTCTGAGGGAACAGATGTTTCCTATACAGAGAGGGATGTATTTAAAAAATGCCACTTAAAAAAATCATGCCTACTGTGTTTCGGCTATCTGTTTAGGAAATCTCCTATGTATCTCTGAGAACAAGCTAGCTGCTTTCTGCTACTGAGTGTTGCTTTTCTTTGCTTTTACTTTACTCCTTAAACAATTCAAGCAATTGAACAATCTCTATCCCTCTGCTTCCTCTTTGCAGACAGTATATTTCCTCTACCGCCATAACAACAGCCAGCTTTTCTAGCCACAGTGGCTAGACCACAAAGACATTCTCTGCTTGGTTTTATTAAAGAAAGAGACATCCTTAGTCAGAAAACAAAACAAAACAAGACAAAACAACACAAAAAAACCAAACCAACAAAAACTACCTTCTCCTCTGAATTCATTATCAACAAGTTAAATTAAGGAGAAGAGTTACTTTCAGTTCCAGGTTTGGCTATCCTTCTTCTGTGGTCTCAAAACCCAGGTTCTCCAGCATATCATGGGCTAGACAGCAGTGATGGTAGTCTACATACAGGATGGGACTACTCTGCACGAGAGCCTTGTGAGCTCCTTCTTCTAAGAACAGACCACAAAAAACACAGAAGTACCTGTTGTCATCGGAATTTGTCTATGCCATAAAATACCAGTATGCAAATTCATAGAAAGACTGTTGGCTGGGGGGAAACCCTAAAAGACAAGCCTCACTTAACTGCCTTCTGAGGACAGCATGCCCCATTAAAAGATCAAAACCAGAGAGGCTGAAGAAGAGAAAACACTAAAGCTTACCAACCCTTATTACTGGGGAAAGAACATATTAATTGGAGTATCATCTGAAATGCATCCTTTCTTTGCCATGACCAGTTCAGGTTAAACACAAGTCTACCGCAAGGACAGACTCCTCTGCCGTTACTTCTTTTTGCCTCTGAGTCCTTCTGAACTCTTGCAGATTAGCGTCTATCTGTTTTATGGTCCATGACAGATAACTTGGAGAACAACACAATGTAAACATAGGCCATGTCCTGGGATAAAATTTTAAAAGATTTGAGAAACAAAGAGCATTCCTGTAGCACTAACATGTATCTGTAGGAGAACAGTAAACTAAAATGTGAGCTATTAGCCCAGTCCAAGGAATACTTACACAGTTGCTAGTTAAATATTTTCCATTTTCACAGTCTATTCACAGAGAAATAGATAGAAACAGAAATAAGATTGCCAAACAACAGAACTGCAAAAGATACAAACGGAAGAAGAAATCTCATCTCTTCCAGCCATTCTTGGAAAGCCTCCAATGGCCTCATGCTTAGCAGCTTTTACCCCTTTCCAGCCCACTGTTGCCAGCTGAATGCCAGCCACCAGGGTTCAGTTGCACTTCTGTATTCTGGCTGTACCACATGGTTTTGAAGAGACATAAACTATGTGAAGATGCAAAAATATCATAGCAACAGGCTGATGCATGATGCTGTAACCCATGTGATATGTCTGGTAAGATATATCTGCTGTTACAAACAAATGCCACCCCAGTGCAAAATGCTCCTAAATACAAGTCATCCAATACGGTATATGGCATCCAACAGGATACCAACAAGGTATTGACTGCAAACATGCAGGCAGGATCTCTCTTAGGTTATTCTAGAGGGCAAGGACCTGAGCCCATAGACTATCACAGAAGATACTTTTACATGATACTGTAGCAACAACAAGTCGAAATACCAAGGAGTTTTAAAAGTACACTGGAATACAGGGAATCTGGTGTTTTAGCTGGTGCTTAGGATATTTTAGCATTTCGGGTTGTAAGAATTGCCTGGCACAAGGTGGGACATCTGTACATGAGCTGTGGATCTAGACAGCAATTATCCATGTGCATCCTTCATTCCTTTCTTTTTCCTGACATTTCCTGCTGCCTTCTTTGATTACCATCTTCTCTGAGGAACTCCCTCTAAAAGCTTTTATTTCTGGGCTAGGCAGCCACCTTGTCAGAATGGGAGGTCCTGGCTGCCCCTGCCAAGATGCTGGGAGGGGGAGTGGCATTGACCATGACCTGCCATGAGGATAACACTTGTTGATCCAGCTGGGGTTAACATTCCTGCAGATCCCAGATGTTTTTTATCATGATGATCCTTTCAACATTGTTAGCTGATGCCAGATTTTCCTTTGGCATGCAGAGTCATGCCACTCGAGATTTGGGGATTTTTATATCCACAGTCTGGCAGGAGTAAAAAAGCAATGTATGCCAACTCCATGAAGGAAAAAAAGAAACTGGGGAGATACTTTATCAAACATTTAGGTGCTAATTATTATATTAGCAGTAAAATTGGCAAAAATTTGTAACAGTTATTGATTTGAGAACCAAAAAGTAAAACAACTGTATATCAGGCTGAAATAGTCTTGAAAGCACAAGTATACACCTCTTTAAAGCTACTGGGTTCATAAATTTGCAAAAGGCTTTCTAAAACTGCTTTAACAAGTGATTAATCTGCTTGACCATGATACGTATAATCACATAACTACACACATTTGACACATCTATCCTTTCTCTTTCTCTTTGCTACCATAGAACACTGCAGTGCAACTTGCTCCTATCCAAGGAGACTATTGTTAAAAACAGGTCCCTATCTTCAGTACAGTGCAGCCTGATGTCAGTGGTGGCTTGTTGTGCTAAGCAAATGACAGGAAGCAATCTGTGTCTAAATAACATGGAAGAGAAGTTGAAGAGCCTTCATTTATTCACACATTTTACCTTACATACAGAATCAGCACAGTAGTGCTGGGGAACACAATGAAGTTCTTTGCTAGTGCTGGTAAAAAGAACAGACCTAAAAATGCAAGAATGTGGACTAGGGTGTTGGGTTACTCAGCTCTGGTGGTGGTGTAGTCATGGGGCCTCTATATACTTCTCAGAGGACTCACAAGAGGTAACCAGGAAGGGCCATGCATAATTCAGCAGAGATCCTTAGAGAGGGGATCCTTAAATCGGAAAACCACTGCTCTGCAAGCTTAAGAGTGGTGCGGAGGCAGAGTAGACTATCTGCAGCATGCAGCTACCAGGAGCCCCAAGCAAAAATTCTGGCTAGGTGACACTGCAGGGCGGTGTCAGACACTGTGACGGCAGTGCATGTGCTTTAGAAGCCAGGAAACAGAATAAGCCTGCTTGAAGAGGCAACTCTTAGGATCCAAAACCAAGTTTAGCCTTCAGATGGAGGTGGCAGGGCAAAATTTAGTCAATGGGTATGGATGTTATAGTAAACAGATTCTGAACTCAGCAAAACTGGAGTTTCACAGCTGACTTTATTGGAGTTACACCAAATTTATAGCAAAAGCACTAAAAGGAGGTTTTGTGTGTCAGGATGTGTGTGGTCTGTTTAGCTAGAATATACTGTTGAAAAGTAGGTGGTCAATGTGTAATTTTAGCTTGTACATGAAGTCTCATGTGAGACTGCGTAGGCTTGGAACACAAAATAATATTGTAAACATAACTTTTCTCCTTTGGGAGATGAGAATATCACTTCATTTGCACGAGGTCTGTTTCACTGTGTTACATAACCACATTGCACTGATTGCATTAGAAGAAGCAGCTGAAGCACTTTGATTAGAAGGATATCATGCTAAAAACCTAATCCTCAAGAGAAGGTCAGATTCTGATTGTGGTAACATTATCATAGATACATTCCTAGTGGAATTGTTCTGAATTTACGCATAGGTCAGACTATGGCTTCGCTTATGGAGCTTTGTTGTATTTGAGATTCCTTAACACAACTGCAAAACAATTCTATGGCTTTGTTATGCCTAAAAGCTCTTAAAATTGAGATTTAGGGGCAGCTGGGGAGTCTCAAGTGGTATAAAGAGGACATTTCCACTTTACAGAATCACAGAATCACAGAATGGTAGATGTTGGAAGGGACCTCCAGATATCATCTAGTTCAATCCTCCTGTCAAAGCAGGTCCAGCTATATCAGGTCACACAGGAATGCGTCCAGGTGGCTCTTAAAAACCTCCAGAGAAGGAAAAACTCCACAACCTCCCTGGGCAGCCTGTGCCAGGGCTCCCTCACCCTCACAGTAAACCAGTTTTTCCTTATGTTTAAGTGGAACTTCTCATGTTCCGTCTTCTTTCCATTACCCCTTGTTCTGTCACAAGATGCAACAGAAAAAAAGGGATGCCCCAATCTCCTGACACCCACCATTTAGATATTTGTAAATGTTAATGAGCCCCTAGTCTTCTCCAGGCTGAATAGCCCCAGTTTATGCAGCCTTTCCTCATAAGGAAGATGCTCTAGGCCCCTGATCATCTTGATGGCCCTGAGCTGGACTCTCTCGAGAAGTTCCCAGTCCCTCTTGAGCTGAGGAGCCCAGAACTGGACACAGGACTCCAGATGAGGCCTCACCAGGGCAGAGTAGAGGGGGAGCAGAACCTTCCTTGACCTTTTACTCTTTATTCCAGCTTTCTTGCAACCTTCTTTAATTCAAGATGAAACCTGATTTGGTTCTGTTTGAAGTCCAGACTTACAACAGTCATTCAGATCCACCATGGTGTGCAAATCCAGTGCTTAAAAGATGTATATGTGCATGTATATGCATATAGAGACACAAAAAAATATGTAGGCGCACACACACACAATTTGCTATGCACCTATCAAATGACAAGTTATACCAATGCAATTAGGTTCATCACTTTGAACTGCAGAATTATGACAATATGTTCAATAGACAAAAATCTTACACTTGCCAAATTCACAGCCCCCTATAATTCATTGGATTCTGTCCTAAATCCAGTCTTTTCAGAGAACTATTTAGCTATCATTGTTTAGATGCCTGACTCTTAGGAAAAATCAATTGTGATGAGCACTAAAATACTTTTTTGAAGATAATAATAGAATTCTCTGGAGAAACCTTAACTTTTTCTCAAAATTTTCATGCCAAAATGCTTATGAGAAAGGAAGAAGACTGCAAGTCCCTTGCCTTCACGTGTTTCTTTGTTCAAATACACAAGCATGTTGCTAGTAAGAGACGCCTGTGCCATGACTACGAGTGGGCTGACCCATTACTATCTAGCCTCACATTTGGCTTGTAAACAATAGTAGGAACTGAGCCCATAGAAAAGATCTCACTATCGCCAGCTTGCCACATTGTTTGAGCAGGGAAATCGAGACAAACTGCTACATTCTTGGTTAAAAATAAGAAGCCTTTGAATTTTCTCTCTACTCTGAATTTTCCACCAAGGGTTGACTTTTCTCACTTTAGCACATCTTTTGACATCTGAATATAGCTTGGCTTTTATGTAGGTCCTTCTGTACTTTAAAACAATGTGCAGCACTGGAACAGGCTCAGGCCTGTTAATAAAGGAAGTGAAAAATACGTCTTATTGCACCAGACACCAGCACCAGACACCAGCATCCTACGATGCCCTAACATGGGATACAGTTGTGATGGGGTGTCGTGGTTTAGGCCCATCAGGGAACAAAAGACCACGATTAGCCTCAAGTACCGAAGACTTAAGGATTGCTAAAGGGCAGGGAGGGCTTAATTGCCGCTTAAGGTGCAGGACAAAACAGACCAGGCTACTCGGCTTGGGGAAGAAAACAAAACAACACAGAATGGTACAGAGATGAAGAGTCCAACCAGCCCTTTAAGACTCTCTGCTCCCCACCCCTCTCCTCT
>WBNH01004373.1:6681-31560 GCA_013401255.1 Urocolius indicus
TCTATGGCCAAGGACCGGGGGCTGCCCCGAACCCCATCTATGGCCGAGGACCGGGCTCTGGAGCAGCCCCGAACCCCCTCTGCAGCCGGGGACCGGGGGCTGCCCCGAACCCCCTCTATGGCCAAGGACCGGGGGCTGCCCCAGACCCCCTCTGCGGCTGGGGACCGGGCTCTAGAGCGGCCCCGAACCCCCTCTATGGCCGAGGACCGGGCCCAAGTGCTGCCCTAAACCCTCGGTACAGCCAGGGGAGCAGCCAGAGGTCGGGCCCAGGGTCAGGGGCTGCCCCAAACTCCTGTTACAGCCAGGGGAGAACACGGGGACAGGGTCCAAGAGCTGCCCCAAATCCCTGCTGTGGCCAGGCACCGGGTCCAGGAGCTGCCCCAAACCCTCAGTGCAGCCAGAGGAGCAGCCAGGGACTGCGCCCAGGGTCAGAGGCTGCCCCAAACCCCCACTATGGCCAGGGGAGAACACGAGGACCGACCCCGGGGGCTGCCCCGAACCCCGCTGCAGCCAGGGGAGCAGCCAAGGACCAGGCCTGGGAACTGCCCTGAACCCTCAGTGCAGCCAGGGACTGCCTCGAACCTCCCCCTACAGCCAGGGATGAAGCTGGGTCCCGGGGGCTGCCCCAAACCCTGCTGCAGCCAGGGGAGCAGCCAAGGACCAGGCCCAGGAACTGCCCTAAACCCTCAGTGCAGCCAGGGACCTGGCCCAGGGTCAGGGGCTGCCCCAAACCCCCGCTGTGGCGAGGGGAGAACACGGGGACAGGGTCCAAGAGCAGCCCCAAACTCTCAGTGCAGCCAGAGGAGCAGCCAGCGACTGCCTGAAACCTCCCCCTACAGCCAGGGATGAAGCCGGGGCCCAGGGATTGCCCCAAACCCCCTGTGTGGCCGGGGACTGGACCTGGGGGCTGCCCTAAACCCTCATTACAGCCAGGGGAGCAGCCAGGGACCAGGGTCAGGGGCTGCCCCAAACGCCCGCTACGGCCAGGGGAGGACGCGGGGACCGGGTCCAGGAGCTGCCCCAAACCCTCAGTGCAGCCAGAGGAGCAGCCAGGGACTGCCTCAAACCTCCCCCTACAGCGAGGGATGAAGCCAGGCCCCGGGGGCTGCCCCAAACCCTCAGCACAGCCAGGGCTGGAGCTCGGTCCCTTTCCCCGGCAGCACCAGCGTGGTCCCGGCTCGGATGCCTCTGGGTACAAAGGACACACGATCGTGTCCTCGCAGCCGAGTTCCTGAGGCGTTTGGAGGAGTAGCAGCAGAGCTGCCGAGCTCTAAAGCCCTCACATGGTGCTTAAGTGGCTAATCCCCCTCAGGAAGGGGGAAAACCAGGCTGGGTGCAGGGCTGGGGATTGCACTGGCCTCTTGTTGGGTGTTTAAAAAGCACAACCCCAAACCAAATGGGATTTGCTATGAGCTGCTGCTCTGGCTTTTCCTTTTCTCCCCTCCTGAGCTGGCATGGAAGCAGCCCTGGTTGTGTGCTCAGAGCTGTGGGTGAGTAGGCAGCCCTGGCTTGTCCCTGCAGACCATGGTGCAGGAGGAGCTGCTGCTAAAGGCTCTGCTTTACCCAAGGTTGTTTATTCCTGGCTGTTTTAGCACATCAGGTCCTCAACTATTTGTCATCTGCTTGTGGTATCCTCCTTGGTCCGTTGTCATAGAGCCAAACCCAAGGACTGAAGGTGAAAGAGTGGGAGGATGAGGAGAAAACAAGTGTCTGCTGCAGCATCTCCTCGTGGCAGAGGGTTATTTTAACCCAGGGTAGGGGAGAACTCACTGTGAAACCTCTCACTTGTTGGGGTATAACTTGTGTTTCATCAACTAACCTGCAACTGCTCGTGTCTGCTGCTTCGTGCTCCCAATGCCAAGCTGAGTGGTGGTGGGTTTGACACCAAGGAGATGTGGGGAAAGCTGTTGGGATGCTTGCTCTGGAAAGAAGAACCACTCCATGAGCCTGTGTGTGTTCAACACGTGTCCTGCCCCAGCCTGGGGGGATTTTTGGTGTGATGATGCTTCAAGTAACCAGAGTGGAGGGTTGAAAAAGTGAAGGGTTTTACCTCTCAGCCATGCTTAGATTTGGCTTGATGGGGTAGAATCCATGAGAGATGATCTGGAACTGAGGTGTTCCCAGCTTAGGGCAGCTCACCATGCAAAAGAGCTGATAGATGTGTGTGTGTGTGTGGACTCTGTGCCCTCAGGAGGAGCTGTTCTGACTGAAAGCACTTCCCTTTGACCTGGATGTGTTACTGGCTGCCTGCTTATGCAAAGCTTAAGGGCAGAGTGGAATTAACAGGAACTTGGAGGCTCTGACACTCTTTTTAACCATTGCCACCAAGTTCCTTTTCTGAGGCCAAGAAACAAAGGTCCTGCCAGGAAGGAGAGTGTGCTCTGAGAGGGAGGGGGACATGCAGGCTCCTGCCAGAGCTCCCTGTGCTGTCCAGCCTCCCAGACACTGTTTAAACCACGAGGGCTCCTCCCTCTTCCCTGAGGGGAGGTTGTTTTTAGTTTGAAGGTGACCTGGGGGAATGTTATCTGCTCTTGCCTGCCCACACCACTGCCCAGCTTGATCCTGCACTGCACCCCAGAAGTGCCCAGCCTCTCCTCTGGAGAGAGTCTCCTTTTTGTTGAGCTGGTTTCAGCTTGAAGCCCATCACCCTTTGAAGAGCTTTGGGTGAATTCCAGGGGCTTGATGTTGCCTGTGCTCACGTTGCCCCCTGGACTTTGCAGGTGTGCCCAGGGTTTTGACTGCTTGATCTGCTTTGTGCTGCGAGGGAAAAGGAGGAGGGGGGGAGGTATTAACCCTGGGTGAATGCAAAAGGTGCTTGCTGAAGCTCTTTTAGCCTGGGTGAGCTCTGTGAAGTGCCCTCTGACTCAACCAACCTTGCAGCAGCTATTTTGTCAGCAAAATCACCTCCCATCCGTGGAAAACAAAACAACCTCAACCAACCTTGATCTTTGCTGGCTCCCACTTGAAACCAGGCTGTAGGTAAAATGGGACAGGCTTCTACAAGTGCTGCAGCTGTTTGTGTGGCTGGGAGTGTTTAATCACCAGGCCTGGGCTGTAAAAGCAGAACCCAACCTCATCTAGCACACAGGTTAGTTGCTCTAAGAGTGAAACTCGGTGTGTGGCAGAGCTTTGATACCCTCCTGTGTCTTTTATGGGACTCCTATCACCTGCCAGTTGATTTTGGAAGTGTCAGCCTCCTCTTGAGAGTGGCTTGTGTTCAGGTGAGGGTTGGATCTCACCTTCCTCATCCAGCCACGTTGGTTTTGGTATGCAAAGCTGATGTTTTCCTTTGAGAAAGAAGCAGGGGGATTCTGAAACTCACCTTGCAGATCCACTTGTGTTTTTCTCTTGAGTCTGAGCAAACTGGGTTTTGTCCCAGAATCTCAAGGGTTGGAAGGGAGCTGGAAAGCTCATCCAGTGCAACCCCCCTGCCAGAGCAGCAGCACCCAGAGCAGGGCACACACACTCATCCAGCTGGGTTTGGAAACCTTTCCAGTGCTCCCCTCACCCTTTGTTTCTGTGCTCACAAAAGACAGTCACAGGATTTCACATGAACACATCTCCAGGCGTTGACAAACACCAACCCAAAGGTGCTCCCAGAGCCCTCTCCTTTGTGCAGGCACCTGGTGGTTGATGTGGAGAGCTTGTCTGTAAGCATGCCCTTCAGGAGAAGGGAGGAAAGGACTTTCCTGGGAGCTGTCTGGGGCTGTGGGGTCTCCTGGAAGCTCCCTGTTGGCACATCTGCAGAGCAGGCAGCGTGCAGGAAGGATGTGTTGCAAAGCTTCAACGAGTTCTCCTGCAATCTGCCTGAGGTTGAGTCACGTAAGTGACCTTCACCTCTTGTGTGATGCTTTTTCCTGCAGCCATGCTGCTGGAGCCTCCCTTCCTGCTCTCCCCCCTCCTCCACACACACACATACACACACATATACAGCTCCCCTGGGGCTCTGTCCTTCTCCTGCTGCCTTCTAATGGTCCAGGCAGTCACTACTAGGGACTGCTGCTTGTGATGGCTGTGCTGTGCCTTGGCTAATAGCCTAAAGATGTTTGGCAGCCCAACTTTCCTCAGGCCAGAGACTCATGGAGCTATCTTTGAACTGTCTGTGTTCCAAAGCTCANTGATGTTTTCCTTTGAGAAAGAAGCAGGGGGATTCTGAAACTCACCTTGCAGATCCACTTGTGTTTTTCTCTTGAGTCTGAGCAAACTGGGTTTTGTCCCAGAATCTCAAGGGTTGGAAGGGAGCTGGAAAGCTCATCCAGTGCAACCCCCCTGCCAGAGCAGCAGCACCCAGAGCAGGGCACACACACTCATCCAGCTGGGTTTGGAAACCTTTCCAGTGCTCCCCTCACCCTTTGTTTCTGTGCTCACAAAAGACAGTCACAGGATTTCACATGAACACATCTCCAGGCGTTGACAAACACCAACCCAAAGGTGCTCCCAGAGCCCTCTCCTTTGTGCAGGCACCTGGTGGTTGATGTGGAGAGCTTGTCTGTAAGCATGCCCTTCAGGAGAAGGGAGGAAAGGACTTTCCTGGGAGCTGTCTGGGGCTGTGGGGTCTCCTGGAAGCTCCCTGTTGGCACATCTGCAGAGCAGGCAGCGTGCAGGAAGGATGTGTTGCAAAGCTTCAACGAGTTCTCCTGCAATCTGCCTGAGATTGAGTCACGTAAGTGACCTTCACCTCCTGTGTGATGCTTTTTCCTGCAGCCATGCTGCTGGAGCCTCCCTTCCTGCTCTCCCCCCTCCTCCACACACACACATACACACACATATATACAGCTCCCCTGGGGCTCTGTCCTTCTCCTGCTGCCTTCTAATGGTCCAGGCAGTCACTACTAGGGACTGCTGCTTGTGATGGCTGTGCTGTGCCTTGGCTAATAGCCTAAAGATGTTTGGCAGCCCAACTTTCCTCAGGCCAGAGACTCATGGAGCTATCTTTGAACTGTCTGTGTTCCAAAGCTCAACCTCTTGGCCTCTCATTTGCAGGAGCAGTTTGGGAACTGCTGTAGTTCCACTCTGCAGCTGCTTCTCATCCCTTTATATTACTAACTGAGCTCTGCAGAGTTTTCTCTCCTCAGATGAAAAGTCTGATTCCACTGTTCGTATGACAATAAATGGTCCATGTTTCCTCACCTGGCTTGTAACATCTTGTAGACTGCAGGACACTCCTTCCACCCCTAAGAAAACACCTCCAGTTATCTTAATATTGTGTTTAAAGGTATCTGCAGGGCATCTTGGTGAGAGGCAGGCTGTGCTGCTGCCAGCTTGCCATCACAACAGGCTGTGGGTGCTCAGGCAGACCTGTGGAGCACCTTGCCCCAGGGTACAGGGGATGCTGAGACTTGTGCAGGGCCTGTGGAGGCTGGACAAGCCCTTGCAACAAAAGAAGAGCTGTTGTCTTCCTCCTGAACTGCAAGTGCCTGAGGACTGGGAAGGGTGTCGGGGGTTGAAAAGGGACCTTTAGAGATGATCCAGTCCAACCCCCCTCTGTCAAAGCAGGTCCCATCTAGATCAGGTCACACAAGAACGNTCCAGTCCTCTCAGCATCTTGCTGGTCCTGCACTGGCCTCTCTGCAGCAGTTCCCTGTCTCTCTTAAGCTGAGGAGACCAGAACTGGCCACAGAACTCCAGCTGAGGCCTCAGCAGGGCAGAGCAGAGGGGGAGCAGAACCTCCCTTGCCCTGTTGCCCACACTCTTGATGCTTTCCCCAGGCTGCCACTGGCCTTGGGCTGCCCTGGTGAGCTTTGTGCTGTAATACACAAGATGGGTGATGCCCTGACTGCTGTGTGTTTCTTGTTTGGACAGTGACAAGTGCCATGTGCTGGGTTGTACAGTGTCGTTTTGCAGTGGTGTCCCAGCCAGCACTGTTGGCTTGGAGGTGCAGCAATGTCATAGTGGAGTCTTATCAAACACTGTTGGCTTGGAGATGCAGCAATGTCATAGCAGCAGCCCTGTCTGAGCTGGGCAGAGCTCAGAGAGCGTGTGGAGGGGAGGGCAAGGGCACAACACCCTGCTGTGTGGCCTCTTCTCAATGACCTGTTGCTTATCAAGGCTGAACTCTTGCTTTGCACTAACCCTTTATTTTGTTTTTGCACTAACACCTCTTCAACTCATAGCTGGCTTTATAAAGTCCCCACTGTCTCAAAAGAGCCTGAGCCAGGACAGTGTGGAGCTGTACTGCGAGGCCATTGGCAACCCCATCCCTGAGCTCCAATGGTGGTTCGAAGGCAACGAACCAAACTCCACCTCGAGCCAACTGTGGGACGGAGCCCGACAGGAACGTGTCCAAATCAACTCCACCTACAAGCTACATTCCACCAGCACCATCTCCATCAGCAACCTCAGCCACACTGACTCTGGCACCTACGAGTGCAGGGCCAGCAACGACCCCGACCGCAACCACTTGTCCAAGAGTCCCAAAGTCAAGTGGATCCGTTCCCAGGCCAATGTTTTTGTCATTGAACGTGAGTGGCCACGTGCTGGGACACCAATGTCTTTGAGTCTACCTGCCATGCTCACCCTTTGCACCCATTTGTCCTCCAAACTCCCTTTTTTTTTTAGACACCTTCCTCCCCTCAGCTGTAGAAGTGAGAAGCTCCCACCCCTCTGTCGTCTTCCCTCAGCACCTGCCAATGGCCCCCTGCTCAAAAAGGGTTGTGGCTTCCCAAGCAAATACAAAAACCCTTCCCTTCAAGCCATCCCTGGAACCAAAAAGACTTTGGAACCTGCTGCTTTGTTCCTGAACTTGCCTCTGAGGCCCTTGCTGCTGCTGCTTTGTGGCAGTGTTGAGAGCTTTGATTCTGCAGTAGACTCTTACCCTAAACCACCACTGACAAACCTGCCCTTCCCTACAGCTCCTAAAGCTTCTGCTCCTGTGACCAGCCTTGCTTTTAAAGCTCTCTCTCTCTTGCTCTAGTGCTACAAGCTGTGGGGGAACCAAACCTGCTGCTTTTTTGACTCCCCCATTCGAGATACAACCGTTTTTGAAATGGCCCTGTCTGTGTGAGACACTCCTTGTGATTGTAGTTGCTTGTCCTGTGGAAGTGACCACGTTCCCTCTCCTTGGAGCTGCCAGGCAGCTGCTGTGAGTGAGTGAGTGAGTGAGTGAGTGAGTGAGTGAGTGAGTGAGTGAGTGAGAGAAACCCTGACCAGCAGGAGGGGAATTGAACATCCTACTTGAGCCCTCAGTGTGAATCCTCCAGTTAAAGCAGCTTCAGCAGGGTTTGTTTTGCCAGGGAATCCAGGAGAAGCTTCTTCCAGTGCAATTTGGGGAGGAGGAAAAGGAATCTTGCCTGTCAGCCCTATGCAAAAGCTTGTTCCCTTCTGAGGGACTGAGGTAGGGCCTGTGGTGCTCTGTGCTGGGGCTGCTCATGGCAGCTGTTTCCTTGGAGTAGAAATGCCTGAGTCATCTGCTGGTGCATAATTTGCTGCTGCTTGGCACATGGAAGCCCAGGACCTCTTGGAGTCAGGGTTTCTGTGTGTTCTCCTTGGACTAAATGGAACTCTTTTAATCCCTCAGGCTGCATCAGATGTGTTACTCACCTACTGTCTTGTTTGCTACCCCCTCAGGACAGAGGGGGCTTGACTCTGCCATCCCTTCCTTTACCTGGAAGCGTCTGAAATGTGCTCAGATGCTGGGGAGGTGCTGGCACAGTGAGTGGCAGCATCAAAGCAGAGGCACACTCTTGTGTAGTGCCCTTCCCAGCGTGACCTGATCCATTGCTTATCGAACACTGGGCTCAGCTGGAGCTGCACCAGTTTGTAGGGAACAGCAGGAGGTTTGGAATCAGCCAGGACACGTGGCAGGGTCAGCACTGGTTGTGTCTAGGTGCAGTCAGGCCTGGGGGTTATTTGGTTTTGGGGGGGGGGGTCTTGTGTGCTGGGTTCAACAGTTGTGGTAGGCAGCTGATTGCAAAGGTAAGTGAAGAGGGGGGGGGTTTAGAGACAAAGGGCTGTGGGTAAGTGCAGTGAAGGTTCTTTGGGCTGACACCTCGCCTCTGGAATTGGCAGAGTGTTCATGTCAAACCATTTGCCAACACAGGTCCTGACATTAAAACTCAAGTCAGTGATGATGCTGGGAAGCTGATCCTGAGCTGTAACATGTCTGCACCTTTCCCTGCCATCGCTGGCCACGACTGGATGCACGGGGACAAGACCCTCCAGACAGACACAGACCCCAGTGCTTTCACCACTTACACGTGAGTGGCAGGGCCCTGCATGCAGCCCATGGGCTTGGCTTTCTCTTTTATCACAGGCAGTTACTGTTTCTTATCAGCAGAACTCACAGCAAAGTGCTCTCAGCCTTGCTGACAGGGCCAGTGGAAACGGCCTCAAGTTGCCCCAGGGGAGGCTGAGATTGGAGCTGAGGCAGAACTGTTTCCCTGAGAGGGGTGTCAGCCCCTGTGCCAGGCTGCCCAGGGAGCTGGGGCAGTGCCCAGCCCTGGAGGGATCCCAAAGGCGTGGGGCTGAGGTGCTGAGGGCTGTGGGTCAGTGCTGGGCTGGGCAGGGTGAGGGAAGAGCTGGGACTGGATCTTCAAGGTCTCTTCCAACCCAACCAATTGTATGGAGGTTACATGCCACAAGTGTGTCTGTAAGGGAAGTTGTGCTGCTTCATGGTTCCATGCAGGCCCTTAGCTGGGCTCTGTTGGGTTGTCAGGTGCTGCTTGGCTGGTGTCAGCCCCTCACATCAATTCCCAGAGCTTTGAGGGACCCCTCTGGGCCAGACCATCAGCTCCCTGCTCCTCAGAGGCTGTGTGTGGAACAAGAGACACACCAGTGGATGTTGCCTCTGCCTTGGAGAGGGTTTATGTGCCATTCCAAAGTCCATCTGTTGTTGCAGAACAAGCTGGGAAGCTGCCTGCAAGTTCTGATCAAGGCTCTGAAACCCATTTTCAGGGTGTTAACTGAGCACAAATGGGAATACCAGGCCTTATTGTAACAGTGCAGTGAGCTTTCCTTTTTGATTACACTCAGGCCTGGCTGGCACTGACCCAGCAGCTTGTAGAGGCATCATGTCCTTTTGTCTGGCAGTGCAGACGTGCCTGTCTCCCCATAGCAACAGGGAGCTGAACAAGGATTAAAGTATTTATAACCCAGCCTCCCTCTGGTGACCTCAATTCCTCAGCCCAGTGCTTTTGGGGAGTGGGAAGCTCTGTGCAGGGCAGAACTAACAAATAGCCTGTTGTCCCAAGGGCAGCCACGAGACTCCCAACTTTGCCTTAGAGCTGCAGAAGGAGATGTTTGTTTGCAGAGCAACATAATCCACTAAATCTCATTGCAACAGCTTGATGAAAGGGGGGAAAAAAAAATGGGAGAGTTCTCCCAAGGCTTTGGATCAGTTTAGAAGAAGCCAGCCTGGCTGTTCCTTTGCCACTGCTTTGCCGTGTGTTCTGGTGAGCTTTCCTTGCTGGGAAGAGGCTCTTTGCCTCTTTAGAGGTGAACTGCAGGGCTGATCTCCCATCGTAAGGGGTGTGGGCACGTCCTGCCTTGTTGCTGACTGGAAGGGCTCTTGCCACACTTCCCATTCTATTGGCTTTGCTCAGTAGGGTGTGATTTCATGTCATGAGCCTGGAGTCTTATGTGGAAGAGGAAAGAGCAGGGAGTTGAGCAAATCTGAAGTGGGGATGGTATAATGTCCTGGTTGTCTTCATCCATAGCAGCTGACAGACTGAAGCTTCACTGTAGAGGCCCTGATGGCAAATGCTTGGGGTTAGGGAGTGTAAAGTGATGCTTTACAGGCTTTAGGGCAAAAAAAACCCAGGAGGTCTCAGTGCCAACAGGCAGAGCTGTGTCAGGTTTAATGTGAAATCCTCCTCAGAGCAGAGAGGGTGCAGAGCTGGGCTGCTGGAGGTACGTGGTGCAGCAGAAATCCTGCTGCTGGAGTGGATTTCCAGACTGAAGGAGATTTGATGGTGCTGAAAGGGGTGTCAAGTGAGTCTGGAGTTTGGCACCTGGGTGTGGATCAATCACTTGTGCTGAATGCTCAGCTGCTGTTCTTGCTTCTGACAGCATTGAGGGGAAGAAGGAAGAACACTCTGGGCTCTATGAATGTGTCTACAAAACCAACCCAGTGATTAAAGGACAAGTGACCGTTTCAGGTAACTTCCCATGTGTTGGTTTGAGGCTCTGAGGGAGGGGAGTGGGGAAGCTGTGATCTCCTCAGCACACTTTGCTTTATCTTCTCAGCTTCTTGCAAAGCTACTTCTAACCTTTGTTACAAGGCTGTTACTGCAGCTGTATTAGCAGGGCTTGCCCTGAGGCAAGCTCAAGTGTCTGTAAGGTCAGCTCTCAGCCCTTGCATTCCTTCTGCCTGCTGCTGTGGGCATATTCCCTCCAGAATAATGGAAGAGAGATAACATCTGATGGGTAAATCTCTTGGAGACTTTCTTGGCTTGTGTATCAGAGGTTTAAGTTGGAGATGAGGAAGAGCTTTTTCCCCTCGGAGGGTTGTGACTCTATCCCAGTGTCCCCAGCCCTGGAGCTATTGCAAAGCCATGAAGCTGAGGTGCTGAGGGCTTGGACTCCCAGGGGTTTCAAGAGCTTTGCCAACCAAAACCATTCTGTGAAGCAGTGTGGTGTGTTTTCCTCTGAACATGCCAAACAATGGCACTGAGAAAGAAACTTCCTAAACTGAAGCCAAGCTTTGTGGCTGACTGAGCCCTGGCCAGGTGCACTGCAGGGAGTCCAAATCTTGGGCATGGTTCCTCTTCTGAGGTGTCTGATTTCTCTTTCTCCCTTGCTGCAGTTGCACCCCAAGTGATGGCATACAAGAAGTCTGAGCATGGCAATGAGGGAGACACAGGTGTGCTGACCTGCAAGAATCCCTCTTTCCCTCCTGTCAGCACTTGGATCTGGTACAAAAATGATCATGAGGTAAGTGCTGCAGTTTGCTGCTCTTTCTCATCTTCTACTTCCCAACAAAGAGGTGGAAGATGTTGTCTGGTTAGAGTTGGGTGTTTCAGAGTGGTACCATGGTAGTGTGGGGGAGTCCTCAGGAGGATTCCTGGAGTGGTAGGAGCACTTGTAGTGAGCAGCTCCCTCCATGCCAGGAGACTGAGAGACTCTTAAGGGTTGGAAGGGACCTTGAAAGCTCCATCCAATGCAATCCCCCTGCCAGAGCAGCAGCACCTAGAGCAGGGCACACAGGAACTCATCCAGCTGGGTTGGGATGTCTCCAGAGAAGCCTCCACAGCCCATCTGGGCAGCCCCTGCCAGTGCTCCCCTCACCCTTTGTTTCTGTGCTCACAAAAGACAGTCACAGGCTTTCAGATGAACACATCTCCAGACATTGACAAACACCAACAAACACCAACCCAAAGGTGCTCCCAGAGCCCTCTCCTTTGTGCAGGCACCTGATGGTTGATGTGGAGAGCTTGTCTGTAAGCATGCCCTTCAGGAGAAGGGAGGAAAGGACTTTCCTGGGAGCTGTCTGGGGCTGTGGGGTGCCCTGGAAGCTCCCTGTCTCCAGAGCAGGAGACTCCACAGCCCATCTGGGCAGCTCCTTCCAGTACTCCCTCACTTCAACAGGGAAGAAATAAATTCTTCCTTGTGTTCCCTTGGAACCTCTTGTGTTCCAATTCCTACCCGTTACCCCTTTGTCCTTTCATTACCCAACACTCTCTCTCACCCTCTCTCCTTCCTCCTTCCCACCTCCTCTTGCAGCCCCTCGTCAATGGTACAGGTCGTTACATCATCAAAAACAGTGACAACAAGACTGAGCTGAGGATCCTGAAGCTGAGCATCGAGGAGGACACTGGGGACTATCACTGCAATGCCACCAACTCTCAGGGCTCAGGCAGTGCCACCGTCAACCTGCGTGTGCGCAGCCGCCTGGCAGCTCTCTGGCCCTTCCTGGGCATCGTGGCTGAAGTGCTGGTCCTTGTCACCATCATCTTCATCTATGAGAAGAGGAGGAAGCCAGATGAGGTTCTGGATGGTAAGGATTGCTGTGAAAAGGGTGTGAAACCTTTCTAATAGAGCCCCAAGTGAGATGTGGTGGGGTTGTGGGTGAAACGTCCTTGGAGTTTGCAGGTGGGTGTTGACTTTGAGGCAGCTTCTGAGGCCTCTTGTAAAAAAAACCATGGAAGCCTTTCCCAGGTTAATTTAGCCAACGAAACTGGCAGAGTTATGGCACTGTTTGTCCCCAAGTCCTTCAAGCAAGCTGTGCTTTGAATCTGGAGTGAGATAAGATTCCTGCGTACAGGTCAACCTGCCCCTTTTGTCTCACCAGCTCCTCTGCACTTTGTTCAAGTGCTTCCCCATGTGACTGTGTCCAGGTCTGGCTTTTTTTTCCTTCAGCAGATAACAAGCTGATTTCTGAATAACTAACAGAAGCCCTTCTAGTGTTGCAATGAGTCTATAAGAACAGGTTTAGCTTAATTCAGGAGCTGTTTTGGGTCCTCTGGGGTCCACACATCCTGAACTCTGGGAGATTTCCTCAAGGCATGGTGCTATCTTTCATCTATCCTGGCTCCTCCCTTTCCTTATCAGTAGGAACCTGTATTGTGTGAGCCCAGCTGCCCTCCCTTATCTGATCCACTTAACAATGAAGTGTAAATGCTGTTGTATCCTTCCTGCAGCTGGGTCAGGCCCCTCAGCCCCCTCTGCTAGGCAGCAGCACATCAGGTAGGCCTGGGCTGTGAGGTGCAGCACAGGGACTGAAACAATACTCTTCCCCCTAATTACAAGGCTCTGGAGGAATTCTGCTCAAGGCAGGCTTTTTTGTTCTGTTCCTCCCCTGATTACAGGGCTCTGGAGGAATTCTGCTCAAGGCAGGCTTTTTTGTTCTGTTCCTCCCCTGATTACAGGGCTCTGGAGGAATTCTGCTCAAGGCAGTTTTTACAAGCAGGTGCTTTGCCTTCTGACATTCTGGGCTGGAAGGCAGATGTCATCTAAAGGGTGTTGTGGCTGCATCCTCCCAGCAAACAACTCACCTGTAGCCATGTGTGTGTGAGACATTTGTCATCTGTCTGATGACACAGGCCTGGTCTAGATCATAGAATCATATGATTATAGAATGGGTTTATTTGGCAAAAGGCCTTGAAGCTCCTGAAGCCCTCCCCTCACCCAGCCCAGCCCAGCACTGACCCACAGCCCTCAGCACCTCAGCCCCACGGCTTTGGGATCCCTCCAGGGCTGGGCACTGCCCCAGCTCCCTGGGCAGCCTGGCACAGGGGCTGAGACCCCTCTCAGGGAAACAGTTCTGCCTCAGCTCTAATCTTAGCCTCCCCTGGGACAACTTGAGGCTGTTTCTGCTCATCTTATCACTGGTTACTTGGGAGCAGAGCCCGACCCCCAGCTCCCTGCAGCCTCCTGTCAGGGAGTGTCAGAGAGGGCTCCTGTCTCCCCTCAGCCTCCTCTTCTCCAGCCTCAACACCCCCATTCCCTCAGCCCCTCCCCAGCACCCTTGTGCTCCAGCCCCTTCCCCAGCCCTGGGTTTGAGGATCTGTCAGAGCTGTAGCTGATGCTTTGACAGATGCACACAGGCTGTACATACTGAAGTGTCCCAATGCTCCTTGGCCAGAGCTCTGAAGCTCAGCTTTCTGTGTGCTTCTGCATCAAACCCCTTTGACAAACACACACAGCTTTCCACTTCTCTGCTGTAAAGTGATTCTCTCTCCCAAAAAGTCTTTATTGCTGCTTGAGAGGATGCAACAGCAAAGACATTGCTGAGCCAGCTCAGATCAGTGCTGTCCCTCATGGGACGTGGTTGTGAGCTGGCTGCTCTCTGTTAACCTGGGATGGGCAGGGTCTGCCTTTGTGTATGGTGTGATGTCCTTGCTGGTGTTATCTTTCCACTCTTCCCTTCTCTGCTGCTGGCTGCCACCTCAAATGGTAAGTAGAAGGTAGTTCCAGCTCTGTTCTTCATCTGGCCTCTCAGCAGCTACATGCAGAGCTTGGTGCCCAGGGCAGTGCCAGTGCTGATGGAGAGGAGCCTGAACTTGTGGAGGAGATGATGGGGAACCTTCTGTTGGAAGGTGGCACGTTGCAAGGAGCTGCTGAAAGGCCCCAGGGCTGAGCACGTGGTGGCAGAGGTGTTTTCTTAGCTGTGTAGCAAGACTGTGGTGTGCACTGTGTCTATTTTGAGCTCCCAAAATGGGATGGGGGTGTCAGAAGCGTGTGATGCTGCTGCTGCTGCCTAAAACCTCATTCCTGAAACCATCCTGTTTGAATTCCCCTTGATTTGCTGTTGAAGCCTGTGCTGGGATCTGGGAGGAACCTGGTTTAAGGGTGCTAGAGAGCACCAGGGAGAGGGGTGGCACCTGCTGGGCATTTCCAGTTGCAGTGCTGGTGGTGGGAAGGCTGGTTGGGATCCTGAGGATGCACAGGGGGTGTAAATGGGAAACCAGTCAGCAGCTGATGCTCCAGATGCCTCTCTGTGTGGTGCCACTTCCATGGCCTCCTGGGCTGATCTCAGGGTTAGTGAGGTGCCATTCAGGGCTCATGGTGGTGACTTGGTTGCCCTGTGAGCCAAACCTACCCTGTGCCAACAGAAACAACTGCTTAACAAGAGCTTATGTCTTAAGTTTGTGCCTTGTCTAAGCTTAGACAAAGAAGCAGCTTAAAAAACTCACCCAGGGGGTGACAGGGTTGTGGTGAGAAACAACCTCCTGCTCTGCCAGCAGCCTTCAGGGGTGAGATGCCACTTTGGGTTCAGCCCTGGGCAGTTGGGATTATCCAATCCACTAATAACCCACCTGGGATGCCAGTCCCAAGAGTGCAGGGCTGCCAGAGATCATTTGCCATGTGCCTCTTCCCTGACACTGTTCTCTCTTTCTTCCTCTGCTGCCCTGAATGTGAAGATGATGATGGAGGTTCTGCACCCCTGTAAGTACCTGAGGTGTTTTTTTTTCCCTCCAGATTTGCACTGTTGGATCATGTCAATCCAGAGAGTCTGCTCTGAGTATAAAAGCTAAGTGGGCTGGGAAGAGCTGGGCAGGAGACTTTCCCCCCCCCATGGCTCAGTTAATGTCACCTGTGGATGAACTATGTGGAACTAGGGGGTGACACCAGTGTCTCAACCTGACACTGTGCTCATAGCTCACCTCAGGCATCAGATTAAACCTGAATGACATCAGTAGGGGAGAGGTTTGTGCTTTAACTGCCCCTTCTCTCTCCCTAGGAAAAGCAATGCCACAAACCACAAGGATAAGAACGTCCGTCAGAGGAATGCAAACTGAGAGCAGGAGAGAGGTGAGTGGCCTTCCACAGGCCAGAGCTGCAGCCTCTGCCCCTCCTCACAGCCAGGGCCTGGCTCCAGCTGCACCAGGACAGGCTGGGGGTGACCTGCTGGAGAGCAGCTCCAGGAAATGCTGGTTGATAATAAACTAAACATGAACCAGCAACATGCCCTTGTGGGCCAGAGCCAATGGCAGCCTGGGGGCAGCAAGAGTGTGGGCAGCAGGGCGAGGGAGGTTCTGCTGCCCCTCTGCTCTGCCCTGCTGAGGCCTCATCTGGAGTCCTGTGGCCAGTTCTGGGCTCCCCAGCTGCAGAGAGACAGGGAACTGCTGCAGAGAGGCCAGTGCAGGGACAGCAAGATGCTGAGGGGATGGAACATGTGTGTGAGGAGGAAAGGCTGCAGCCCTGGGGCTGTTCAACTGGAGAAGAGAAGCCTGAGCTCAGGGGTATCTCAGCAATGCTGATCAATCCCTACAGGGTGGGTGTCAGGAGGATGGGGCCAGTGTGTGTTGTGTGGTGGCCAGTGGCAGGACAAGGGGGAACAGGCACAGGCTGGCACACAGGCAGTGCCCCTGGCACAGGAGGAGCAAGTCCTTTGGTGCTGAGGGGAGGGAGCCCTGGCCCAGGCTGCCCAGGGAGGGTGTGGAGGCTCCTTCTCAGGAGGTTTCCAACCCCAACTGGACACGTTCCTGTGCCCCCTGAGCCAGAGGAACCTGCTGGAGCAGGGGCTGGAGCTGGATGAGCTCTGCAGGGCCCTTCCCACCCCACCATTCTGGGTTTCTGTAACTCAGCTGAAGCTCTTCACCAGCTCCTCACAGACCTGGCCCAGCCGCATCTGCCAAGGGTCTCTGGAGGAAGCAGCAGCATCCTTGCAGACAGAGACTCTTTAGGCCCAGAATCCTGCAGGCTGTGGGGTGGCTGGGGGGGAGGAACACAGCCTATTGTGAGGTTCAGGCACAGACCATTGGCAGCCTGGGAGGAACCTGCCCAAGCTGCTGGGATGGCACGTGGGGAACAGCAGCGTGGCCTCTGCCCAGGGAAGAGGGAGAACTATTGGACTTTAGTTACTGCTTGGTAACTGTGTGAGCCCAGGGCAGGAGTCCAAGCCCACAGCCCTTGTCTTGTGCTGCTCCATCAACCCCTTTCTATCCCAGTGCAGCTTTACTGGTCCAGCTGCCTCATCTAACTGCCTTT
Organism: Urocolius indicus; assembly: GCA_013401255.1. Taxonomy (NCBI): domain Eukaryota; kingdom Metazoa; phylum Chordata; class Aves; order Coliiformes; family Coliidae; genus Urocolius; species Urocolius indicus. Next base: position 23,050 of record WBNH01004373.1, read on the forward strand.
CCTTTCTCTCCCTCCAGGTGACATGTAGCTGAAAGAACTCACCTGGACAATTTGGTTTTTCTTCTGTTTTTATTTGGGGTAAAATAGCATCCTGAGAGATTTGGGTTTTTTTTTAGTGTGCCCTTGCAGTCCAGTCCCTTCACTTTTTCAAGCAACTTCAGCTGTAGAGTCTCTAAAATACACCTCTTTGTTTTTTAAACTGACTCGTGGGAGGGGTTTTTTTTCTACCTGTGAGTGTAAATCCCCCTGTTGCTGGAAGCCTGGCTCACTGCCTGCCTCTGCCTTAGCTGTGTGTTGGTGCAGAGTGAGGGCTTGAGTTGGGAATACAACTCATTTCCTCACCTCTGAGCAGGACAGGGTGTGTTGGGGAAGGGCTCTCCTCACCTCCTCAGGGTCTGAAGCCACTCCAGGAGCTGTTGGGAAGATCTGCAATGTGCCCACTTCCTCCTGTGTTGCTCCACTGGCTGTGACTTGTGTTCCCAGCAGCTCTGCCCTGCCCTGGCTGTGTGGGGGACACTGTTCAAGTGACCAGCTGGACGTGACCTGATGTGTCTGAAGGCTTTAGGAAGGTAGTTGAGTCTTTCCCAGCACATGGCTTGGTGCCAGGCTGATTCCTCTGTGCTGCCATGGCCTTTGGGGCACCTTCCCAGCCAGCTCCAGAGCTGCTCTGAGTTAACCCTTGAACACACAAACCAGGAGTGGAGAGAGTGTTGGAGCTGGCCTTGGAGGGGGGTAAATAGGATTGCTGTTAACTAACTTCTTGGGTATGGGGTTCTCTTCTCCAGTTGCTGCAGTGGGGGGCAGAGTGAGGGAGCTGAGGGGGTTTTATGCTTGAGCCTGAGAGCAAAACAAGTGCTCAGTGGAGCCTAATACCTTTCTTTTGCTGAGTAGCATTGAGCTGTTCCATCTGTTAACACACTTCACAAATAAAGATGATTCCTCTCTCTTTTATTTCCCTCCTCCCATCTCTTTTGTTTGGACTCTGGTCTCTTCCCTCTTGCCTGGATCTCCCTGGGTTGCCTGACCTGCTGATTCATCTGGGGCTCCTCTGGCTCTTAGGACATGGTGCTGTGTCTCTGGTTGGTGCCATCTCTGCTCCAGTCCCCAAGGCTTTGGCAGCTCCAGAGATGTTCAGGCCTTTGTGCAGGGACTTGAGCAGTGCTTCCTTGCTCTGTGGAGCCACATTGGCCTGTGGGGTCAGTTCCTTTGGGCTTTGGGGTCAAGGAGCAGCCCCAGCTTACAGCATTTGCTGCTTGTGTGGCTTCTGCTTCTCTGAGCAGTTACTTGTCTTTCTCCCCCCTCTTTCCTAGGAGGGAGAGCAAAGGTGGGTGAGACTTTTGCTACCTTGGCAGAGAGGTCAAAGGATATGATGAGGAGAGGGGAGGGGATCCTTTTCTTGCTGCCAGCCCTGAGCTGGGAGGCTTTTGCCACTGTTCCTGCCCTGGGATCAAGGTTGGGGAAGGGCTGGAGGCTGCAGAAGAGCCTCACACCCTCCTGCCTCTGCCTGCTCTGGGTACAGAGGTGAACTTGTGACCAGCCACTTGTCCCTGTGTGGGAAGGAGTAGCTGGAGTGTGGCTCTGAGTTCCTGGGCTGTGCTGGGACCTGCTGCTTGTGGTGGAGGAGGAGGTGGCCCAATCCTTCCTGAGAACCTTTGAGCTGCCTCAGTGTGCAGCAGCCCTGGCTGCCGGGGCTGTGTGTGTGGCTCTGCAGCACGTCGGTGGGTTATGCAAGCCCTGTGCAAGCCCTTCCCAGGCAGCCTCGTGCTGCCGGCTGCCAGCCCGGTGAGAAAAGCAAGCGCAAGGGCTTAATTGCCTTGATGAGGATTAGGGGGTCTTGCCTGCCCCAGCATAAAGCAGCGCTTGTGCTTTTTGTTTGGGCAAGAGCAGAGCCGGGAAGGGGGAGGGAACAAACAGGCTGAGGATGGATGGAGGTGGGGAGGGAGGGGATGGAGTGGCAGCGTGCTGCTCTCTGCTGGGTGGTCATGGGGTGAAGGAACCTCTGCTGTGGTGGTCCCAGGGAGGGCTGGAGGGTGCTGAGGGTGCTGCAGTGGGGAAGGATCCTGCTCCCTGATTCCTCAGGGTGAGCCTTGAGCCGCTGCTTCGCTGAGGTCTCGGTTGCTTGGGCAGCTCCAGCCTCTTGCTGCTGAGGAGAAGGGGAGGGAGAGGGGAGGCTCCTCCGGGGATGCTGAGCTCAGGGCAGCTCGGTGCAATGGGCTGGTGTTTGCAGGGACAGATGTGCGTGGCAGGGTGAGGCCGCAGTGCCCCGCAGCGCTGCTTTCAGAGCATCTTCTCCCGTGGGGCTTCAGCAGGGAAGGGCTGCGGTTGCCCCCTGGGCCGGGAGCGGGGCTGGTTCTGGCCGCGGTGGCTGCGGGAGCCGCTCACGCCCAGGCTCCGGCTGCGTTTCTGCTCCGTGGGCAGCAGATGGTGCCACCGTGTCACCCACGCACCGCCGTGTCCCTTGCGTGGGATCGTGTCACCCGTGTGTCACTGTGACCCCCGTCTGGGTCTCACCCTGCGCTGGGCTTTGTGAGACCTCCCTGTTCCTGTCCCTGGGGCAGCTCAGGTGCCGTGTGCGGCTGTCTCAGGGTGCTCGGAGCTCACCCATCCTCATCCCCGCAGCGTGCCCGCGCACCTCAGAGCCCGGGGGAAGCTGCTGAGGGAGGAGCAGCACGATCCTGCGGTGCAGAGCAGGAGGTGCTGAGCGCTCTGATCTGCTCCCGGCATCAGAGCATCGGTCCTGGTACCCAGAGCATTGCTCTCAGTACCCAGAGCATCTCTCCCAGCATCTAGAGCACCACTCCCAGTGCCCAGAGCATCTCTCCCAGTACCCAGAGTATAGCTCTTGGCACCCAGAGCATCGCTCCCGGCATCCAGAGCATCGCTCCCAGCACCCAGAGCATCGCTCCCGGCACCCAGAGCATCGCTCCCGGCATCCAGAACATCACTTCCAGCACCCAGAGCGTCACTCTCGGTACCCAGAGCATCTCTCCCAGCATCCAGAGCATCTCTCCCAGTACCCAGAGCATCGCTCCCAGCACCCAGAGCATCTCTCCCAGTACCCAGAGCATCGCTCCTGGTACCCACAGCATCGCTCCCAGCATCCAGAACCTCACTCCCCGTACCCAGAGCCTCACTCCCGGTACCCAGAGCATCGCTCCATCGCACCAGGCTGCGCTCCAGGGTATCCCCAGGCCCCATCCGTCCTCACTCGCTCACCCCGCGGTATTTCTAAGTCCCGAGTCTCCATCCCCGGGGTCTCCATCCCCGAACCCTTCCAACCCTCCGCCGGCTCGGTCGGTGCAGGAAAGGCCAGAGGGGTAAGCGGAGCAGCCGCCGGTCCCAGCGCTGAGCTCTGTACCTGCGGGGGGAGCTGCAGAGCCCGGTCCCCACCGCCCGCCCCCCAGCCCGCCCCCGGCCCTTCCCCCGCCGCTCCGGCCGCTGCCACTCGGCCGCCGCTGAGCTCGGCAGCGACAAGATGCGGCCGGGACGAGCTTCGGCGGGCGGGGAAGCGGCAGCAGCGGCGGCCGAAGAAGAGGCGAACGAAGCTGCGAAGCGCGGAGGGGCTGCGGGACGGGCGCGGGGCCGCGGCGGTGGGAAAGGATCCCCGAACGGAGAGTGCAGACGAGGGGAATCGCCGCGTAGCCCCGGCCAGGAGCCGTCCCGGGAACCTAAAGTCTCGTTCTCCTGTGGTGGAGGCGGCTCGTCCCCCGGTGGAGCCAAAGCAGCCGAGGAAGGTGCGGGAGAAGATGCGGGAGAGGAGGCCCGCGGGAGCCAGGCCAGCTTCATGCAGCGGCAGTTCGGGGCGATGCTCCAGCCCGGCGTCAACAAGTTCTCGTTGCGGATGTTCGGTTCGCAGAAGGCGGTGGAGAGGGAGCAGGAGAGAGTCAAATCGGCGGGGGCTTGGATCATCCATCCCTACAGCGACTTCAGGTGAGAGCCGCAGCCGGGACCCCGCGGGATGCGCCGGTCCTGCAGTGATGGAGCATCGGGACAGGGCTGGTGCATCCCCTGGTGATGGAGCATCGGGACAGGGCTGGTGCATCCCCCGGGGATGGAGCATCAGGGTCGGGCCGCTGCATCCCCCGGGGATGAAGCATCCGACAACGGCGACAGCGGGTGGGAACGGGAGGTGAAGGGAACCGGGGAAGGGGAGGCCGAGCTGAGCCCTGAGAGAGGGCACCTTGAGCTGTGCCGGAGGTGGCAGCGCGGATGCTGCGATGTGCAGGGAGGGGCTGGCGGCTGAGCATCCCCTTCCCCAGCTGAGCTACAATCGGTCCGGGGGTGCCGGGATGCTTTGTCAAGGAGGTGTCCGGGCAAGGGCATCCCCTCGTCCTTCCCGGAGCCTCGGACGGCACGACCTAAGGCAGCTCCTCTGGGCTTTGGCTCTGCCCCCAAACCGCCCCGGAGGAAGGCATCACCCTCCCCTGGGAGGTCTGGGGGACTGGGCTGGAGGACAAACTACTTCCTCTGCTGCTAAGCAGAGCTTTGTGAGGGTTCCCACTCCCCTAAGGCAGCCTGATCCTGTCCCTGAGATCCAGGCAGCACGAGGAGGGATTCATTTCACTCCCAAGAGATCCAGAGCCCCCAAGATCCAGCCTGTGCAGCTTCCAGCTGAGGAATGTCAGAACTGGGGAGAAAGGCTCTGCAGCTCCATGTCGTTTCCATCTTTGCTCCCTGGGGGAGCTCAGAAGTGGTAAATGCTTCCCAGGTCACATGAAAGCTGCCAGGAGGGAGGGATGTTTGGCTCCACTGTCTGGGCACCTTGTGGGGATGGGTGGCCGAGACCCTGCTGGCATCACTGGTGAAGCCCCATTGGGGTCCAGCCACCTCGAAGGGGTTTGGAAGCATTTGACCAGAGGCTGGAAGGGAACGAGGAGCTCAAGTGCTGTGTGTGGTTTGGGGAGGCTGGAGGAGGGTTTGCTGGCTGCCAGTGTGGGGGACACTGCTGAGATGGACCCCAAGCCTGTTCATCTCTTGCACTGATGGGTCTCCAGCAGCACAGGAGATCCTTGGTGGAGGTGGCTGTGGGTGATGGGGTCTGCATTGGCCAGACAGGCTCAGAGAAGGGATCAGCACCTGCACCTCCTGCTCCTGCCCTTGTGTGCTGCTCCTGGGCTGATCTGGCACCTTCCAGAGGAGCAGCCAGAGACCCTCAGCCTCCTCTCAGCACTGATCCTTCTGCACAGGGGTCCCTTTGGGAACCTGCCAAAGGTGTCTATTGGAGGCCTCTCCTTGGCTCTCTGGCTGGGCCCCAGGTTCTGCTGCAGAGCCAGGGTGAGGAGCAGCTGCAGAGTGACCATCACCAGGCCCAGGGCAGAGGGATCTGCCACCTCTGCTGTGACTGAGCAACCTGGGGGGGTGGCAAGTGGGGAGACTCTGCCTGTGCTCCACTTTGCCCTCAGCACCTGTGAGCTGCTGGAGGAGGCTGGGAGAGGGCCACAGCCTGGTCCCATCACCTCCCTCCACAACTGTGCCAGGGCTGGAGCCTGATCCATGTCACTGAGCCAACAGAGCCACGGTCCCTGCAGCAGAGCAGCAGAGGCTCCCTGCAGTGAGCCCAGGGGTGGGAGTGAGGCCTCAGAGGCTTCCCTGGAACAAACCAGTGTCACTCCCCAGGCTGGTGCTGGAGCAGACACTGGTCCACACCAGAGTGACCTTGGGGAGTCACTGTGACTCTCCTGCCCAGTGTTGGCTCCATCCCTCCCGGAGCCTCTCTCACTTGAAACCCATTGGGGAAAGAGCCTCTGCTTGTGTTTTGATGCTGCAAGTGGCGTAGGAGAGTTCCCTGCCCAGTGGGGAGGAGCTGCAGGCAGAGCCACAGCATCATTTGGGGCTACAAACGTGTACCTGCACAGGATTGGCTCAGCACAGGGCTGCTGAGGTGCCCACTGGGCTTATGCACGTTGTCACATGTGTCCATCTAATCCCCATTGTCCTGCCCTTCAAAAACAATCCAGTAATGAGAATGGAGACCTGAACCCAGCTGTTTGCCCAACAAAACCCATTTCCCCACCTGCATCTGTTGGGAGCATTTAATAACCAGAGGCACTGAGGGATCCCATCTCCTCATGGCCACAGCGTTGCCATTCCTGCTGTGACTATCCAGGGACAGGCTTAGTCCAGGAATGAAAGTTGCTCTTTACATGCAGATTGAATTCTCAGGCAGCAGCTTGGGTGACAGTTTGAGATCCTGAGCTGCAAATCTGATCAAAAGAGACCTTGTAATTGTGCACTGGACAGTGTGGAGCAGAGCCACCTCCTTCCTGGGGCTGTCCTCAGTTGTCTTCTCTGTCTTTTGCTGCTTCTGGTCTTTAGTGATGGGAAGGGAAAGATAAAAGACCCCCCCACAGCAAGTATTTCTGCAGCTGCTCTTGGAGAGTGACAGGGAGCTGGGGAGATGCATCCAGCCCTTGTTTGACAGTGATCTGGGGAGCATGTTACTGGTCTGACTCCCACCTTTACAGCCCATACACAAGTAGGAGTCTGGCAGGGGTGAGCATGGGGCTGGGGTGGGCATGGGGATGCTGGGGTGGGGGGGTCTCAGGGGCAGAGGCATGTGGCAGGGCCATGACTGAGGTGCTGACCAGTGCCATTCCCAGCAGGGAGTGGCTGCTTGCTTGAGGGTGCAGAGCAGTGGGTGCTGCAGCTCTGCCATCCATCCCCTTCCCCTGCTCGTGCTGTCAGAGGTTTTTTTTGCATCAGAGCCGGGGATGGTGGGGGGAAGATTCAGCGCCGGCTGCTCTCTGGATGCATCAAGACTGCAGAGAGCAGCCTCTCGGGCGATGCTTCAGGCATCAGCCACATCCCCGGCAGCCAGCCCGGCTCTCGCAGCCTTTCCCCTGAGCCACAGCGCCGGGGGCTGAGCCCTGCGGCTTCTCTACTCGGCAAACAGCTCTTGCAGGAGCTGCTGCTGCGTCTGAGTCGTGGGGAGAAGCCCCAGCCAGAGCTCGTGGCCCTGGTGCTGCTTGGATGGAGCCTCCATTCATTCCTCTGCCAGGCTTAAAATGGTTTCTGAGGCTTTGCTGCTGCCTGGATGGTGTCAGCGAGCTGTTGGGCTCCTGAGCAGAGGGACTGGGCTGGGCAGAAGCCACGGGGTGTGCTGGTGTCACTGTTCCCTTCGGTGAGGGTGCAGGGGAGCTCATCTGCCCTCAGCTCTCAGCCCTGTGGGCTTCTGAAAGCCACTGCTCAGTCCTCAGGGAGGAAAGGCTGTGATGGACTGGGGGGGGGACGACTGTGGAGATTCAGCTCCTTGAGCAGTTTGCAAAGCCTTTATCCCCCTCCCCAGGGATCCTCCCGGGGTTAAAAGGCTTTTCCAGGGGAGAGCAGCACCAGTCATTGATCACAAGTGGCTGTACTGGGATGTACTGGGAACAGAGGGTGTGTTGGGCACCTCATCTCCCTGCTCTGGAGCCAACTCCTGCTGTTGGCATCTTTACACACTTCCAGGAGAGACCTGGTTTTACAATTAGTGTTCAGAGCAAGTTTGTGAAGCTCAGATCCACTCTGCACCAATCTTGCACTGATCCCACATCCACCCTGCACCAATCCTGCTCTGATCTCATGTCCATCCTGCACCAATCCTGCACTGATCCCACATCCACCCTGCACCAACAGATCCCACACTGACCCTGCACTGATTCTCACATGGATTTCACACTGATCCCACACTGCTCCCACCCTCTGGGCAGCTCAGTTGTTTGCAGCCAAGACCCCAATCTGGGATGTGGGGCTCAACCCTCAGAGGCTCCTCCTGCAGAGCAGGGTTTTGGGGAGCCTCGCCCACCCAGGCAGGCTGGAGAGTGGGCAGCTTGGTGCCTGGCTGGTGGCATCACCATAGAGGGAAGCACCACGTTGCACTGAGCACATGGAGGCAGCTGCATCATCCCTGGCAGCTCTCTGGAGCCATGTGTGCCTGTGATGGAGATGAGCAGGGATGTCCCTGGTGTCCTGTGGTTGTGTTCCCTGGGCAGCTCAGGGGGTTCTCTGGCAGTAAGAGCAGGAGGATGGGGAGGTTTTGCTTTGTGAGCGTGTTGGGATTGTTCCATGTGTCTCCATCAGGTATTTGGAGGTGCCAGAGAGGCAGCAGCTCTGTGCAGGGATAAGCTCTGGGCTCTCAAAAGCAGGAGGATGGTGGAGTCCCCGGGACTTTGGTGGGACTGCTCAACTCCAACTGCACTCCTGCCCAGGACCTGTGGGTTGGCACCACTGTGCCAGGCTTTGAGTGGCTAATGGAGCAGGAACACAGCAGCTCCAGCTCACAGAGGCTTTCAGCATCTTCCCCATCGCTGTCATTCAACTGGGTCAGAAGCAAAGGGGGGGGGGGGCAAGGATCCTAATTAATTTGTTTCCAGATATTTTTAGTAGCCTGGATTGAATCTTTTCTTCTTTTATCCAGTGCACACACTGCCCTGCAAGGAAGAAAGTGTTGGCTTCACATCCAGGTCCCCAAAGAGATCGTACAGTGTCAGCCTTGTGTCACTTGCCAGTGGGGGGGGGGGGGGGGGGAGGGGG
>WBNH01004375.1:0-11085 GCA_013401255.1 Urocolius indicus
GGAGCAGAGCCCGGCCGCGACTCCTTGGGGATGGACTCCAGGAGCGAGCAAACTGTGAATGCAGAGGGAGCCAGAGCAGCACAGGCTCAAAGGCAGGGCTCAGCAAAGGTCTCGGCTCCGCTGCTTCCTTGCAGAAGCATAAACTGCCCCAAATCCACCCTCCCTGCCCTCTGCCATCCCCTCCCTTCATCACTTGCAGCTCCCAGATCTTTGCTCCGGGGCTGGAGGAGCCGGCACAGCGCTGGGCTGGGGCTGGAGCCCCCCGGGGAAGGGCCGTGAGGATGGAGAGTGTTGGTGCTGTGTTCAAAGCCACAGCGGCAGCACCGACCGTCCCCAGCAGATGGACAAAGGTACACGAAGCCCTTGGGGCCAGGGAAGGCAGCAGGAGGGGCATTGCTGCTGTCACGTCCATCAGCTGCCTGGAAAGAAAGACTCTATTTCTGAGGAGACCTGCAGAGAAAGGAGCAGCTTCTCTGTCAGGACTTAGAAAGCACCAATTCTGCTTTCAGGTGGCCTGTGCTACTCCTGTGATGGGGCTGAGCTCTCAGCTCAGGGCTTGGGCTGACACCCTGAGCACAAAGGTGGGTGAAAGCACCCATGGGAGCAGTACTGGGGATGCAGGAGATGCAGGCACAGCACAGGGACCCTCAGGGTTTGCCAAGCTTGAGCCAGGGACATCCCCAGCAGGGACTGTGGCTTGAAGGGTTGCAACAGAGCCCCTTTTTCTGCCCAACAGCCCTGGGCACATCACACTGGAGGAGCCCCCAGAGCAGAAGGTGAAGCAGCCCTGGGTGAAAGAGATGAGCTTGCAGCACATCATCTCACTGGAGAGAGAAAGGAGCTGAACAAAAAGCAGATGAAAGCCAGGAGTAATAAAACATTCCCAAACTAGATGAAGAAATTACAAGTGGGGAAGGCAGAGCTCTGGCTGAGCCCACAGTCCCACCACAGCTGGGACCAGAGCACACTTCTCCCCCTGGTCTTGTGGAGTTTTATCAGCTGAGGCAGCTTGGCATCCTGCTGTGAGAATGAATCTGCTGTGGTGGATGATTAAAACCAAGCACTCCCACTCCCCTTGTTTCTGAAGGCTTTGGAGGCCTCCTTAAAGGAGCACCTGTTAGCAGAACCTCTTTAATGACTCATTAGGGGAATAGTCCAGGCTCTTCTGTGCTTAATAGTTTTCACATGAGCAGAGGAGAGGGTTTGGGAGGGATGGAGGTGCCTGGAAGCACTGGGGTTTGTCAAGCCTCAGGAGGATTTGCTGCTCAAAGCCATTGCCCTCACCCCCAGCCCTGCAGGGATGGGGTCACATTGGGCAGAGGGGCTTTAGCTCCTCCAGGTCTGAGGAACCAGCTGCTGAGCATGGGGAAGGCTGGAAATTTCCAGATGCTACTGAAGCCTGTCCTCACAGGCAGCCCCAGCAGCTCCTGACCTTTGCAGCACTCAGCTGGAGCCAGAGAAATGAGCTTCCCTAATCTCCTTCCTAAGGCAAAGAAAGTCTGGAGTGCCCTGAGTGTCCCCAGTGCCAGGCACAAGCCTCCTGCCCTTCCCTATGCTGGGGCAGGGAGAGAAGCTGGGGTGATGCAGTTGCAGGGTGCAGGCTCCATCTCATCCCACTTGTCCTGCTCAAAACTGCCCCCAAGAAGGATGTCAGCAGGAGGCTTTAGAATCACAGGATCATTTGGGTTAGAAAAGACCTTCAAAGCTGCTGCAGTCCCAGCCCTCCCCTCACCCTGCCCAGCCCAGCACTGACCCACAGCCCTCAGCACCTCGGCCCCACGCCTTTGGGATCCCTCCAGGGCTGGGCACTGCCCCAGCTCCCTGGGCAGCCTGGCACAGGGGCTGACACCCCTCTCAGGGAAACAGTTCNCATCAGCAAGAATCACCTGCAGCTGGGGAAGCCTGTAGAGCCCTGCCCCAGCCGTGCAAGAAACAACCAGGAGCCACCACGCTGCAGCTGCAGCCTTGAGGAAGAACAAGAAAGTGCTGCAGAGGCAGAAGACAGAGAGCAGAGGGAAAGCGAGTCCTGGAGGGGCAGAGGCTGAGCAGGAGCGGCCAGCAGAGCAGTGGGACGTTCTGCACATGACATTGGGATGGTTCCTTTTGTAAGGAGCTTTTCCTTCCCAAGGTGTGGGCAGGAGGCACCTCCCTGCTGTCAGCAGTGCTGCCAGTGCCTGGCAGTGGGTAATTAAAGCCTTTTCATTCGGTGCTTGAGGCAGGGAGGCATCAAGGGCCCTTATCAAAGCAGAAACCCAGCAGGCTGCCTTTGTGCAGAGGGGAGGGAAGAGATGCCAAGGCTGACTGTGCCTCTTTAAAGAAAGTTTTGGCTTCATTCTTCACTCCTAACTCTTTAAATCCAGCTTGTGAACAACTAATCCACGTTTATACATCTCTCCACAGCGTTGGCTGGGTCGAGGCCAGCTCCTCCTGCTGCAGCACAAAGAGTCAGCCCCAGCACAGGCTGTGGCCCCTCCATCTCCCTGCAGCTGCTCCTCACTCTCCTCTTGCCCTGGATCAGGGTCCACAGGTCCTGTGGCTCTGTGTGACAAAGGGAATTTCTCCCACTCACCCTAAGGATGCACCAAGCAGGGGACAGAAATGCAGGAGTTCCTCTGGTCAGCAGTGTCCTGGCATCTGTCTTGTACCACAAACAGTGTGACCAACCTGAGCAGGGCAGGGATTGTCCCCTGTGCTGGGCCCTGGGGAGGCTGCAGCTCCAGGGCTGTGTCAGTGCTGGGCCCCTCACTCACTGCCACAGGGACACTGAGGGGCTGCAGCGTGGCCAGAGCCGGGCACAGAGCTGGGGAAGGGGCTGGAGCACAAGGGTGCTGGGGAGGGGCTGAGGGAATGAATGGGGGTGTTGAGGCTGGAGAAGAGGAGGCTGAGGGCAGACAGGAGCCCTCTCTGACACTCCCTGACAGGAGGCTGCAGGGAGCTGGGGGTCAGGCTCTGCTCCCCAGTAACAAGTGACAGGACAAGAGGAAACGGGCTCAAGTTGCCCCAGGGGAGGTTGAGGTTGGAGCTGAGGCAGAACTGTTTCCCTGAGAGGGGTGTCAGCCCCTGTGCCAGGCTGCCCAGGGAGCTGGGGCAGTGCCCAGCCCTGGAGGGATCCCAAAGGCGTGGGGCTGAGGTGCTGAGGGCTGTGGGTCAGTGCTGGGCTGGGCAGGGTGAGGGGAGGGCTGGGACTGCAGCAGCTTCAAGGGGCTTTAACAACCCAAATGATTCTGTGATTCAATGATCTAGAGACACTCAGACAACATCTGCACTGGGCTAAGGACAACAGTAGCCTCTTAAGATGGGCAGGGGGATCTGGTCTGGGGATGGGAGGGACAAACACACCCCAGAAGGACTGGCAGGTCCTGGCTGCAGCCCTGTAACACCCACAACACTGAGGCCACACACAGCTCAGTGCACTGGGGAGGGCAGATACCTGCCCTGCTGTGACATCCCAACAGTGATGTCCCCAGGGTGACAGTGCCAGGTAAGGACTCAGCATCCTTTGTCTCTTGGAGTGCAGGAGGGGAACAGAGGAGACAAGGAGAGCTTCAAGGTGGAGTGAAGTTCCCAGCTCTCAGATACAAGGCAGAACCACACTGTCATTTATCATCTTTAAGGATACACAGGCTTGGTGAGGGAATGAATTCTTCTTCATAACCCACTTCCCAGGATATTTTTACTGTGCATCATAAATTATAATACCTCTTTATTTTTTGCTTTATGGCCTGTCCCTCACCAATCCTGGTGATCTACATCCTCATTCCCTCCCCCACTCCCCCATTGCATTGCTTTAGCAACACTCCCTGCCTGCCTCTCTCCTCCCATCGGCTCCCCAATCTCACCCCTTTCACCATCTCTTTTTCCCCTTGTCCACCCACTCTCTGCACTGAGACAGGGCTGGAGAGCTGTGAACATCAGAAGCCTGGTGAGGAGCAGACAGTTGGCACCTCCATTCTACAGCAGGAGCTGCTGCAGAGTCTGGGCCAAGCCCTGACCCACCACTCTCAAAGCAATGCAGCACAGTCACTGAATGGTAGAGGTTGCAAGGGATCTCTAGACATCATCTATAGTCCAACCCCAAGGCCTGATGCAGCAGGAGGAAGCCCACTGCCAGCTCCTGGCAGCACTTGTGCCAGCCCAGCAGCTCTCAGGACTCCTCTGTGTTGCTGAGACAGCCTCAAGCCACAACACACCTTTGTTTCACAGCACAGCTGCAGGTGCTTTCGGGACTGGGCTGCCTCTGAGCCTGCTCAGCTTGGCCCTGCTTGATGCAGCTTTCCCTCATGCATTTTTGAGTCCTGTTTGGTTTTCTGCAGCAGGTACAGCTCAGGAGAGGCAGCTGAGGGGGAGGATTTCAGCATCTGAAATTCAAAAGAGAGCACTAGGCACGCAGGTGGATTCATGTAAAGCTGAGCAGCTCCTGCCTGAGTCAGCTCAAGTCATCCCCAAGCCCTCAGTGTGAGCCTCAGAGGAGAGCAGCCCACTGAGGACAGGCTTTCTCAGCCCACCAAGGGATGGTTACTGACACTGCTATGCCTGGGGGAGCCTGTGGAGATGTCACTCCTTGGTTTGGCATTGCTGTGCCCACAGTGCAGCCACCTCAGCAGCTCTCACAGCCTCACCAGCATCCCCCAGTCCCACCATCAGCCACCTCAGCAGCCCTCACAGCCTCACCAGCATCCCCCCAACCAGCTCAGCAGCCCTCAGTGCCTGCCAGTCTCACCAGCATCCTCCCAGCCACCCCACCAGCCCTCACAGCTTCACTAGCATCCCCTTAACCCCACCACCAGCTACCTCAGCAGCCCTCAGTGCCTGCCAGCCTCACCAGCATACCCCAAACCCTCCCACCAGACCCCTCAGCAGCCCTCACAGCCTCACCAGCATCCCCCAGTCCCACCACCAGCCAGCTCAGCAGCCCTCAATGCCTGCCAGGCTCACCAGCCACCTCAGCAGCCCTCAGCCTCACTAGCATCCTCCCAACCAGCTCAGCAGCCCTCAGTGCCTGCCAGCCTCGCCAGCACACCCCAAAGGCTCCCACCAGACCCCTCGGCAGCCGTCACAGCCTCACCAGCATCCCCCAGGCCCCCCACCAGCCACCACAGCAGCCCTCAGTGCCTGTCAGCCTGCTCAGGGAATACTTGCCACAGCTTCTTTCCTTGCAGTCCCCTCTCCCATTAAAGAAAAGGCTGTTTGCAAATCACCCCAGGTGTGCAAACCCCCCACAAGAGATGGGCTCCAGCCAAAGGGATATTTTTTAGGGGCTTCAGCATCCTTTTAGCACCTGCAGCCTAACCCAGGGAATAAAGCAGGAGGCAGAGGGAGGAGAGGTGAGTGTTTATCCCCGAGAAATATGGAGATTTGCCACGATGAGGCTGCCTAAGAACCTTCCCCACAGCTCACTGAGCCAGGGAGGCTCAGCAGCTTTACTCAGGGCTCATGTATTAGGCTCCCTATCAGGGAAGAGGCTTTAAGCATGTCAGGGATTTACAGGCAACAAGAGACGCAAACAGGCAGCTTCTTGGGGACAGGCTAGTGAGGCTGATGTCTCAGCCAGGGCTGGGTTTCCCTTGTGCTGTGAGGTGTTCAGGGGCCTTCATAGGGGATTGCTGGCACTAATGCAACGTCCCCCCCTCACCCCCTCAGTCACAGTCATTCATGTTTTCCATCATTCTTCATAGAAATGTGCAGCCTGAGCTCAGCACCTGGCAACAGGCTGTTCCTCTTGAACAGACCCACATAAGTGCTGATGCTGGTGTGCTGGACAGGCTGGGGGTGACCTGCTGGAGAGCAGCTCCAGGAGAGAGACCTGAACATAACATAAACTGACCATGAGCAGCAACGTGGCCTCATGGGCAAGGCCAAAGGCAGCCTGGGGGCAGCAAGAGAGTGTGGGCAGCAGGGCCAGGGAGCTTCTGCTGCCCCTCTGCTCTGCCAGAGCTGCTGAGGCCTCATCTGGAGTCCTGGGGCCAGTTTTGGGCTCCCCAGCTGCAGAGGGACAGGGAACTGCTGCAGAGAGGCCAATGCAGGGCCAGCAAGATGCTGAGGGGACTGGAGCATCTTCCTGCTGAGGAAAGGCTGTGGGACCTGGGGCTGTTCAGCCTGGAGAAGAGAAGGCTGAGGGAGGAGCTCATCAACTCTTAAAAGTCCCTAAAGGGTGGGTGTCAGAAGGTTGGAGCAGCACTTGTTTCTGTGTGTGCCAGGACAAGGGCTGATGGGCATCAGCTGGAACACAAACAGTTCCACTGGCACAGGAGGAGCAAGTCCTTTGGTGCTGAGGTGAGGGAGCCCTGGCCCAGGCTGCCCAGGGAGGGTGTGGAGGCTCCTTCTCAGGAGGTTTCCAACCCCACCTGGACACGTTCCTTTGCCCACTGAGCCAGGGGAAGCTGCTTTAGCAGGGGCTGGGGCTGGATGAGCTCTGCAGGGCCCTTCCCACCCCCACTCATCTATGCTTCTATAAATGGTCAGTCTCTCTTGCACAGACCCACATGGATGCACCCTCCATGCCCTCTTAAACCAGCCCATGGAACAGGGTGGAATAGGAAGAGTTAAATGGGTGGCTATGGGCAGCTGGCAGCCAGTTAACAGTAGAATCAGAGCTGCACTTGGCCCCTGTCCTTCCACACCACATCTGGGGCTTCCCAGAGAGAAAGGAGAGGATGGGAGCAGGTTAACAGCTAGGAAATTATTTCTAACAACATGACCAGGGGCTTGTTCCTTCCTTATTGGAGACTGAGTGATTGCTTGTAGGTAGTTAAAAGGCAGGAGCTGTGTGTTATTGGAGGGGATGCTCAGGAGTAACAGGAGGCTAATTAACGAGCAGCTCCAGGGGAATGTTCCCAGGGGCTGTGCCACACGCCACAGGGTGATGCCAGCAGAGCAGCTTTGAGGCAGTGTGGCAGGGTAGTGCAGCACAAGGGGAGATGGAGGAGCCTGGGAATGACTCTGATTGTCTCTGAAACATCACAAAGTCCCAGCATGGTAGGGTTGGAAGGGCCCTGCAGAGCTCATCCAGCCCCAGCCCCTGCTACAGCAGCTTCCCCTGGCTCAGGGGGCACAGGAACGTGTCCAGGTGGGGTTGGAAACCTCCTGAGCAGGAGATGCTGAAGGACAAGGTTTGGCATGAGGGGTTGGGATGCTCAGGGTCAGGCTGCAGAATGACTCAAGCCTAATTGCCCCTTCAGCCCTGGGGAATGGAGGCTCATTGGCAGCTGCTGGTGGGGTTTGGTGAAGCAGATCTCAGCCCTAGTGCATCAGTACCTGTGTGTGCCCAGCTCAGGGGTCACTTCTGAATGCAGCTGCTTCTCAGGGGGTCCCAATTCATGCCAGGGCTGTAGAGGTGGGAGTCAGAAGAAATTGCTCCATGGCTGTCCCTAAGGACATTTGTAAGCAGATGGAGGACAAGGACATGAGGACACACAGACCACAGGAGTGCCAGGAGCAGACAGCCCTGTGAGACAAACACAGTGGGAGAGAGGTGGGTGGGAACAGGGCAGCAGTGACAGATGAGTTTAATTCCTGGGCAGACACCAAGGGGAGGGGGTGATTAATGGGAGAAGCACCTCATCACAGCCCCAGGAGCTCAGGGAGCTGTTTTGGCAGAGGATGGAGCAGCAGGGACCAATGCTTGGAGGTGGCAGGATTGAGACTCTTCAATCATTACTTCTCCCCTTCCTCTTACCCCATCAAAACACACACACTGGCACATCTGGGGCTGGTGTATACTCACTCCAGGACCCTGTTGCTCTCAGAGGGTGATTCCAGCCAGGGGATATGGCACCCAAAGTGATGGAGGAGGCTGCTGACTGTCTCCTATGGCTGAGCAGCTGCACAAGCAGAAGAGATGGGAAGCAAAGGATGAGTGAGGAGCTGCACAGGGGGCCATAAAGAGCCTGATTAACACCACAGTCATCAGCCACTACTTCACAGCAGCAATAAACCCAACTGCTGCTGGTCTTGAGTGGCCTCATAGGTCAGCAATGGCCAGGTTTGCACGTGTGCCATGACGAAAGCCCTGTGCATGCAGCATTGCATCACTAAGAGGTAAGAAATACCCCCCCAAACCATGGCAGAGCACTCAGCCCTTGGGTGTCCTCTCTGCATGGGGCAGCACAGCAGCCTAGAAAGAGAAAGGGGAACGTGTTTTGAACCAAGTCTTAGAGCAACAACCTTGGTTCTTGCCAATTCAGCTGAAAGCCAAGAGGAGCTGGAGCCCACGGGACTGTGGGGAGCAACAGCAGCTTACACTGACAGAATTTGACCCCATGGGAGGGATCTGGGAGATTCTGTCTGGGATGTGGCTCTGAAACCACAGCGCAGTGTGGGACAGCAGCAAAACCATCAGCCTTCCTGCAAGCCTGACTCTTAACACTGACAGCCATCTCTGCCCCAGCCACCTGCAGCACATCCCTGCCCCTCAGCACCCAGAAGCACAGAATCCCAGCATGTTGGGGGGTGGGAAGGGCCCTGCAGAGCTGCCCCAGCCCCTGCTAAAGCAGGTTCCCCTTGCTCAAGAGGCACAGGAATGTGTCCAGGTGGGTTTGGAAACCTCCCAAGAAACACTCCCCAAGCAGCCTGGCTGCTCCCCATCTGCAGAGAGGGGACTGAGACATTCCTGGAGGCTGCAACAGGCAGGACTGTGCCAAGGCATCCGTCACCTTCCCTCCCACACACAGCTCCTGGGCTCATGCTCCAGCATTCACCAGCCTCTGGCCCCATCCACTTCTGTTCCTGCCCATGAGACTGGTGCAGAATTGGCTGAACTGGGAGCTGGCCAGCCTCTCCTGCTCTATCCACCTTGAAGGATTTGCACTTGCCAGAGTCAGAGCAATGGCATCAGTGCTGGCTCAGCTGGAGGGCTGTGAGCCGCTTGGGTGGGTGCCAGCATGTCCATCCTTCACCCCCTTCCTGTGCCCCCCACTCCCCCCAGCATGTTACTCACACTCAGCCCTTGGCTCCTCTGACTCATTGGGGACAGTCCTGGGCTGACAGCTCACTGTGAGTGCCAGGAGCAGCCCCTCATGCATTGGGCACAGCAGCTGTTAGCACTGATTAAAAAGGGAGGAACCCAACAATCACCAGCCTGTGACAGCCAGTCCTGCTGCTGGAGGTAAGGTGGGGGCTGGCCCAGCTGGGAGGCTGAGAACTTCCCCCAGGGCATCCCACAGCAGGATGGGCATGTGCCAAAAAGCACACATGTGAAGCTCCCACAGCAGTTGTGCCCACAGTGTGTCACACACTGAGTGCAACGAGCTCCATAATGCAACACCTGCACGTGGCTGTGTGTGCACAAGGATGCTCAGGGATGCAGAAGCTGGGCTGAGGCTGCACATGGCTGTACCCAGGGACCTGTTGGGCCCTACCTGGCCTGGGCTGCAGCCTGAGCATGCTGAGCACACACGTGTGTCTGGCTGCACAGCTCCTCCAGCTCTGCAGCCATAGCTACACCCTCAGCAACCACCTTCACTCTCTACAACTCCCTGACAGGAGGCNATTCTATCTGTGTCCATCAGGACCCAGTGAGGCCCTGGGCAAGCACACAGCCATGGCTACTCCTCAGCTGGTGGTTGTTGGCAGCCCTGTGTCCCTGCAGCCTCTCTCCCACCCTCTCTGGCCTCCTCATTAATATCTACCAGCTGAATTATTTATTACAAACAGATGTTAGAGTTTAAAGAGTGTTAAGAGGATACCCTGGGCTAATCAATTTGGTTTTAACTAGTTTATGTATTTCTTACAAGCAGAAGTTGGACTTGAGCAACCATCTGAAATCACCCCTCACTGATCACAGTGCTGCCTGTGCTGCTGGGATGCTGGTGCTGGCTCCCTGGGGACCATGAATGAGGCACAAATGCAGTGTTTGCTGGCCAGGGAGTGGGATTCCTTCTCCCCTCACTTTTCCAAACACTGCATTGAATTCAGACATGATCTGCAACACATTGCAAACGCCCCAGCAAGGAGCTTTGCCTTCACAGGCAGCAGAGTTTCAGGAGAGGAGGGAGAGGTTGGTAATAGGTAGAAGGATCCTGAGCCACAGTAGAAGGAGGGAGAGAAGGACTTTGAATGTCTCTCTACACCTGCCCTGTTCTTACAGCCCTTCCCAGAGTTATTTAGGCAAACCCTTTGCTGTACCACCCTCCCATAACCAAGTTCCTCTCTGGGAGCACTCCAGGGTGCCCCTGATTGATGCCACTGAGAACAGGACCCTGGAAAGGCCCTGCAGGAAATTCTGGGGTGAGACCAAGCAAAAGCCAGGACAAATGCAGTGGGTGTAGTTTATGCATCACTTTGCCATCTGCAAACTTGATAACCACAAACCCTGCATGGTCTCCAACCTCTGAAAATATTAAGAGCAACTAGGAATCAGGAGCAGGGATAAGGGAGCACATTCCAGGTTTCAGCCATGACCAGGGGTTCCCAGGCCCATGCTGGGCTATTTCAGCCTCTGCTGCACCCTCAGCCTGTGCCAGGGCACATTTAGGAGATGCCTACCCCAAAGTACATGGGCAGGAAGGCAGCTTGTGTGAAAACTCATCCCACCTCATCCAAACATCACACACAATCCCAGAATGGTGGGGGCTGGAAGGGCCCTGCAGAGCTCATCCAGCCCCAGTCCTTGCTCAAGCAGCTTCCCCTGGCTCAGGGGGCACAGGAACGTGTCCAGGTGGGGTTGGAAACCTCCTGAGCAGGAGCCTCCACACCCTCCCTGGGCAGCCTGGGCCAGGGCTCCCTCACCTCAGTACCAAAGGACCTTCTCCTCCTGTGCCAGTGGAACTGTTTGTGTTCCAGCTGATGCCCATCAGCCCTTGTCCTGGCACTGGGCATCACAGAAACAAGTGCTGCCCCATCCTCTCACACACAGCTGATGTCCATCACCCCTGGACTGGACACCACAGAAACAAATGTGGCCCCATCCTCCTGACACCCACCCTTTAGGTATTTCTAAGTGTTGCTGAGGTCCCCCCTCAGGCTTCTCTTCTCCAAGCTGAACAGCCCCAGGTCCCACAGCCTTTCCTCAGCAGGAAGATGCTCCAGTCCCCTCAGCACCTTGCTGGCCCTGCACTGGCCTCTCTGCAGCAGTTCCCTGTCCCTCTG
>WBNH01004375.1:28568-53991 GCA_013401255.1 Urocolius indicus
TGCTCCAGTCCCCTCAGCATCTTGGTGATACCCACCCTTTAGGTGCTTGTTAGTGTTAGTGAGATGCCCTCAAATTCCAGAATCATCTGCTTAGGTTGGTAACAGCTTTCCCCTCTCCCATTCCTGGGCAAATCAATCCCCTCATCACTTCTGCACTACCTGCACTCTGCTTGCTCCTGCCAGGGCTGCTCAGCTGCTGGTGGCCTAATGAAGGACTCTGGGATGCTCCAGCAGACTGAAAGATGTGGGTGAAGGTCTGTGGGTACCACCTACAAGCCAAACAAAGTGACATTATTAGCCCTCAGTTTGAGCAGGATAAATAAACTCCTCCCTAACCCAAGTCAACCTAACCCAACCTAATCCAATCCAACCCAACCTCACCCAACCCAACCCAACCTAAACTAACCTAACCCAAGCTAACCCAACCCAACCCTATCAACTCAACCTAACCCAACTTAACCTAACTCAACCTAACTCAACTCAACCTAATCCAACCCAATTCAACCCAACCTAAGCCAACCTAACCCCAAAAGTCAGGTAAAGCTCAGAGCACCTCTTTCAGAGGGATTGAAGAGGGATGCTCTTAGGAACTTGCATTTCAGACCTGCTGCCTCCTGCACATCTCCCTGGCTGCTTGGCCTGGGAACTCCTGGAGCTGCTGCTGCTGGGGGCTGCTGAGGGGTTGGTGTGTTCCAGGAGCCAGAAAGCACAGGCTCAGGCAGAGTGTACTGGGGGAAAGAGCTGCTTTGCTGCACAGCACAGTGCTCAGCCTGCCTGCCTTCCTCTGCCTTCCTCCCAGCTCTGTGTTGTGAAAGGTGTCAGTCTGCTACAGGCTGCTTTTAGAACAAGCTGTGGGGATCAGGTGTCCCAGAAACTGCTGTTTTGAAGTGAATAATGATTGTTTTCACATTGCCTGAGATCTTCTCAGATCATTTGTACTGGTAGGAGTGGAAAATGAAAGTAAAATATCCCAAAAGAGGTGACCAGGATGGATGCCAAGGGAAAAGAGACACTCACAGCTCGTTGCAAGGGCAAGTCTTTGAGCAGCAACACCCTTGGGAGCAAGACCTTGGGTTGGAGTCATGTTTGCTGTATCACTGAGCACACAAGGTATCTCTGGAAGAAGCCTGACCTGAAGGTCTCAGCTTTGCACAAGTCAGCAAGGCCATGGGAAGAGGAGAGAGTGATGGCATGTAACATATACCTAACAGGGATCCTGCAGCAAGCACCTAACAGGGATCCTGCAGCAAGCACTGCACAGGCCCAGCAAGGACCTCACTGACACTTTGCTTCTCCAGCAACACACAAGCAGGGATCCCTGCAATGCTCCAAGCGCCCTGCACAATGCTCCCAGTGCCCATCTCCCCCAGTTACCTTCCCATAGCCACGTGTGCAGCCAGACCCATGGTCCCCACACAGCAAGAGGAGGGTAAAACCTACTGTGCATCCAGACCTATGGTCTCCACACAGCAAGGGGAGGGTAAAACCCACTGTGCAACCAGACTCAGGGTCCCCACACTGCAAGGGGAGGATAAAACCCACTGTGCAGCCAGATCCATGGTCCCCACACAGCAAGGGGAGAGTAAAACCCACAACCATTTCTTGCAGGATCAGGAGAAGGACCCAGCACCTTCCATCCAGTCACTACATGGCTTCAGGCAAAGCCATCACCTTGTTCTTCAGCAGGAGGCTGGACTCTGAGGACATTTAGGGACTGAGGCAGAGATTCATGGGGGAAGTTCCTCCCTCCCAGAGTTTCCCCATGACTCCTCTTCTTTGCAGAGCTGTGTGACACCAAACAAGCTGCTGGCAGCCCCAGCATTTGCCACTTTGCCCACTTCTTCTAGGAAGCCCTGGCTCTTGCCTTCAGCCACCCAGTTGCCTCAAGTTGCTGCAAATGACTAAAAATAGCTGAGACTGGAAAAGGACCAAAGTGGCTCATTCTTTGCAGCAAGCCCCTTCCCTCAGGAAAGCTTTTAATTGCTTGCTGAATGATCCCATGGCCTGTGCAGGAGCTGTGCCTGACCAGCCAACCATCCTGGTATTTATTCCTCCACTGGGCCTGATTTAGACTTTGTTTTCCTTTCACTTCCTATTACTGTTCCACTAATCCTCTCCTCCAGCCTTTTCCCATCCTTCATCCTGCATCTCTTGCTCTGTCCTTCCTTGCTCTGGCTTTCAAACATCCCCATTCTGATACTTAGCAAGGGAAATGTCACCACAAGACACTGAGAGGCTTAGAGATGGACCTGAACTCACATCCCTACATGTAAACAGCCCAGAGCACTGGCAGGGAGCAGCTAAACAAAGTCCAGCAGATCAGAGCAGGACAGGAGCAAAGCTCTAATTAATGAGCTGAGGAAGGGGCTGCCCCAGGTCTGCTTTAACTCCCTATTGCAAAGGGACTGACCACATAGGCTGGACTCAGCTGGTTGGCTCCTGGACTGCTTACTCCCTCCATCCTGCACTGGAACAGTGATGGTGGAGAGGAGGCAGGGGTTGGTCTGTCCACCATGAGGAGGAGCCTGTGCCAGGTGTTGTGGGACACTAAAGAAACCAAACGTGGGAGAGCACCACACAGCAACTTTCTCCCTCCATGGTGACTCCTGGGTTGCTCAGGCTCTTTACAAAGAGATGCAAAACAGAGCCAAGGAGCAAACAGATCCACAGAGTCCCTCTGGGCTACTCTGAAGGAAGTTTTGCCTGCAGGAGCTCTCTGACAGGTCCAGCTCTGCCTCCTCCACGCCCTCCCTTCCACATCACCACTGTTTAATCACCATTTCAGCTTTAACATCCAGCACACCAGGCTCATGCTTGAGCATCTGCCAGCTTTGTGAAGCATTACTTCATCTGTCACTGTCTCCCAGGCTGCCTCACCTCTCCCCAGCACAAGCCCCACACCTTGTGCAAAGCCACCACGTCAGCTCTGAGCCACTGCAAAAGTTATGGGTCCTGCAAAACGATCTGGACTTGCTGTTCTCCCAAACCAGGGCTCTGGCTGCTGCTCCTGCAGCTGAGGGATTGATTTTTCATTACATTTAATCCAAGGATACTCTTCTGCTCCTGTCTCCCCTTCAGTCCACTCGCTGAAGCAGCAGGGCTTGGGAAAAGAGCCACCTTCCAGTTGATTACTTCTTCAGAGAAGCCAGGTCCATGTTCCTGTCCCATTTAATTAACATAGAGGGAGAACTGGGTTGCACTGGCAGTTGCTGTGCTCTGCCTGGCTGCACACAGCAGAGAGCTGCTGCTGCTGAGCCTCCTGCTCCTGGCCTCCACGCACAAACAGCAGCACTGGCTCAGGGCAGAGGGGTCTCTCACTTTGGTTTGCCCACAGTGGGGCTGTCACCTGTACCTCCTACCCCAACCCCTCTTTGTGCCAGCTGAGCCATTATCCCCAGCTGGAATGAAGATGCTCCAAAGTCCTGACACCACATTTGCTTTTGGGGTCCAGCTCCTCCCAGCCCAGGAGATGAATTACACCAGCCTCTCCCCTACGTGTCACCCAGCCTCTCCCAAGTGGCAGCATCTGAATCACAAATGAAATATGGCTCCATCCCCAGCACCTGGTTTTGAAACAATGGCTAAATAACCTCCTTCTCTTCAGCTGCATAAATCACTGGGACAGGCTGAAGTGCCACAGGCACACAGCTCAGCTCTGAGGCACTTTCTCTCTGGCCAGGGATAAAAATAATTAGACTAAGAGCAAGAGAAACTCTGGGATCAACTTGACTTCCAGTGCCAGGCTGAGCTTTAGCTGAGAGATCACAGTGTCACAGAATCTGAAGGGCTGAAAGGGACCTCCAAAGCTCATCCAGTGCAACCCCCCTGCCAGAGCAGCAGCACCTAGAGCAGGGCACACNTGGGGGAGCTGCTGTGGGTGGGCACAGCACAGGGATGCTCCACTTCACATTTGGGGTTTGGGGGAGCTGCTGTGGGCGGGCACAGCACAGGGATGCTCTCAGCAAGAGCAGCTCAGGGGTTGCTGCTCTATGGATGAAGAGTTTAGAGGACCCAATACTGTTCCCCTGCCTTGCCATGGCTCACTGGAGCAGCACTTGAGCAGGATCTGCAGGACCCTCAGTGTGCAGTGAGGCACTGAGCTTAAACTGGCATGGGAAGGAGGGGAAGTTTTAGGGCCAGCCAAAATGAGATGCTTGTGTAATCAGTGCTAAGCTTAAGTTACAGGGGAACTATCCTTAAAGACTGAACTTCCCACTGTGGAGAGCTGTTCCCTATTCAGAAGTACACTAATTAATCCCTCAACCAAGGAGGAGCTATAAGTAACTTCAGGGGTTTATCACTCTCAGCTGGCAATCATGTACTGAGTGAGTGGGAAATCCACCCTAGAATGAAATGAAGGTGGCAGACTCCCCTCTGAGAGAGTGAGCAAGGATGCAGGACTGCCCTTCCCATGCCCACTCCAGTCAGGAGATCAGGGTGCCCCAGAGCCATGGGACAGCCTGCCCAGGGAAAGCTCTCCTTCCTCCATCTCTTCTGCAAAGAAGAGGTGTCAAGGTCCCATCCTGCCCACTACCAGGGTTCAATCAGCCTCTCCCTGCTGTGACTGATGTTTCCCAGTCCTGGCAAAGCCATTCAGCTCCACATCAAATGGTAGAGGTTGAGAGGCACCTTTAGAGATCATCTAGTCCAGAAGAGATCCCCATGGCTCTGGATAATGAATAAAGCAGCTTTTGCCTCTAGAACCTGGACTAGTGGTGATATTTATCCCAGCTGTGTGTGGGGGGGGGTGATGGCTACATTTCACCTCATGAAGGATCCAGCTGCACTCAGTCAATGCAAAGAGCTCCCTCCTGCTCAGCTGGAGCTGCAGGGCAGCCCATGGGTTGGTAAAGAACAAAAGCCTCATGTTCAATCTCTCACCCTACACTCCACACACATTTCAGAGCACTTTCTGCATTGACTTTTGGAGCCTTTGGGACCTGGCTTTAGCAGGCTGAGAGACTCAGGCTGGGGCTCTGCATTTCCCAGGAGTGCAACAAGCTGCTTCTCTCCCTCAGCACTGAATTCCCCTTCAATGCATCCTTAATATTCAATTACTGTTTATGTAACATGTGGCAAAGGATTATCCTATTAAACCTAAATTAAGTGCTCCATTCATTAATTAATCCATCTCAGTTCAAGTGCTGCCAATGTTTTTATCCCCAGAAACAGTCATATTTAACACCAAACTGAAGGAGGGAAGGGAAGGGAGCTTGTTTGTTTGTTTGTGGCTTTCCCATTTGCTCAGGCATGCTAATGAGTCATGGAGCCTGTAAAGTATTCACCAGCAGCTCTGCAGGAGAGGGGCTTCCCCAGAAGAGCAGCAGAACACCATTGGGACTCGCAGACAGTGTGTTGTCTTCCTTGCTGAGCAGGCACTGGGAGGTCGTGTCCTTCCATCCCTGTGGTTCCTCAGGATTCATGTTATCTCATGATGTTACTGTTCCCTCTTTGCAGCTCAGGTGAAGGGGCTGGAGCACAAGGTGCTGGGGAGGTAACAACGTTCCCTGCCTGGCAAAGCCTCTTCCTTTGGGCTGGAGAGCTGTTTGCAGCAGTGCTGGAGGTGTGGGCACCATGCAGGTACCAGGGTTGTGTCCCTGTGCCTGGATCAAGGGGGGAAGCAGTAGGAGCAATCCAAGAGTGAAGTGGGGCACCAGGAGCTCTGCTCTTCACATCCAGACAAGTGCTTGAGCTCTGCTCTCATTTGCAAGCTGGGGAAGGGGCTGGAGCACAAGGGTGCTGGGGAGGGGCTGAGGGAATGAATGGGGGTGTTGAGGCTGGACAAGAGGAGGCTGAGGGCAGCCAGCAGCACTCTCTGACACTCCCTGACAGGAGGCTGCAGGGAGCTGGGGGTCGGGCTCTGCTCCCCAGCCATCAATGACAGGACCAGAGGCAATGGGCTGCAGCTGCCCCAGGGGAGGTTGAGGTTGGAGCTGAGGCAGAACTGTTTCCCTGAGAGGGGTGTCAGCCCCTGTGCCAGGCTGCCCAGGGAGCTGGGGCAGTGCCCAGCCCTGGAGGGATCCCAAAGGCGTGGGGCTGAGGTGCTGAGGGCTGTGGGTCAGTGCTGGGCTGGGCAGGGTGAGGGGAGGGCTGGGACTGCAGCAGCTTCAAGGGCTTTAACAACCCAAACGATTCCATGATTGATCAGATGAGGGAAAGGTCTCCCCTTCCCCAGCCCCACACCCATCTCAAGAGTGTTTAAACACACCGCAGCCCCCAGCTCCTGTTTCCTCAGGGCCCTCAGGTTGTCACCATTCCCAGGACACAGCAGCAGCATCAAGCTGCCAGTGCTCTGCAGGTCAGAGCTCAGCACATCACAGTTTGAGGCTGGTGCTGCCCATGCTCAGCCCCTCTGCAACACTGTCAGAACTGCCAAGGGGCCACTTACTGACCCTTTTGATCTCCTCAGAGAGCCCCATCCCAGCACCACTCAACCCCTGTGGAATTACCCCAGGGAGAAATTGGCCTGTAAGACCCACAATAGTGGCAGCAAAGTGTGAGGAAACAGCATCAAATCTCAATTATATCGAGAGGCTCTTTTCCTAAGCAAATCCCTTCTTGAAGAACCAAGCCTAGACTTCATTACAACAACTCAATTATCCACAAGGCTGAGCTCCAGCACACTCACAGAGATGAGAAGTTCTTGATGCTTCACTCAAACTCCCCCTTCCCTGCCATGCAAATGGGAGGTTCAGCAAACAACACACAGCTTCCCCAGCACTGCTGGCAAAACAAATCACAGCCAGGTCTGTTCCCAGGCAGAACTGGAGCTTCTGGATCAGCAGAGTCTGTCCTGGGCTGGATTTCTGTGAGTTCACATCAGAGCCACTTGGTTTTTTAGGGAGGAAAAGTGGAATTTGATCACAGAATCCCAGCATGGTGGGGCTGGAAGGGACCTGCAGAGCTCATCCAGCCCAACCCCCTGCAGAAGCAGCTCCCACCTATATCAGGTCACACAGGAACGTGTCCAGGGGGATCTTGAAGACCTCCAAGGATGGAGCCTCCACCCCCTCCCTGGGCAGCCTGGGCCAGGGCTCCCTCACTCAAACACTGAAAGAGTTTTCCCTTCTGTTTCAATGGAACTGTTTGTGTTCCAGCTTCATCCCATCACCCCTTGTCCTGGCACTGGGTACAACAGAAACAAGTGCTGCCCCAACCTCCTGACACCCACCCGTGAGATATTTGTAACTATGAATGAGATTCCCCTCAGTCTCCTCCAGGCTGAACAGCCCCAGGTCCCACAGCCTTTCCTCAGCAGGAAGATGCTCCAGTCCCCTCAACATCTTGCTGGCCCTGCACTGGCCTCTCTGCAGCAGTTCCCTGTCCCTCTGGAGCTGGGGAGCCCAGAACTGGCCCCAGGACTCCAGATGAGGCCTCAGCAGCTCTGGCAGAGCAGAGGGGGAGCAAGAAGTCCCCCCATCTCTCACTAAAGGGAAGGGAAACCACGAGGTACAAGCACAGTAAATACACATCTAAGCTTCTGTGTCTCTTTGTCAAAGGAACTCTGTAGGATTAATTCTTTTCTCAAGCCACCTTTCACTCTCAAGTACACCTCTGAAACAAAACCTTTCCTTGCTCCAAACCTCAGCTTGTGAACCCTGAACATGCAGCCTCTGTCCCTCTTTGGGAGCACTGAGGCAGATCTTGGTCTCCTTTCCCTCCCGAGTTTGCAGCTACCTCTCTCTCAGCCTCTCTCAAAGCAGCAGTTTCCCCTGGGCTCCAAGGGAAGTCACAAGATTTCATGTTCTTGACAGAAATCCCATCAAAGCATCCCAGAAAAATCAACAAACACCCCCCAAAAAACAACCCCTCAGGAGATCTTGCTGCCTGTGATTTGCTGGGCTGAAGGAAGGAACAAAAACCCACCCAGTAAAGGGAAGAATTCCCAGGTAATTTCCTTGTCACAAGTTCCTGTCTATAAATACAATCAAGGGGAAGGCTGACACTGCAAAGAGCTCTTTTTCTCTCCTGAATGAATTATTCAATTCACCACTGATCCTCCCTAACTGCTTTCTATTGCCTTCTGCTTGCTTCATTTTACTCTGGTGCTGGAGAGAAGAAGCCCTGCCAATAATTGAAATGAATTCAGACAATTGCAGGATTATGCAAAGCTCTCCCATAGCTCCCCCAGCAGCTCTGCTCCACCCTCAGCTCCTTCTCTCCCAGCTGCCATCAAGCATCTCTAAGTTAAGGCATGTTGCACTGATGCAGGGTTTGTTCTTCCCCAGGAGCAATTGGGGCTGGTGTCCACATTATCCTTCCCTTGATGGGAGCTGTGTTTGGGGAGAGGTTTATCCAGGCTGTAGAGAGAGCTCTTGGGGTTAAGGGAACACAAGCATTTGCCTTCCCATCCCCAAAGGGTGAAGGAAATCCCACCCAGCACCCAGGAGATGCTCCTGACCCCAATGAGCTGCAAAGCAAGTCACATTCATGGAATCACAGCATGGTGGGGTTGGAAGGAACCTGCAGAGCTCATCCAGCCCAACCTCATGCAGAAGCAGCTCCCACCTAGATCAGGTCACACAGGAACGTGTCCAGGTAGGTCTTGAAGCCCTCCAAGGAAGGAGCCTTCCACACCCTCCCTGGGCAGCCTGGGCCAGGGCTCCCTCCCCTCAGCACCAAAGGACTTGCTCCTCCTGGGCCAGGGGAACTGTTTGTGTTCCAGCTGATGCCCATCAGCCCTTGTCCTGGCACTGGGTACAACAGAAACAAGTGCTGCCCCAACCTCCTGATACCCACCATTCAGATACTTGTGGCTATTAATGAGCTCCCCCAAATTAAGCCACAAAACTTAGGAGATCAGAGACAGCAAAGCACAGGCAAATTCTCCTTGTTCATGTCCCTTAATTGCTGGTCCGTGGAGAGCAGAGAGAGATTCCCAGTTGCAGGGAGGATTGCTGAAGTCAGGCTGCAATCCCAGCAGCACATCAATAGGGAGCCAGGCTGCAGACAGCATCTGCAAGCGAGGAAATCACCTTACCATTGAAATAACACCCACCCAACTCAAAGCCAAACTCCCTGTCACCACCTTTAAAAGCTAATAAAAGCCTTCCTTGAGGAACAGAACTGTTTCAAAGCAGCCAAGTAAATATCCACAGGGATGATGATTCAATTACACCAGAGATTAGTGTCGGGCTGGCTGCAGAGCCAACAAGTTTCTGGGGGAGGTTCTGAGCTGAGGAGCAGTTGATAACTTCATCAAGCTGAGGGTAATGGGGTGGGGGGAGGGGGGGCACAAAGAACAGAACAAAGGGGAAAAAAACACAGAGAGACAAATAAAATATCCTTCTAATCACAAACCAAATCCTGGGGGGGTTTAGGTTGTTTTTTTTTTCCCCTCCCACAGCAGGTTGCAGCCAGGGCAACATTTCTTTAGGTTATTGATTAGCAATTAGAGAAGGGTTTGAGCTGCTTCTCTGCTGTGTCCCTGCTGCTCCCTCCAGAATTTCAATCACACCAGAGGTGTTTCCAAGCTGCAGCAGGGCTGGGGGAGCATTTACTGCTCATCCTCCCAACCCTCACTCTTGCCAGTAAAGCCTGAGGGAGGAAAGGGGGAAACAGCTTTGGAAAGAGACAAATACACTGGAAAGGAGAAGAAATCAGCTCCAGGAGGAAGCCCTCTTGGCTTTGGAGAGGGAAAGGCTATTCTTCAGCAGCTGCCTCCCTAAACTGACTGAGGACAGAGGGTCCAGCAAGGTCCTGAGCTTGGGGCAGGATGCAGAGAGCACTCAGCTCCCTGAGCACACAGAGTTTAACCTGCCAGTGCCTTTGTTTGCAGTTGCCCTCTTCTTCATATGTAGATGGACTTCAGTTCAACCAGTGTGTGGTGTTTGCCTGGGACAGGTACCTGCAGAGATGATTCAGGGAGTGCAGCATCTGCCTTGTGCTGAAAGGCTGAGGGAGCTGGGGCTCTGGAGCTGGGAGAAGAGGAGCCTGAGGGGTGAGCTCATTCATGGGACAAACCCATCAAGGGTGGGTGTGAGGAGGCTGGAGCCAGGCTGTGCTCAGGGATGGCCAAGGACAGGACAAGGGGCAACGGGCACAAGCTGCAACAGAAGAGGTTCCAGAGAAACAGCAGGAGGAATTTGTTCCCTGTTGAGGTGAGGGAGCCCTGGCAGGGGCTGCCCAGAGGGGCTGTGGAGGCTCCTTGTCTGGAGCCATCCCAAGCCCAGCTGGATGAGTCCCTGTGTGCCCTGCTCTAGGTGCTGCTGCTCTGGCAGGGGGGTTGCACTGGATGAGCTTTGGAGGTCCCTTCCAGCCCTTCAGATTCTGTGACTGTGTTTGAGTGATGGAGACTCACATGGAAAGCAATAAAACCCCAAGCACATCCCTGCCCAGACAGCAGAGGAAAGCTGCCAGCATGTCTGAGCAATGAGGGAGCCCAGAGCCCTTCCTTGACAGCAATTTTCAAACCTTGTCGTTTGGTTCCACGTGAAGAAAAGAAGCAACTTGAAAGGCAAAGAAATAACAAACTGATTTCTCTTCAGATCATTCAGCAGGGCTCTGGGTGCATTGTCAATTTGTGCCTTTATCCAACAGGCAATTGGATGAATTTCAGCCTCTGCTTTTGTGTTGCTGTTTGCTGAGCAACATCCTCCACAGAAGCTGGGGCTGGCTTCATGCTCTCTACAGCACGTGGCACAATTGCCCCTTCCCTGCAGTTTGTTACCTGGAAAGGTTACCAAAGCAGGAAAGAAGGAAGAGAAGAACAACTCCCATGCCATGGAGATGATCTGAGGGGCTTGAGCACTTGTGCTATGAGGAAATGGGCTGGTGGTCCATGGGGCTGGAATAAAGGTTTGACTCGATGGGTTTAAAGGTCTCTCCCAGCTGAAATGATTCAATGACAGGCCAAGAGAGGGGAGGTTGTGTGACTTGGAGAAGAGAAGGCTCTAGGGAGACCTTAGAGCAGCCTCTAGTCACTAAAGAGGCCAATGAGAAGACTGAGGGACTTTTTACAAGGCCCTGTAGTGACAGGACAAGGGGAAAAGGCTCCAAACTGCAAAAGGGGAGATTTAAAACCATAAGGAAGAAGCTTTTCATGACGAGGGCAGTGACACACTGGGACTGGCTGCCCAGAGAGGTTGTGGATGTCCTAAGGCCAGGCTGGATGGGGCTTTGAGCACCCAGGGCTAGTGGAAGCTGTCCCTGCCTATGGCAGGAGAGTGGAACTGGATGAGCTTTAAGCTCCTTCCCAACTCAAACCACTCTGTGTGATGCTCTGAGCTGGGGAAAAACAAGGGAAGAGAAAGTCAAGTGCATGTCAAACTCCATTTGTAGCAGGCCAAGGCATGCCAGTGCAGGAGGGCACAGGCCAGTCCCAGCCCTTGCAGCACAGCAGCTTCCCCAGCACAGATGAAGCTGTGCTGATGGGGATTGAGCTGTCTCAGCTCCTGCACAGATGGGAACCACCAAGCCCACATGCCTGAGGCAGCCTGTGGGCTGAACAGGGTTGGACATCCCCCCTCACCCTGCACAGCCCTGCAGCCCAAGGACCATGGGAGCAGAGCAGCCCAGAGAGCCAACACAGGGGCTGAAACAGACACTGGGGCAGGAGGAACAGGAGGAGGAATGGCAAAACCAGCCCTGAAAGCAGCAGAAGGAGGGCAGGAGGAAAAGCCAGAGGAAGGGGTGGAGAGGGGGTGGCTGGCAGGAGGGGAACAAGGCAGGCAAGGAGGGAAGGAGCCTGGCAGAAGGGGAGCAGGGAAGGCAGCACAGGAGGCTGGCAGAGGGGAGCAGAGCAGAGAGGGGAGCAGGGTAGGCAGGGCAGGCAGGGAGGTTGGCAGAGGGCAGGGAGGGCAGGGGGCTGGCAGAGGGCAGCACAGGAGGTGTGGGGATGCCAGGCAGTGTTTGTTAATTTTCTGCTTGGCTGCCTTTGGTGCTGAGGCTCTGAAGCTCTGAGCTCATGGAGATGCTCCACACTCTATTAAATAATTCAATCTGGGAAGAACCCAAGTGTGTCAGAGAACACTCTCCTGCGCCTCCACGTTTAATTGAGGAGCTAAACAAGATGAAGTGCAAAGAAGACATAAAAGATATGAAAATAGATGCCATGCCTTTTGTTTCTCTGGCTGCCCCAGCCCTGCACAGGAACCTTTCCCCATTTTTCACACTCTGCTGCTAACGAGCCTGAGCCTCTTCTCATCTGCTCCCACCCCTCCTCTCCTCTCCTCTTGTTCTATTTACAGCTGTGTTTGCAAGCAGCAGGCTCACAAATCACTTAATATCCATTAGAGCAGCTCCATTCACCCTGCCAGGCTCTTGCTCTGGCAGCCTTTTCCCTTCTAAATCCTCCTGTTCAAGGGTTCGGGGAACCAGCCACAAGCATTTTGCTCCAGCAGATCCCCTCTGCCTAGCAGGAGCCCACTGTGACTCCCTAACCTGGCTGCTAATCACATCCTTGCTCCTGTCAATGCTCTCCTGCTCATTTTTATCCCCCTGCAATGCCCCCTGTGCATGCTCAGCCCCCAGCAACGAGCAGCTCTGGGAGGTCAATACCAACGTGTGGCACTGCCCAGAGGTGCTGCCTTGGCACAGCTGCCCATGTGAAACCAGGACAGTGTAAACCCCGCACACAAAAGGGTCTCCAGTTTCATTAGGAAAGAGGTGGCCACTCTGTCTCTTGGGACTGGGGAAGCAAAGGAGAAGCCCAAAGAATACTCCGAGAGGCTTCCAAACCCCAAAGCAAGCAGAAACACTTGTGAGTTCATTCCCAGGACAGCCTCACACCCCAAGTGCTGGTGACTAAACAGCCTTCAGGCTCCAAAGCCCAGCTGTGAGCATCAGAGAGATGCTCAAAAAACATCTGGAAGTGCGTGAAACATCTGCTCCTGCCCCAGAAGGGCCAGGCCAGACTCTCAGTTTGCCTGGTACCTGGCCCAGCAATGCTCCCATCTGCTTTCAGAGAGGCTCCCATGGGGCTGAGGGCCAAGGGCATTGCTCAGTTCTCTGCCACTGGCCCAAAAAGACTTGGGAAGGGGGAATGCAGACACAAACCCTGATTGGAAGTCAGAGCTAAGAGTCTTTGTGCCTTGCATGGGGTCTGCACCTCCCAGCCCTGCTCCTCTGTTTGCTCACAGCTTGCCACAGCATCAGAGGGGTGAGGGAGCTGAGCATCACCTGAGAGGGCAGAGCAGGGACAGGGAATACAGGATGGGGGGGGGAGGAATAATGAGGGAGGCGAGAACTGCCTTTGCACTCCTGTGGTTTCATAGGAAGAGCCTCATCCCTGCTCACCAACTGCTGCCCATCAGCCTCTGATGTGGCCAAGCACCTTCAAACAAGTTATTGAGAAGAGAACAAAAGCCCAGGTGAGGCTGAAGGAGCCAGTGTCACCACAGCAGAGGGAATGACAACGTCACTCCCTCCTACAGGCAGAGAACTTGAGATCCATTGAGGCCAAAAATCACACCTGAGGGTTAAAGGAGAACATGGGGAACATGCTGGCTCCCAGCCACACAGCATTTCCCCAGCCTTTCACCCTAAAGCTTCCCTGAGCAGCACAGAGAGCTCTCCCTGGGGATCAGAGCCATCCTGGGGACACAGGGAGAGCCTCATCCCTTCAGCAGGCAACAAGAGACCAGCACTGATGGAAGCCTGGGAGCAATTAGTACTTAGTGAACTTGAAGGCTCTGAAGTTGTCACCATTGCAGAGCTCTGTGCAAGAGGGAAATGCAGCACCTGAAACACTTTCCATGTTAAACACAGGAGGGGATGGTGCAGGGCTTTTACCTGTCACCCTGGGTGATTACAGCTCCTTGGACAGCAGGATCCTGCTCAGATCTGCCTTCTGTGGCTTGTCCTGCTGCAACCTCCACACCTGCCTTCACCTGTGCAGGGCTTCCCCTGACCTCAGCTGCCTCAGCACCCACTCAGGATCCACACTCCAGTGCCACCAGTGCTGCAGGACATGATGAGCTGTAAGTGGGGTGTTTGTAATATCAGCAGCAGAGGGAATCACTGTGTGTGTCTCCATCTCTGCACAGAGAGACCTGGCAGTGCTGGGGGATCATCAACTGACCATGAGCAGCAACGTGGCCTCGTGGGCAAGGCCAATGGCAGCCTGTGGGCAGAAAGAGCGTGTGGGCAGCAGGGCCAGGGAGCTTCTGCTGCCCCTCTGCTCTGCCAGAGCTGCTGAGGCCTCATCTGGAGTCCTGGGGCCAGTTCTGGGCTCCCCAGCTGCAGAGGGACAGGGAACTGCTGCAGAGAGGCCAGTGCAGGGCCAGCAAGATGCTGAGGGGACTGGAGCATCTTCCTGCTGAGGAAAGGCTGTGGGACCTGGGGCTGTGCAGCCTGGAGAGGAGAAGACTGAGGGAGGAGCTCAGCAACACAAGGATTTAAAAGGTGAGTGCCAGGATGATGGGATCACACTTTCATTTATTGTCTCAACTGATGGGACAAGGGCTGATGGACTTGAGCTGGAACACAAACAGTGCCACTGAAACACAAAAAGCAAGTCCTTTGGTGCTGAGGTGAGGGAGCCCTGGCCCAGGCTGCCCAGGGAGGGTGTGGAGGCTCCTTCTCAGGAGGTTTCCAACCCCACCTGGACACGTTCCTGTGCCCCCTGAGCCAGGGGAAGCTGCTTTAGCAGGGGCTGGGGCTGGATGGGCTCTGCAGGGCCCTTCCCACCCCACTATTCTCTGATTATGTGGTTTACTGTCCTGCTGCTCGTCTCCTCTCCTTGTAACACATTCTGGGGAGCAGGAGGCTTCCCATGAGCCTGCCAGCAGTGTAGTGTGGTTTGGTAGCAGTTTGCACCTCCAACAGCCCATGTATAGCCATCAACAAAAAGCCCAGCAGCAGAGCAAATGACAAGCAGCCTTAGGCTTCAATCCTTGCCCCTTTGCAAGAAATTACGTTGATGTGTCTGTAAGCTGGTGTGTAACATCAAAGATAACATTCCAGCAGTTTGGGTGAGGGCAGGCTGGCAGGAGATGTTTGAGCTTGCAAAGAGTCAGCATTTTGATTGATCTTTCAGCAAAGGTGTGAGAAGGCACCGACTGACTCACTGTGACTCTCGGGTTTGCTCATGGTGACGTTTCACGTGGCTACCCAGGAATGGTGCTGGGAAATAGATCATAGGGTCACACAACCACAGCATGGTGGGGGCTGGAAGGGCCCTGCAGAGCTCATCCAGCCCCAGCCCCTGCTCAAGCAGCTTCCCCTGGCTCAGGGGGCACAGGAACGTGTCCAGGTGGGGTTGGAAACCTCCTGAGAAGGAGCCTCCACACCCTCCCTGGGCAGCCTGGGCCAGGGCTCCCTCACCTCAGCACCAAAGGACTTTCTCCTCCTGTGCCAGGGGAACTGTTTGTGTTCCAGCTGATGCCCATCAGCCCTTGTCCTGGCACTGGGCACTGCAGAAACAAGTGCTGCCCCAACCTCCTGACACCCACCCTTTATGTACTTGTGTTGATGAGCTCCCCTCTCAGCCTTCTCTTCTCCAGACTGTGTTTCCTCCCTTCCCTGCCCTGTGAGCATCAGGCTGGCAGTGGCTGAGGCCAGCAGTGACAGTGTGAACTTCATCAGCCTCCTGTTTCAGCCAGGAGTTGAAGACACCCCGATGGCAGGCAGCCTCCCCCACACCTACCTGCTTCATCAAACACCAGCACTCAGCTAAAACCATCCTGTGCTTCATCTGGCGTCTCTAAACCACCCAAGCCAGGTACCTCTTCCTCACTTTCCCTCACCACACACTCCTCCAGGACAAACAACCTCATCCCTATTCCAAAGGCACCTGGCCTCCAAAGGCTGGGATGCTGCAGTAGGTGCCACTTTAAATCTGGAGCAATTGAAAACCCTCAATTTGCACTTTCAACAAGTCAATTTGTTTGCAGGTGTTTTCCCTTTCAGTTGTGCTGGGTAATTGGGGCTGGCAGGGAACACAGGAGACACAGCCAGATGCCACAAACCTCAAGCGTGGCTCAGCCAGGGATGGTTTGAGACATGACAGGAGAGTCAAGGGACTGAAGCTGAGCTGCTGCACCAGGGGGAAAGGAATTCATCATGTCACAGGAATGGGGTGAGATTAGGCTGAGCTTAACAAGCTGCCAGTGCACAGGGAGCTGACACCTGTACATGGAAACCTTCCCTGGTGTGGAGGGGACATTCTGGTCCTGTGGGGATGGGGGGGACAGGGAGGGATGGGGGGACATTCAGCTCTTTGCCCATCAGCCTCTCATTCTGCCAGTGAAGGACAGAACAAGGGCCAATGGGCTGCAGCTGCCCCAGNCATGATGTGAGAGATGGGAGGTGAGAAAGTCCAACGAGGCAAAAGGGGCCAAGGGGTGCTGCA
Organism: Urocolius indicus; assembly: GCA_013401255.1. Lineage (NCBI taxonomy): Eukaryota > Metazoa > Chordata > Aves > Coliiformes > Coliidae > Urocolius > Urocolius indicus. The sequence continues at coordinate 44,860 of WBNH01004375.1, forward strand.
GCAGGAGACATGTGAGGGAAGGGGGCTGCCAGGGCTGCCCTAAAGCAGAGCATGCAGGTTAATGAGTAATCAGTGGATATTTTCATTAACTGCTCAGAGGTCACTAGGAAACCTCGTGTGCATAATGCTGAGAGTTTGAGCAGGATGAGAACTTCAGGAGTCTCAGCTCTTTGCAGTGAGAGCTCAAAGCAGATCTTTCCCAAGATTACCCCAGGAAAACTCAGGGCATATCTCAACCTGTTTTGTTCAACAATGTTCACATTTCTCTTATTCTCCCACCCAGCCTCAGCAACAGGAATCACCCCCCAATTCCCCTCCTGTTCCAAGGGCAGCCCATGCAGAGCACATGGAGGGCAGCTCTACCCTGCACAACCTCAGCAAGAACACACACAAGGGCCTAAAACTGCAGCTCTGTGTTCCATCCTCTTGTTCATTCTCTGGCCAAAGACAAGACAACCTGCAGCATCATGAGGGCTCCCAGGATGCTGAGGGGACTGGAGCATCTTCCTTGTGAGGAAAGGCTGTGGGACCTGGGGCTGTTCAGCCAGGAGAAGAGGCTGAAGGGGAGTCTCATTTACACTTACAAGTACCTAAAGGGTGAGTGTCTGGAGGATGGGGCAGCACTTGTTTCTGTGGTGTCCAGTGCCAGGACAAGGGCTGATGGGCATCAGCTGGAACACAAAAAGTTCCACTGGCACAGCAGGAGAAAGTCCTTTGGTGCTGAGGAGAGGGAGCCCTGGCCCAGGCTGCCCAGGGAGGGTGTGGAGGCTCCTTCTCAGGAGGTTTCCAACCCCACCTGGACACGTTCCTGTGCCCCCTGAGCCAGGGGAAGCTGCTGTAGCAGGGATTGAGGCTGGATGAGCTCTGCAGGGCCCTTTCCACCCCCACCACCCTGTGACTCTGTGATCTCCACACTCCCTGTGCCAGCAGCTGTCTGTATTTGCTACCAGACAGAGCTCAGCTGGCAGATCCTTGTTTCTCTCACCAACAGTTCTTTGCTGTCAGCACAAGGTGCTGTGTGTGGATCCCAGACACGGGATTACCAGTGAATCTGAGACACGCTCTGCTGCATAATGAGGGTCACAGAGCATCCCCAGCCAGCTTGTGACTGCTGCCACAGGCTGGGGGTGGGATGGAGATGCTGAGACACACTATGCCCACCACATTTCCTCTTCCCAGCAAGAAGGAAGAGTGACTAACCCCAAACCCAACCCCATACATCAACTTAATCATCCTCCCTGGCACCCAACACCTCAGTGCCTCACCTTCCAGCCAGTTGCTTTAAAGGTGTGCAGCTATTGATCCTCCTCATACCCCTGTGACTGGAGCCTTAAAAATCTAATGCCTGAGAAGTCCAGCTGAGCCCAAACCTCTCAAATCACGTTGACACGTTTAGGATGTGCTGGGTGCTTCATCCTAGATGTAATTATGTAGGTGTCACCATGATGTAGGTGTTTGGCAGGGCAATAAACTCCCCCCCAAGGGCCCTGGCAGGTTCCACCTTACCTGCCACAATGTTTGCTGCCAATTGCTTGCTGTAGTTAGACTGGAGGATATAAGAGCTCAATAAAGCAGCATGTGGATGGCAGCACAACCTGGGTTTGTCTTCCAGATCAGGTGCAGGAGATGTCAGAGGGCTGCTGTCAACCCAGGCCATGCAGAGGTTTAAGTGATTGTCACTTTCTTTCCTCCCTGCTGCAAGGTTAAAGCCAGACAAGGAGGGGAGTGAACAGGTAAAAGAGGTGGATGGGGCAGATGGGAGATGTTACATCCAACCTTTTCATCTCTCTGCTTCAGACTACAGCAGCCTGATCCCACCAGACCCTGCTGTAATCTAAAGACAGCCTTCCCCTCCCCTGTGCATAGCATCACAGCATGGTGGGGTTGGAAGGGACCTTTAGAGCTCATCCAGTCCAACTCCCCTGCAGAAGCAGCTCCCAGCTAGATCAGGTCACACAGGAACGTGTCCAGGTGGGTCATGAAGCCCCCCAAGGAAGGAGCCTCCACCCCCTCCCTGGGCAGCCTGGGCCAGGGCTCCCTCACCCTCACAGCATGTGGGGATGGGGAGAGGTCCTGAAACCTCCTGGGGACATGGTGCTTTTGAAGCTTGTCTGTGGGCTCCAAGGCAGCCCAGGCACTGCAGGGTCGGGGTGTGATGCCCTGTGCTGCCTGTCACAGCCCATCAGGCTTTTACCACAGCACAGCCACACCACAGCAGCCCTTTGACCAGCAGCCACTCACTGTCCTGCAGCAGCAACCATGGCAAATTCCCTCACTGATCCTCTAATCCATCCAAAGCTTTTGAAAGCTTTGCTGCTGCTGCTGCTGCTGCTTGGGAAGTTCCAGTGCTGGGAGGCAACAGAGCTGCTCCCCTGGCTGATGAGTTCCTTCCTCCAAAGAGCACAAACAGTTCCCAGCAGCTCAATTCCTCCCATCAGGCCTTTTCTTCACTGATATATCTTTTGTTTGATGAGCTGTCAATGGGAGGAGGATTTAAACCTCCCATAGCCTTGCTCTCTCCCAAATCCACAAAGGTGAAGGCACTTTATTACAGAAGCACTCAGCTGTCTGTTCCTATCGATCCCACCTTGGCATGGGTGACCTTGGATCCATGGGCTGCCCATTATTTAGTGCCTGTTTGCCCACAGCAAAATGCCAGTGAGGCAAGCACCAGCCTGCTTGCACTCAGGCTCTGTCTGCAACACAAAAAGGAGCCCAGTATAGCTCTTGTCAGCAAGACCTCAGAGGCAGGAGCTCACAGCCAGCCTCTAACACCAACCCAAGTTGCCAGGGTTTGCCCTCTGGCTGCAACTGGGCTGGATTCAGGCCCTTGGCTTTGATGCTTCCCAGCTTATCACAGCACTGTGTCGAGGTGCAGACCCAGCCTGGCTCTGCCCACAGCCCCTGGGCAATCTCCCACCCCCAGCTTTGCCTCTCTCTGATCCCCATCAGGAGGAGAAGAGCAGTGAGACCTGTGACAGACTCAGTGATGTACAACACTTCTACTCAGGCCCAAAAGGTGGGGGAGACTCCCCCCTCCCTGCTCTGCTCTCAAACCAAACCCTGATGATTCATCTCCCTCTAAGAGATGTCCCTTCCAACCAGCTACTGCCTTACTTGTTTTAATCAAATCCTTTGCTTCCCTTTCCCTTCAGGAGCCAGAGCCATTTCTTCTATCACATCCTGATTGATCAAGCCTTGGTGAACAGGCTGTCAGCAGCTCCTGGATACTTCATCTCCAGTCCCCACGCAGCAGGTTGCTGGGCTGAGCCCACTCACTCACTCACTCACTCACTCTTTCAGCAGCCAACAGCTACATCAATGCACACAACTAAAGAGAGAAGGCAGAGGGTGGGGGAGGGAGGGGAGGGAAACCATTGATCCTGCTTTTGATTTTAATGCCCCCAGCTCCAAAGGCTGTATCAAAGAGAAGGAGCATCCAGCCTTAACCCTAAACCACAGGAGCAAGAGGAGGATGACACAGAGGGGAGCCCATCCTGTTGCTCAGTGCCAGGAGAAAGACATCCCAGCCTTGTGCTGTGCAAAGGAGCAGGAGAACAGGGGAGTCTCCAGGGCTTCCAGCATACCTTGTGCTAATGAGCTGTTTTCCACTGTAAGGAATAAGTAGAAGAACAAGGCCAGATCCTGCTAAACAAGGGCTGTGGCTACAACAGGCCAAAGATCAGCTGCCCCCGAGGAGAATGCAGACAAGATGGTGAAAACATGAGCTGAAACTCTGCTTTTCCCTTCTCACTAGTGCTTGGCCAATGGAATGGTTCTGGTTTGTGCAGGTACAGCTAGAAAAGGCACAGTGAGCCCTTGCCTGAGCCCTCTGATGTCCCAGGCAGCCTGGCAGCTGTGTGGCAACCCCTGGGAAGCAGGGATGGGCTGCCCAGGCAGAGTGATGCTGTGTTTCAGTCTCTTGCTCCATTCTGGCTCCAAGTACAACGAGACTGGAGCTGGTTTTGCTCCCAGGACATGCCAAGTGGTGACAGTCCTGGGACAGGAGCTGTTTGTTCCACAGCAGCTCAGATGTACAGCAAAGACCTCTGATAATAAACACCAAAGGCAGCTGCTCAGCTCCCTCCTGCCCTGTCTCCTGCCAGAAGCATGCCAACCAGCATTGCACCAGCTTCTAACAGCAAAGGGAGAGGAGGAAACACATTGCTTTCACCTTCCTTTTGTTTCTTTTCAGTTAGCCTCTGTGAAGCTGCTGTGGCACTGGCAGTCAGCAGCCTGACCACCCTTTGAGGGTGAGTTATCCCTGTGCCAGACTCAGGATATGATCCCACCTCCCCCAATGATGCAAAACCCCCAACATCAGGCTAAACCAGAGGCTGCAGCACTCTCATGGCCTTGCAATCAATTCCCACCCCTCTCCTAGCCAAAGCCAGGGCTGTGCAGGATGAGGCCACATGCTTCCCCCAGCCCAGGCTGCCCTGCTGCAGGCTCAGCTCTCCCAGGCTGATGCTGGATCACTCACTGCCTGCTGGCAAAGAGCTGCCTTATCTGTGCAGGTGGGGAGAGGCAGGGCTGCCCTGCCTATCAGCCATCAGCAGATTAGCAGGAGCTTATCAGTTTATTAGGGGAGAAAAGACACTTAGCAGAATGGTTCTGAGACAGTGGGAAGGAGCAGACTGATAAGAAGCAGCTTCTCAGACACACCAGGTCTGGCACATCACAGACTCTGGGACTGTTACAAAACAGGAACAGCCCTGAGTGCTTTGGGCAACAGAGAGCTCATGGAAGGGCTGCTTTGGGCTATGGGGGGATGGATCCCTTGCAGCACACCCACTCACCCTTCTGGCAGTGGGACTGGGCTCTCCAAACTGGGCTGGCTGCCTCCTGGACTCCTTCCTGGCAGGCATTGGGCATCACCCCAGTGCTTGTCCTCACTGCCTCCCTATGTACTGCAGACCCTGCCAGGACACTTTCAGCAGGAGGGTTGGATTAGATGATGTCTAAAGGTTCCTTCCAGCCCCCACCATTCTAAGATACAGCATCCTGGCTGGGATCAGCAGTGGGGGGCAGCAGGAGCAGGGCAGGGATTGTCCCCTGTGCTGGGCCCTGGAGAGGCTGCAGCTCCAGGGCTGTGTCAGTGCTGGGCCCCTCACTCACTGCCACAGGGACACTGAGGGGCTGCAGCGTGGCCAGAGCCGGGCACAGAGCTGGGGAAGGGGCTGGAGCACAAGGGTGCTGGGGAGGGGCTGAGGGAATGAATGGGGGTGTTGAGGCTGGAGAAGAGGAGGCTGAGGGCAGCCAGCAGCACTCTCTGACACTCCCTGACAGGAGGCTGCAGGGAGCTGGGGGTCGGGCTCTGCTCCCCAGCCATGAATGACAGGACCAGAGGCAATGGGCTGCAGCTGCCCCAGGGGAGGTTGAGGTTGGAGCTGAGGCAGAACTGTTTCCCTGAGAGGGGTGTCAGCCCCTGTGCCAGGCTGCCCAGGGAGCTGGGGCAGTGCCCAGCCCTGGAGGGATCCCAAAGGCGTGGGGCTGAGGTGCTGAGGGCTGTGGGTCAGTGCTGGGCTGGGCAGGGTGAGGGGAGGGCTGGGACTGCAGCAGCTTCAAGGGCTTTAACAACCACAATAATTCCATGGTTCTATGACATGGGTTTGAGGCTGTGGGTCAGGGAAACCTTCCTGTTGCTCAAGGGCAAAAACCCCAGGGTGGCCAAAGCACCCGGGTAATCCCCATGAACACATCCGTGGAAAAATACTCAAGAGGCTTTAATTTTCCTTCCCAAGTTTCAGGCAGCTCCTTTGCTGCTTTTTCATCTCCCTTCTGTTGTGGGACTTGGTTTTTTTTTAATTCCTTTTAATTAACAGCTTAATGGAATTCAATCCATTTGCAATACACACTGGCAAGAAACAACCCTCCTTGGACTCCAAATGACCTGACTGATAGGGTTAGAGGCAGTAAATAGTGCAAGACCCAATCTTGAGCTTCTTCCTACTAATTATCTTCTCTGAGCAACAAGATCACAAACACTACCCAGAGCAGCAGAGGTACACAGACTGGGGCCAGGCAAAGGCTGATGCCCAAGGGGAACTTGCTTGGTCTATAGTCACACTCATCCTATTGCAAAGCCTCAAACCAAAGCAAACTGAGCTTTCCCTTGCAGCACAGGATGGATTGAACTCAAGGCACAGGCTGGTTTTGTGCCACTCAAGCTCTCATAATAGTGTTTCTGGGCATGGGAAATGGGGAGGGAGGGAGGGAGGTGGAGAGGGGCTGGGAGACACAACTCCAACTGGTGCTTTGCCATTAGAGCAGTAAGAGGGGAACATGGATAAATAGGCTGACAGCTAATGGTATTTAGAGACAGACACACACAGCAGGTAAATAATGATAATGATCTTCTAATGAGCTTGCATCTGCACAGCACCTTGCCTCCAACTGATCCCAACATGTTCTACAAAGAACTTCAAAAAGCCCAACACAAGCCCCCAGCCCTTCACTGCTTTATTGCCAGAACTGAAGGTGTGGTGGGGTGGGGGAAATACTCGTCTCATCCTGATGCTTCACTGGGCCAAAGCACCCTGTGAGAGGACATCTCACACACTGCACAGAATCACCAGAGTCTGAAGGGCTGGAAGGGACCTCCAAAGCTCATCCAGTGCAGCCCCCCTGCCAGAGCAGCAGCACCTAGAGCAGGGCACACAGGGACTCATCCAGCTGGGCTTGGGATGGCTCCACAGAAGGAGCCTCCACAGCCCCTCTGGGCAGCCCCTGCCAGTGCTCCCTCACCTCAACAGGGAACAAATTCCTCCTGCTGTTTCTCTGGAACCTCTTCTGTTGCAGCTTGTGCCCGTTGCCCCTTGTCCTGTCCTTGGCCATCCCTGAGCACAGCCTGGCTCCAGCCTCCTCACACCCACCCTTGATGGGTTTGTCCCATGAATGAGCTCAGCCCTCAGGCTCCTCTTCTCCCAGCTCCAGAGCCCCAGCTCCCTCAGCCTTTCAGCACAAGGCAGATGCTGCACTCCCTGAATCATCTCTGTGCCCTGTGCTGAACTCTCTCCAGCAGCTCCCTGTCCTTCTGCAACTGAGGGGCCCAGAGCTGGACACAACATTACACCAGGACCCAGAGCACTTTCCAACCAGCTGCTGAGCCCTCAGCTTTCAGCAAAAGCCACTCCACCTTTTTTTTTCCCAGCCAGTCACCTCCAAGTCGTGGGAACCATCATTTGGGACCCTCTTGAGCTGTTTCTTTTGGAATACTACCTGAATGCTCTGATCCAGCCCTTGTTTTCTCATCAACTCAGAGCAGAAGCTTTCAAACCAGCCTGCTGTAGGGCTACCTCCAGATCCTCACCACCCTGCAGGTGAATCACCTTTGTAAACCTGAGCTGTTATTACTTCTCCGTTGGCTGGGAATAGATGTGTTCCCTCAAGCTGTGTTCTCAAAGCACACATCTCCATGGACCTTTTGAGGTAGAAGGTGAATGCTCAGGACTATTTCTTCCAGTCTAGCCCTGCTCTAATTTCCAACTCTATTTGTTCTGTTGAATGGTGATCAAGTTAAAGATGCAAGGACTATAGATTTCTTTCTGTCTTAAGTATCTGAAAACAAGTGTGCTAATGAGCCACCTGACCACCATCAAAATGATTCCTGACAGCACTTCAAGGACCAAACTTTCCTGCCTTGAACACCACAAACAGCAGCAGAACACAACTGATTGTCCCAGAGCCAGCAATCCAAACTTAGCCAAGGGGAATTTCTAGATGGATGCTTATAAGGGAAGAAAACAAGTAGAGAGGAAGAAAGCAAAGGCAGGAATCAAATCATCTCTTGCCCAAGCTGCTCCAATCCTTCCATGGCTTAAGAAAGAGGACAAAGGACAAGATCTCTCACCTGCTCCTAAATCACTTCCACCACTGCAGCTCAGCATGGCACAGAGCAACACTCCAGTTGCTTTCAAGGGCTTTCTCAGTGGCCACTGCCATGCTTGTAGTGGTCAAAGCATCTTCTAATGACATCCAATACAAGATCCCAAGGTCTCCTATCAGCCATGGATGTGCTGACCCCAGTGCAGCTCCTGGCAGGGTCTAACCATGGGGTGACTAGCACATAAAAGACCAGCATTAAGAGTGGGAAGATGACCCAAGAGCTTTGTGTCAGCAGGAAGCCACATGAAGGTCAATGAAGGTTTGCTGAGCCCCAGCTCTCATTTCTAGGAGAAAATGTTTCCCATGAACAAAAAGCCCTTGCACACAGGATCTGGATGTAGTATGGAGATGAGCAAGACGTGCAAGATGAGGTTTATAAAGTCACTCCCTCCAAAGCAGATGAAGATCTTAATCTCTTAGTCCACTTTTAATAAAAGCTTGACATTAAAACGTGTTTGTTGGGGACTTGTGGCTTCAGGCCCTGGCTGGTGTTCCCTACAGTCACAGGGATGGCCTGGCTCTTGGCTGGAAATCAGCTTCCTCTCCTGGCAGCACTGCAAATGTCAACAGCCCATGAGAGAAGATGGGGCAGGAGGCAGGGAGTGAACAGAAAACTGGAGACTCAGGTGTGGGGCTTTGCTCTGTAGATTGAAGGCAGATGCCTCATGCAGCTGAAGGTGGGGAGGAGGTGGTTACAGGCAACAGTGGACACACAGACAAGGCCACACCAAAGGGTCAAGGAGATGGCAGTGGACTCAGCTCTAACCCAACAGCACTGAAAGCTATGGTCAAGAGCAGAGACAAACCACTTCTCACAGTCAAAGGCTCCCAAGCACCTTTGGGGGCAGGAAAAACTGGGGGAAGAAGACAAAAGCCTCATTCCCAGCCCCTAAAATTCACCTGATCCCTTGTGCAAGTGCAGGATGAAGATGATTCTAGTGCTGCTGTCCCACGTGTCAGCTGTCCTTTCCCATCCAAGTGCTCACTCTGCAGCCTCACAGCACCTGGGGCAGTAAGCTTGAGCCTTGAATTGCTTCTCTGGTCATGTGGGCAAGAGGAAAAGGGTACAAAGAGCCAGAAACTGCCAGCAGCTTGGCACCTCCCCCCAGCTCTGTTTAAAAAACAAACCCCAAGCAACCCAAAGCCAAGCTTAAACTGAACAAGACCAGCCCCAGGGAGAGAAAGGAAAGGAAAGGAAAGGAAAGGAAAGGAAAGGAAAGGAAAGGAAAGGAAAGGAAAGGAAAG
>WBNH01004376.1:4375-18756 GCA_013401255.1 Urocolius indicus
CAGTTGATGATCAGCCAGCACTGCCAGGTCTGTCTGTGCAGAGCTGCTCCCCAGCAGGTCACCCCCAGCCTGTGCTGGGGCAGGGGGTTGTTCCTCTCCGGCTGCAGGACTCTGCCCTTGCCCTTGTTGAACCTCAGCAGGTTCCTCTGTGCCCAACTCTTTCATGTAATGTTCATTATTTTTACATTTTTCCAGAGTTAATCTGTGAATGAGTTTCTCGCCTTCCCCACCTGCAATGTCAGATGTGTTAATGATAGATTTTGGTCTCTGTAGAACATGTACACATGGATATCTATCTATCTATCTATAGATATTAAAAAATGTGTCCATATAGATATTTCCACATAAATACATGGTTCCAGTGTCATCTTTCCTCTTCCTGAGTGGGTGAACAAGGACTCACTTCCAACTTAAACATGGGATTTGGTTTCCTCCAAAACATTGAAAGCAGTTTCCCATGAGAATTCATTCTTGTAGAATTTCCTCTCTCATGTTCATCCCGAATAATCAACTTAATTTTGACCAAATGCTAGTAGTTTTTATGTCAGTCCTTACATAGCTACTCCTTTTGTTTGCTCCTGCTGAAATGGCACTGATACCTAGAGGAGAAGAGCTAGATCAATACGATCAAACCTCTGACGACCACCCCAGAGAAAATGTTGGTAAGACTATGAGCAAAGATCAATAGCAAAGCAGACCTTTGCTTAGATCTAGAAACAATATACCTTTGCCTCCAGTGCACAGTATTGAAATAAAACCTAAGATTTTTTGTTCAGTATCTTTTTTAAGCCCAAATACTCTTCAAAACAGTGTCAGCTTATGTCCTCGGCTGTTCCCAGAAAACTCTGTCGCACTTGGAAACAAAGGTTGAAATTTCTATCACACATTGAGTGTTTTAATAAAAGGAGCTTAATATGGAAATGAAACAAATCTAGCATTAGAAAAATAAGCAGAATCAAAATCCATTTAACTGAAACCTGAAGCTCTTTGTATTTAAATTGTAATACACTTACAGCAGCAGCTTCACTAAAAACTGCCCTTGTCAGAGATAGCCCTTTGTTCTTTCTTCTATATTGCTTGTCAAGCAGCTAATTCAAGTAGCTAATTGTGAATATAACTAATCCAACCACCATGTATTCCTTCAATTATTTTCTTCCTCATCTCTTTTCTGTTCTTACTTCCATGTGTTTCTTGCATCACTTTTTAATTCAATTACGAGCAACGTATGTCAGCGCACAGCACCCAAACCCAAGGATCTCTGATGATCTTCTGTGCCATCATTTTTCTGCCACTGATGTAAAGACTTCAAAGAACACTAAACATGTTACACAATGCCATTTGAGTGAATAGACTATTAAATCTCATAAACTCTCAAAAAAGTTCCCTCCACGTGACCTGAGAGCCAAGAAAATGCCATCTACCCTGGCATTTTTAAACCAGGCTGTACAAAACGCTGCCTGGGCCTCAGATAGTTGAAAATACGGGGGTTTTGTGTTAAAAGCATGAGCATGGAGACTTATTTATAAAAGAGGAATATTAGACAAGAAGAAAATTCTGGTTGTTATGTCTTGACTGGGCAAAACTGAAAATGAAAACTCTTGTAGACTTTCTCAAAGCCATATTGTGGTTTATTTCACACTACTAAAAAACAGCTAAGCAGCTATTTTTATGATACTTGGCCTTGAGTGTAAACATATCACCTCCAATGAATTAGCCATCACTAAGGTTTTTTAATCACTTAGTCACACAGCAGCTGCATGCTTGCATTCTTTCTCACTGAAGAGTGTCACTTTGAAAGAAGTTTCCTATTTTTGCGAGTGACGAACAAGCATGTTTGATTTCAACAGAAGCAAGTAACTAAGTTATTCTTGTTTGATTAAATCCTAGGAGGAAAGAATATAAAACCTCCAAGTGGGCACAATTTCTTTAGCATTCTTCCATCGTTGATGCAGCAAATTTGCTCCTGTGTGAATTGTGACACTTGTCCCGTCTCTCTGCAGACATGAGCTGCAGCACATCAGCAGCACCACCCAGTAACTGTGGGTTTAGAGCTGCTGACGGCCTGAGCCCAGGCTCCATATGCCAACTCTTCTGACAGTGTTTCTTTAGAATGTTTTTTTTCTGGATTGAAATTGTTCAGAAGATGGAGACAGATACTCAGCCTCTAGATATTGAGGAAAACAGCATTTTTTTTTTTTTTTTAATACTGAAATAAATTCATGTTTTATTTCCCATGGCATCTGTTAAAGGACCATGGGTATTCTCACTGGGTATTAGCACAAGATGCTCTAACCTTCAATGGCACCCTTTCCTGCCTTAGGAGTCAGTAAGATTCAAGTTAATCCCAGAAAAAGGTCCACAGCATCTAATTCGTCATCTGCTAGAATTCACTAAAAAAAACTTCCAAATCATGTCTCTACCCAAATGTCATAATTTACATGAAAAAGATGCTTGGAAAAACAGCAATTTGACATGCAGAATCTGCAAGCTTTATCCTACCTTTGCACAGATAAAATTATTAGCCCGATGCCAAAAGAACAGACAAAACTGCTAATGAGTATGAAGTAGTAGAGATCAAAATGATTGCTTCTGAAATGGAAGCAGTACTCAAAAACTCTAACATACTCAGGCTGGGGATGATCTCCAGCCCAGATGACTTAAAGAGCTGGCACAGTAAATCATCAGTCCGTCAAAGGAGTAGCACAAACGTATCATGGAAGCACAGCAAATGTGGATGGCTCTCAGGAAAATCTCAGCAGCCACCGCACCACTTTCTAGGCTTCAACTCACAAAGTTTAAGAGCGTGTTTTGAAGAAAACAGTAATTAAGCACATGAACGTCAGTGAGAGAGCAACTTAGAAAACAGAGATGGAATCTAATGTACTCCTTTGATAGGAAACCTTTCCAATTAAGCAGTCTAGATCTAGAGTGATTAGACTTTGGAAGTATTTTACAATCTACCATAGAAAAAGAGTTAGCTTGAAAAAAAACCACGTGATATCTAACTAACTGACTAAGTTTCTGAACATACTATTTGAGTATAACCCACAGTATTCATCGAGGATTATTGCTGGAAGTGATCTTACTGCTCATTTCAAGAATGATCTCTGTGGCAAGGGGAGGAGTACGCTAATTAAACGTTCCAGCGACAAATTAAGGGAGGTAATGGCAATGACAAGAGCATCATATTGGAAGATCTGCACAATGAAGAATGAAGCAATAAAAAGAAGATAAGGTTTAATAAAATATAATGAAAAATATACTTAGTGAGTGATTCACCACATCTAACAGAGCTATCCAAATGACAGGTCTCTAGAGTCAAATGCAGCTGGATAGAGAACCCTCACAGAGAGTGATGCTTCACAGCTTTTGTTAACACCGCGTTTTTGAGTTGAGGATCCACACCTGGCCTGCTAAGATTAGGTGAGTCTGCCAGTTTGATAAAGATACCAAAAAAGGCTATAACTTGACAAGCAGTAGTTAGAAACAACACAGGAGAGTGATCTGGGCATGTTACTCAGCTGCGAGATTAATATCGATTATCAACATGATGCGGCTATAAGAAACAAAAGCAACCTTAGGATGGGATCCAGGTCATTTCTAGCAGACGTAGGCAACCATTAATTGCACTGTACAAGATGCTACAAGGGCTGCATGTGGAAGGCTATATGTAATTCTGTTCAACTTGCTCAGAAACGACAGATTCAAGATGGAAAAAAGGTAGGGAAGGTTACTAAGAAGAGAATGGAGAATCTCATACATGAGGAACGTAACCTTTATCCTAGCATGATTACTATTACTATTCATAAGCAAACCCATGAAGCTAACACAAGAAGGGAAGGCACTACTAAAACCAAAACCATTGTCGTGTTACATTCGCATGAAGAATAAAAAGATGTTTTGTTAGTCTTTCAAAGGACTGAGTTTCTGAAGCAGATTTCCGAAGAGAGCAATACGGTAAAATTCCAGGTAGTTTTAAGACTGTTCTCACCCTTTATGGAAGAAATTACACAGTGTGCTTTTTCTGACGTAGTAATCAAGAAATTTTATTGGCCATATTTGAAATAACAATTTTAAATGAAACTGAAACATTAGTTGAAATTTTGACATAAGAAAAAAAGAGAAGAGGGCATTAAACTTCATCCAGACCACAATCAGTTAAACTTTATAAATACATTTTTTTAAGGAAAAGTTATGTTGTGATTGCTACCTGATAGCTCAAGGTTTCTTCCTCTGCTTGGAAAGTGACATTTGTCTTCAAACATTACCACGGAGTTGGATTTGAACTGTTAATTCTGATATCTGTACAGTTATAGTTATGATTACTCACAAATTCCAAAATCAGAAGATATAACTGAAAAGAACTAAAACCCAAAGAAAGAAAATAACGGCTTGTTTCATACACATACAAGGTCGATTTGATTAAAAACCCGAAGAGAAATAACCTCTGGCACCCTAGAAAATGGCTGTAAATGCTGTAAATGACAGCAGATGCAAATTGTCACCGATGACAATCATCGGCACACTGAATTAATCCGGAGCTCGGACACTTCACATACATTTCTGATTGCCTGAAATGGACATTTTAGGTGGCAGGTATGTCTCATTCCAGTCATCTCCTACCTTATGTGTCAGCTCGGTGAGGAAAGCCATCAGTTACGTTATTATAAGTAGAATACTTTGCTGTACTTTAGTCAGCAACTAGATGACAAGCAGGTCTGGGTTACTGGCTTTTCGCTACGTTAATCAGCTATGATACACCTCCAGATAACGTTTCCTCATCATTTCACGGGGGAGAAAAAAAGAAAAAGCTTCCAAGGGAAAAGTATTTTTTCCAGATGCCGGTTCTTTAGGAAATACTAAAGATACTCGCTGAAATCTTTATAAGAAGCTGCTTTATTGCACATTCTGTATTCTTAGCCAAGCTGTCATCACGACCTATGTATTTCCATAACTACCTACATATGCCCATTTACTTGACTGAAGTAAACATTGTAGTTGGACTCAAAAAGAAAGTTTAACATGACAAATCTGAATTCTAAAGGATAAGAGACACGGAAAACCTCTTTCAAATCGAAAACTAGCATGTAGGACGGTGCTTGGAACAGAGTATTTTTCAGAAGATGTTTCTGTGTGAAAATGCACTCGTGTGGACTTTCTTCACTTACAGAACACACTGTACGGTTTTATTAAGAACAAAATATCTCCGGCTACCACGGCTGCCAATGAACACAGTGGAATGGTTACAGCACACAGCATTTCCAACTGGGCCACGGCTGCTCAGATCTATGAGAGCGATGATGAGGCTGAGGGACTTAGGAAATCCATCACCACAAAAGGTCTAAGAGAGATATTCCTAAGCCCTGCAGTTGCAAAGGAAAGCGAGAAAGAGGAAACCCACTGCCCCTGCAGTGTGCTGCTAGAAATCATGCACACACATATTTCACTCGTCAAGGCAAAACATCCTCTGTATCTACTGGCCACCTTCCAAATCCACTGTCTTCTCCCTGCTGGACTGAGGTATTGCATACCCGCTAAAACTATGCAGTGTGTCCCAAAATGATGACATTTTGTTTTAATTGAAATCAAACAGGCTCTTTCACTAGGGAATAAGAAAGTAAACCAAATTTTAATAGGAATTCACGAAAGTGCAGAGGAGTATTTTTCTCCCTTCTGTATTATCTTTCCATGGAAATCTGAGAACAAATATTTTTGAGGCAACGGAGGGAACCTATTTTCAGTTAAATTGTACTGAAATTAGTGAAGTTATATTAAGTATTAATTTGGTTCCTTTGTTTCTGTGGAAATAAGACTGTATTTGCTAAACTACACTACTTGTCATAAATCTATGTAGCCGTAAATTTAGCCTCTGAGATAAGATTTGTTGACAAAGGCAGTCTAAGTCTAAGCCTATTCTAGAATATTATTATTATTCTGGAAGAAGAGTGCTATTTTCTAAATTTGCTTTATATACTGTAAAAATTAGTTCAGATAAACCAAAGAGACAGGCTTTTCTGTAAAGAATCATCTCTGCAGGCTGTGATTCTGACACAATTCCACTTCAGAGTCACACTCCGGTTTACTCCGAATGTTTCCTACTTACATAAATCCTAACATAGTCTCTCCAAATTTCCATCCAAATTTTCAAAACATCAGTTCCCAAACCAGTCATATGTGGGAAGGAGAGAAAGGTGAAAGAACAGCTTCTGTTCTCATGGACAGGCTGCGAACTGGGGCTCCCCAGGAGCTGCAGAAAGTCAGAGTTCTGCCAACAGAGAGGCTGCAGCTGGTTAGGTGTCACCATCATAGGCAATCACGATCTCTTGATTTTCTGGGCTTCAAATAAATGCTGTGGATGCTGCTCAGTGTTAATAATAGCTGAACAAGACAGAGACAGAGATCCCATTGGTCAAAAAACTGCAAACATGGGAACTACCCATCTCTAAACTACCTTCCTGAACCAGGAAAGGCATCACACACTGCCTGCTGCCTGGGCTGCTTACAGTGAGAGGGTGTACCTTCAACTGCTTTTTTTTCCCCAAGACAAAACCATTTTGTGGAAATAAATGGTTCTGAGCTAATTAGGAGCTCAACTCCTACCTGTTTGAAGTTAGAAAATAGATTGCAGAGCTCACTATCGTAATTCTGACCATAGAACCAGAACTTCAGTTAACAAGGTCAACTGAAAATTAGATTTGGGTATCTGGGTTTGGTTTTTCTCCCTCTCTATACCTTCCTCTCTCAAAACCACAAAATCCTACAACGATCCTACATGGATCAGTCCATGATACTCACACTTTACATGCACATTTTTCAGTCCTCAGACCTCGTGCTGCAATCCAGATCTCTCGTGAGAGAAAACATGAGCATGGAATTTGGTAGTCACTAAGCATTTCTACAGCAACCATGTGGTTTGAAACTACTGACAATCCAGCGCCGACTTGTACACCCTCCTCTGATCAGAGTGCTCTGGACTCTTGCACACACTTTTAGACTTGAGGGAGAGGTATAAAATCCTCAGTTTAGAAGGTGTAAGGGACAAACCCTGACAAATGTTTTACTCTTTGTTATTAAAGAAACATACAAGGAGAAAAAATACATTTCAATTGAAAAAAAAAAAAGAAAGAAAGAAAAGAAAGAGAAAAGAGCAGAATAACATCAAGGGAAAAAGCTGACAAAGAAATGTCAACTGCAGAGTGCTGAAGTGTCACAAAGCTTAAAATGAAGTGCCACAGGTACAGGTGATGGAAGTGGCACGTCCTGGCTCTCCTGAGAATTGTGTGCTTTTCTCACTGGCTCACAGACTTTTTCAGCTGAGATCCAGAGAAGATTTTACTTGTTTTAAGACCTATTTAATCCCATCAAAGTCAGGCTTAAAACCGTACAGTGATTTAACCAGATGCCTCTTAGGACTTAGACACATCCCTCGGGATACATCACGCAGTCCCACTCTCACTTCTGGGGAAGCCTTGCTGCTGACAGTGTCTTCTGTCGAGGTGGGCATTTTTGAAGTGGGCAGCTGCTGTGACAAAAAAGACATGGGACATGACACTGAGCACCCTGAACACACCAGTGAAAGCATTTTGACCTACAAAGGCCAAATTTCTTCCTCCAGTTCTTCCCCTCAGACTTCTGCCACTGAAGTTTGCACCAAGGCTTTTTTAGTCTCTTCTTAGGAAGTTTCTTGGTTCCTCATTCTTTGTCTGCAAAAGTTTTGCCATGGTGAAGGATTTCAGACCTCACTTAAACCTCCCATTCATTCCACTGAGAATTCGGTTCTAATGAGAATTCTGACCAAATGACTAAGGGATTGAGCTACTAAAAATATTTAATATTTACAAAATGTACTGCAGATTCAAGGTCCTTTGCAAATGTGAATTGGCCTATACGTGCTTGTGAAGCAAAGAAGGCTGAAAAATGTCTGTCATTATAAAATAAACAAAAATCTGTAGAAAAAAAAAACCAACTTCCTATACTTAAACATTTAATTTAGCCATTAAAATAGTCCCTGATGTCCCAAAGACAGGTATTTCAACCGTAGCTCTGCCCACCTCGTTTTTTGCCTTGTTTCCTGAATAAAGCAGAATATATAACATGGAAGCACAGAGGGATGTATGAGAGGTTGTATGGAAACCATAAGCTTTTTTTTTGTGTTTCATTTTTCCTCCTCTTTTTTTGTGGGGGAGATGTACACAGCTTAGTGGTTTGTGGGTTTACTCTATACAATTAATTAAGTTCAATTTTGTTCCACCCCCGCTTCACCACAAAAACTAACAAGGCTGGATCACATCTGTTTAATCTACAGTATTAGCAGGAAGGAAAACAATGAGACTGTCTTGGCCTAACCTAGTCATCTCAGTTGTCTCCA
This sequence comes from Urocolius indicus, assembly GCA_013401255.1. Taxonomy (NCBI): domain Eukaryota; kingdom Metazoa; phylum Chordata; class Aves; order Coliiformes; family Coliidae; genus Urocolius; species Urocolius indicus. The sequence continues at coordinate 12,744 of WBNH01004376.1, forward strand.
CCTCTTCTCCTGGCTGTGCCATCGTAGATGTGAGGATGCATACTGGTACCACGGGGTAGGTCTGGAAGCCTTTCACAAACCTTCTTTTTGTACTCTTATCCTCAGTTTGATGTTCAGCAAGTTCCTACCTCGTGGGATTCCAACAGTGTTTGGACAGTATGTCTCTGAGGCACGGCTGAGGAGACAACTGTGGTCCTCCACTATTGCTCCATCCACTCTCTGTGGTCTCCAAGCTGAGGCTTCACTCCCTGGCTCCGTGGGCAGCATGGCCCTAGGCACACAGAATATTCTGGTGTACTTAAGCAGCTGCAATTGAAAGAGGAGAAGCAACATTTTTTACCAGTTTATAATTCATCTAACCTGAATCCTGGCACATCTCAATCATTGAGGGTGTTAGACTTTCTCCTAAAAAAGACCAGTAGTAACTTTCTCACAGACATGTGTTACGTGGCCTAAAAATAAATGCCACTACTGCCTCTGCCTGGAACAAACACTTCTAAGGATTCTTCTTAGAACTGATCTGCAACAACTGGAGTTCTTTTTTGAGGAAGGGTCCCTAAATTTACTACTGCTAGCTTGTTAACACTTCATGGACTATTGGCATAGTCACAGGTGGGGATCTGATGTATGGTGCAGCTTCACAGAGCACAGGTTGGGCGTCCCAGCATTAGAATAAAGAAACTCATCAGGTCTTGTTTTCTTATTTCTAATCTTGTGAAAACTGTCAAGATGTTTTTTTCATTCTGGTGGCTTATCACTTGATATCTGAGAAGCCATTATGAATAAACTGAGGTGTAATAGTCTATGATGTGTGCGGCCTATGGTCCCCTGCCCATTTTCCGTCTTAAATGGCAAATAAGTGAAGTGGGGAGGGGGAAATAACTGCAAGCTGTGGCCTCTGGGCAAAACACAGATATGTTCTTGATTCAGTGCCAAAAATATCCAATTTTTGAAAATTACCTCTCACTACACATTACTTAAAGCTTATCCAAGAAAAGAAGGCAACACCCATAGAAGGAGACATTAGCAATAACGTTTTGGTTTTAGCCTTGTTGGTTTAAAAATGACTCATCAGGGGAAAAAAAAAAAAAAGCTTAGAGAAAATCTCTGTCTTAATTATTGTCCTGGCTCTAACATGACTCTTTTTATCTGCTTGTGCAGAGCCATCACACAAGGAACTTGCTGAGCAGCAGAGCCTGCACTCTTTTCCCCTGCTCCTGGGCAGGCATTTCCCTGCCAGGAGGGGAAAAGTACTGCCGTGGGGTGAGCCGTGGGACTGTGCTGCCCACTCAGCAGAGGGCCCACTGAGCCCTGAGGTTGAACAGGGACAGGAAAGCCCTTGGGAGAAAAAGCCTCTTGCAGAAATACTGACACAGAGAGCCAGGCAGTGGCAGCCATTCCCTCATCACCGCTTGTGGTGTTGGACAGTAGAGCATCAACACTGTAGCTGCAGCCAGCTTCTTCAGCACACATTTTTGACACAGGCATTAATTACTTCATCACATGCCTTTTTTGTTTTTCCAGAGGGCCCTTGCCTGGTCCTGTGGATAGAGTGAATCGTGCTCACTGAACAAACTGCCACGCAGCCGCTTGTTTTGTCGCCCGTCATTTGGTGCGCGGCGCTAGGACTCGTTGATGGCACTGTGTGCAGGCTGGGCATGCCAAGCCACCAGTATTAATTATCAGCTTTCACATGGGTTCTTCCATGGCACCAGTTAGTGTAGCAACAATAACATCAATCAATTTATATTCAAAATATACTAATAAAATTTCCAGAAAGTTTATCTGCAAATCCAGAAAGAGCATCCGCTGAACACGTGCACGCTCAACTTCTCGTGCGTTTATGGCAAGGCCACATTTTGATGGGTTTTTATGGGAATGCAGAAAGGCACAATCATAGCCTCTAACTAAAACAAAGCACAGTCTAGTACTGTGCTATATCCTGCTATTAAAGTCTGCAGACGGAGTAAAAAAAAAAAAATCTTCTTGGGAGACGTGTAGTTAACAGACACATTCGGGAACACCGAGATGTGAATTTTTGTCTAATGCTCATACTTTTAACATCACTTGTCATGTTAACAGAGCACTTCACCTAACCTCCCATGGTTTCAAATTGCTTCATGCGTCTTCTGAGGTGGTAAAAGGCCCGACTGCCAGAATCCCTACTCGGTCCGCAGTAACACCCGCGCTTGCGAATCGTCCCTTGAAAATTCTGTGGCAGGCTGAACACTGAACATATGGGGACAGTATAAAATACAGTGGATTAAAAATGCAAAATAAATAATACTGGAGCCAGTATGGCATTGTGTTATTCCCTTTCCTATTTCATTCAAAAACAAAAGCCCATAGCCCATTATTAACTGCAGCTTCTGCAACAATTTTCAGTCAGCCCACTTAGGGTACTCCAGAAAGGCAACGTCTTGCTGCAGAAACTAGCTTTGCTTGGGTTGCTGTGTGTGAGCCTTGAGTGTCACCATAAATCTACATTTTATGGTTTATTAATAGTTCACTATTGTGAGGTGAATAATTATATTTGCGTCTATTTTCCCTGCAAGTAGTGCACTTTTATATCAATACCACCAATGCTTCAGTTATTACTAATATTAAAAATGGATTTAATTATGACTTGATTAATCCAGAACTAAAACATGGTTGATATCTGAACAGGCTAGGCACAAATCAGGTGTAATTTACATCCCTAATTATTACATTAACAATTTCTTTCTTCTGAAACACTGAAATGACACGCCCGGTATAATCATGATGAAAAGCAGCAGCAGGCCAGGAAACGTAGTGAGCTTAAACAAGGTACACGCTGCACTGAAATAGCTATGCGCAACAGACAGAAATGATTCCAAAGAAGCATTCGGAAATTAGGGGCTGGGACAGCTCTGCACACCACGATTTTGAAGAGCTCACGACTGTCCTGCAGGAGGGTCTGTAAGCCCCTCAGCATGAAGGCAAACCATCAGAGCACGAGCAGCATCCACTCGCCCCCTCCTTTCCATACTTGGGGAATGAACGTCGTCCAAATGGGGACTCACGGGGCCCTATTTTTCCCAGTCTAATCTCTACTAATGCTTCATTTCTTCAGAGGTATCTGGAGATCCTGGAAGCATTACTGGGTTAAATAACTAAGTAAAGCCTCGCCTCTCCTCTGTGGGCTCATACCATTATATTTTTTTTCTCCTCTGTTTTTCTCTGTATTGATTCACTTTGAGGGGGGAAAAAAAAAAATTAAAAAAAAAAATCTGCATTTTAAACAATAAGTGATTTGGCACTGGCCCCGTCTTTTCTTTGTACCACGTACACTGCTAAGACCACTTCTGGTGCCAAGGGAATAATAACTCACAGATTAAAAAAAACCCCACCAATAATAGAGGGGAAGCGGCTGTGCTTTGAGCCCTACCAGCCTGATGGATCCCCTGACACCCAGCTCTGGGGTACTGCGAACAGGGAGCCCTCAACACCAAAACCTTCCCCCTCGCCTGGTTCTGCATGCCCTGCCATGCCCCAGGCCCTGCTGGCTGGGCATTGTGTAGCTTTGTGTGCCATCAAGCAGGGCTGCTTTGCTCCTTTGGGGGCCTTTCACCCTCTAAAAGCCACCCAGACCCTTGAAGGGACAGCAGGCAGGGGCTTGCACCACCCAAGCAGCCGGCCATGCTGTAGGCTATGGGAGCACAAGCCTCACATGCCCTGAGAAGAGTCAGCCCCCTCAAAGGCCCTGTGGGCAAAGGAACTCCATTTTGGCTCTGGTCTTCTGGGGGTACAAAACAGGCTCAGGGTCCCTCGTCTTCTCTCTTTTCTTGGCTCTCTCACTCCCAGAGAGACACTGAGAAGCCGGAGTGTGTCCAGTGATGTGCAACAGAAAGGTCTGGAGCACAAGTCTGATGGGAAAGCAGCTGAGGGAATGGGAATGTTGAGCCTGGAGGAGGCTGAGGGGAGACAGCAGCACTCTCTGACACTCCCTGACAGGAGGCTGCAGGGAGCTGGGGTCGGTCTCTTCTCCCCGATAATGAATGACAGGACAAGAGGAAACAGGCTCCAGTTGGCCCAGGGGAGGTTGAGACTGGGGCTGAGGCAGAACTCTTCCACTGAGAGGGCTGTTACATATTGGAACAGGCTGCCCAGGGAGGTGAGGGAGTCTCCATCCCTGGAGATAATGCAAAGCCGTGGAGCTGAGGTGCCGAGGGACACAGGTTTGCAGTGGGCTTGGCAGCATCACCTGTGTCAAAGCTGTGGGACTATGCCTCACCCGTGGCTGCCCACAGCTCCCAGTTTGCTGTCCCTCATGGAGCATGCTGCTCCTGCTGTTTTCCTACATCCAGCCACCTACAAGGTGTTGAAAGAAACATCTGTGGCAGTGAGTGTGGTGTAACGTGCAGCCAGGTCTCAGAGGCTGTCACCAGTTTTCTCCAGGAACAGTTCCAGACTCAGGGCCTCTCTGAACTCGGAACTACAGTGACTGAGGCAGTTATGGAAGACACGTTGAAGCTGATCTGCTAAAAGCACTTGTCTGTGTACACTGTCTCTTAAAAGTTCCCCTGAGTCTCCTGAGGACAAAATCCTGATTGCCAACATCATTATTCTGTGCCTACAGTGTGCCTGTGGGCTACTTATACCTGTGGAGACCACCACAGCTCTGCGACTACACATCTCATGCACTAACACCCAACTTACACACTCTCACACCAACGTGTCTGTGAACAGGTCCCTGCCTCTGAATATCATGGCTGGGGCAGAAGGCAGAGTCCTCATGGTAGTGTGTGCCTCCTCCTCCCCCGTGAAGGACATTTGTGTCCTTCTTCCCTGCAGGCAGGATGCACAACAGCTTTGCAGAGCTATTCTGAAATGGGTGCTTGGCGGTCTGTGGCACAGGCAAATTTATGGCTACTGAGGCTCAAGGAAGAAGACAGGAAAGGGTCTCCTTGATCCTTACGCAACACATGATGGAGTTGTTAGAGGCAAGGAACATGATGGCTCAGCTGGATAAGAGTGTGACGAGCACGTGAGCATGCTCTCTGAACCATCACTTTGCATATGAAAAGGGGGATGCTGGTGGCTTTGGGGTCTTCTGGGAGAGGAACCTGATTGGAGTGGTTTATAGGCAGCTCTGACTCCAAAAACAAACCCAGTCTCCAGCTACAGAGGGAGTCCATCATACATCTAGGCCAGGTATTCTCACACTTACAGCCACAGGAGAACACCCAGGTTGGGAAAGGCACCCATTTCTCCCTTGAAGAGGGCCCTTTTCACATCAGTGCAGCAGACATTCCACTTCCAGTTGCTGGTGGTTGGTGGGAAGCCAGCTTCTGGAGCACTTGCTGAGGGGGCACCAGCACTGACCTGGTCACATTTTCAGTTAAAAGCAAAAGGGTGTTTATGTAATACATGGTATTTCTGCACCTAGTGCCTTCTGCAAAGGCCTCTCATGTTCCACGTCCTTTCTGCTTTTCTGTCACCGTTCCACCATGGGTAACAAATGACTATGTGTCCTTATCCGAGGCTGTCTCTGAGGGTATTGCAGCATGGTGCATCATGGAAAGGGTGATACTCTCTGGAAGAGGATCGAGGGTGAAATACACATCAGTGAAAATAAGCACCGAAATCTAAAAATCTGAGAGTTTTACAGGTGTGTTTGTGTTGCTGACGTCCCCTTCCCAGGGCACACCAACAGAGTACCACAGTGCAGCTTTCCCTGAGATGCCCACCCTTGCTGGCCCTCCTCAGGGCCAGGACACAGCACTCTGGGGGTGCCTTCTTACCCCCTGGCTCCAAAAGGATTAAAAACTCGTTCTTTGGTGCTGAGGTGAGGGAGCGTTGGCGCAGGCTGCCCAGGCAGGGTGTGGAGGCTCCTTCTCGGGAGGTTCCTGTGCCCCTTGATGGAAGGGGAAGCTGCTTTAGCAGTGGCTTGGGCTGGATGAGCTCTGCAGGGCCGTTCCAACCCCATCCCGGGAGTCTTATGGCACCTTTACTGTTCCATTTCTGCTTTTAGGTTTACTCTTTCCAAGCC
>WBNH01004378.1:112-22490 GCA_013401255.1 Urocolius indicus
CATTGACTTATGAGCCTTAAGCTTGGCCAACAAGCCTTTAACCTCTTCCTGATCCACCCAGGGCAAGTCTTCTGTTGTCCAGACCATCCTATTATCCTTGCTGGACTGAGCTTCCTGATTGCCAGCCTTGGCTGTAAAGACTAAAGCAAAGAAGTAATTCAGTAGTTCAGCCTTCTCTGCATCCTTGATCACCATGGCACCCTCAGTGTTCAGCAGTGGGCCTACATTCCCCCTCATCTTCCTTTTGCTGCTAATGTACCTGAAAAACTCCTTCTTATTTTCCTTTACTTTCCTGGCCAGGTTTAATTCTGAAAGGACTTTAGCCTTCCTGGTTGTAATGAAGTTTTTGGTCAATTCCCATCAATATTGCATAACCACTAACTGGCCTTGAGATAGAGATTTCCTAGGCACTACAGCAGGAATAAAGCTAAAATGTCTTTAAAAAGGTAGTGTCCTTGAAAATGCTAGAATCATAGCAGAGAAAAGGGTACAGGTTAATTCTTTCTTATAAGATATTTTTAAATTATTGGTCCCACACAAAAGGTACCTTGAAAAGGAAACTCCTCCTCAGTCTCCACATTTAACCTGTCCAAATCCATGATATATAAAACATTTTGGATTATGAGAATCCACAACAATGAGCAACTATTCTACACTGTTCTAAGCTTCATTAATCAGTGGAATTATAGGTAGATAACCTACAAGTCCATATATATTTTGAAGCACAATTTAGAGTGAGATCCTATCTGGAAGGTCTTGACTCTTATTCTATTTCTTTTACTAAATCCTGGTTAAGTAGTAAATGTAATAAAGCCCTCCCTCAAGGTGCAATTTTCACAATGACTCAATAAAAATAAACCTACAAATGCATGATCTCTTCTTTCATAGAGCCCATGACCAGATTTGTTTAATCATAAAACTAAGTGTCCTGGAAAGGTCAGAAATATAGGCAGTATTTAACAAAATGAGATTTAGTGTGAAAAAGACAAGCTAGTGTGTCTCAGTAAAATAAACTTAAACAGATATTTATGAGGAAGAAGGCAGTTACAAAATCATAAAGGCAAAAAAAAGCCCAATCAGACCAATATAGAACTGAAAATTAGCAAATAATTTTTATAGAAAAGTGATGGAAAAGAAACCAACACATTTTGTGAAACCACCTGAAAAAGATGTCTTTTGTCATATGCAAGAAGTGACAGTCCTCTGCATAATGGTGGTGTAACTGAACTCAAACATCAATATTAATCTCTTGGAAACTCAGATAAAACAAAAAGTCACTAAAATGTCAGAGAAAGTTCAGAGAACTTCCATAAATAAAGAATTGAGCAGCATGATAAAAAACACAGGTCCTGAGCTTTCTTCTAAGGAAATAAATTTCAGTATTTCCATGGGCTTAAAATGCTGCAGGATCAGCTAAATACCAATTAAAGACTGCTATGATTAACTGCAGGATGCAGGCACCAGTGAGACATCAGAATTACTCAGGTCAAGGACTGACTATCAGAGATCTTATGAGCCCTCCCTCTTCTTCATCATCCACAGAAGGAAATAAGCTCATATCTACAGAGACCATACGGTGGTCTGCATTATAGAGCCATGCAGGATTCGTGGTCCAAGAAGGTATAACTATGAGTCAGAAGATGGAAGAAAGCCAAGATAAATGTAGATTGAATATCAGAAAAAAAAAAAAAAAATCCCTGCTCTGAATTCGAAGTCTAGTCTCCCTGAAGACTTGGAAGAAAGTATCACCATCTATTGGATCATTTTTACAAAATGGTATAACATGCTACAAAATACATGTCTTAGAAATCTGGATGATGATTCTCTCACTGCATTTCTCTTAATGTATTTGATTAGATTCTGACCTGACGCACTTACGTGGCACAGGTTGTGGCTGTACAGCACCCTGCTCTGGCTGTAAATGTCTACCAACCTGATTTGGACTTCCAAGGACCAAGTAAATTCCCACACATTTTTCCTTAGTAACATTATTGGGCCAAAGTACTCTTCATTCTCCTTCTGTCCATGGGTTTATCCATAGAGGTGACATTGAGTAATCTACCAGATTCACACACTAGCATGAGCAGGAGAAATTAACCAATTCATCTCTGCTAAGGCAACTAATAGTTGTGCCTCATTCACCAGTGTAACATGAGATAAATTGTATATAAATGACTGACATCATATTTTAGATCAGAATTTAAGGGTATGTGCATCCAGGATAACTAAAAGAGTCTAGATCTCCACAAGCTGAAAGAAACACTGCTAAATCACTGATTTAGCTATTTCCATTTCATCTGCAAGTGCTTTAACTTGCTGCTTGATTTACAGGGAGATGCCAGTGTGAAAATGAAGAAATTTTTCAATTTCCTTCCTTGTCAGTACAAAGCAGCAAATAATGACATAGCACTTACTACAGCAACACAGAAAAGGAGGAACCATGGGATTAAAAGGCTTTTATGCTTACGCAGCAGTTTCATTAACATTTCCCCCTTCCCTTCTAAAAATTGAACAACAAAGACCCAAATTAACTTCAAAAAATATTTCTTTTTTTTTCCCATCAGATTCTCTATTTTCTCTCTGTATTTGCCCTCAGATCCCATTGATTTCTTAAACTCGACATCTTCCCAGGCTTCCTTGGGCTATTAGAATTCAGTTCGAAAGAAATTATGACAATATTGCTGGAAACACTTCTGGCCACTTTGGCTGGATTAGAGGTACCTCAGTCTTTGCTCTGTCCTTACACATTTTACATGTCTGGTTTATAATGAAAGGATAACACAAATGTTAACTCATAAATGCAAATCGCTTGCTGTCTAAAAATACAAAGCCCGTCCAGGAAAATCACACTACATGTTATTTATTCTGTTTTACATATTTTATTCCTTTTAATCAGGAAAGAGTATATAAAATAATAATTTAAATTACTTTTGTTAAGGTGACCATAATTCATTGAAGGGGATGGTGGCAGTTCTAGTAATGATAAGAGATTTTTTTTCATAATCTTGCCAAATACAAGTCATAAATCACTGTCATCCTTGGAAAGAACTTGTGTACATTTTTAAGCTTTTTATTTAGCTAATTAAGAATTTCCAACTTTCAGATATTAATGATGCAGAGATTTAAATATCGATCCTTTCATAATCAATATGTATTACCTTAAGAAATTCAAGAATGCTGACAAAAGTCTTTTACATTTTTGATCACAAATCTGATTAGAAGTTTGTTGGATTTGATTTTTTTTTTAATGAAAACTGATTTATAGAGAAGATAACAGTCAGCAAAGAAAGTAAGGACACACAGAGCCTTTGAAAGAAAGCTCCTTTCACTCACTACAAGTACATAGACTATTTGGATGAGGAGCCGATGTCAAAACTGGAAACACCAAAGTCTTGGCAACAGGCAGAGGTATTTTTAAAAACATCAGGCACTTTTCAGATGGCCACCTGCTAAGTAAGCTCCTGTCCCCCAGTAGCTGAGACAATCCACACAAAGACTCCTGAGCAATTTCTGAAACCAAAAAAAAAAAAAACCAAAAACCAAAGGATGCAGAAATGCCATTAGCTATCGCTGACTGGAAACAGATTGTGGCTGTACTCTCCTCTTCCACCTCTAGGATTTTACATCTTCTGCTATGAGTCAGACCCTCTTGACTCCTTCTTTTCAGGACAGTTTTCATGAACACCAGGAGACCTGCGCTTGTTCCCAGTACTCCATCTGCTGCACTGAGAGCAGTTTTCAGTCCTTCTCAGATCCTTGCAGTTTTTTCAGTGGAGGCTGACACCCTTGGACAGCAAATTTAAACTGCTGCCTAGAGACTTTTTTTTTTCACATTTAGCTTTGATACAATTCTNAATGACATAGCACTTACTACAGCAACACAGAAAAGGAGGAACCATGGGATTAAAAGGCTTTTATGCTTACGCAGCAGTTTCATTAACATTTCCCCCTTCCCTTCTAAAAATTGAACAACAAAGACCCAAATTAACTTCAAAAAATATTTCTTTTTTTTTCCCATCAGATTCTCTATTTTCTCTCTGTATTTGCCCTCAGATCCCATTGATTTCTTAAACTCGACATCTTCCCAGGCTTCCTTGGGCTATTAGAATTCAGTTCGAAAGAAATTATGACAATATTGCTGGAAACACTTCTGGCCACTTTGGCTGGATTAGAGGTACCTCAGTCTTTGCTCTGTCCTTACACATTTTACATGTCTGGTTTATAATGAAAGGATAACACAAATGTTAACTCATAAATGCAAATCGCTTGCTGTCTAAAAATACAAAGCCCGTCCAGGAAAATCACACTACATGTTATTTATTCTGTTTTACATATTTTATTCCTTTTAATCAGGAAAGAGTATATAAAATAATAATTTAAATTACTTTTGTTAAGGTGACCATAATTCATTGAAGGGGATGGTGGCAGTTCTAGTAATGATAAGAGATTTTTTTTCATAATCTTGCCAAATACAAGTCATAAATCACTGTCATCCTTGGAAAGAACTTGTGTACATTTTTAAGCTTTTTATTTAGCTAATTAAGAATTTCCAACTTTCAGATATTAATGATGCAGAGATTTAAATATCGATCCTTTCATAATCAATATGTATTACCTTAAGAAATTCAAGAATGCTGACAAAAGTCTTTTACATTTTTGATCACAAATCTGATTAGAAGTTTGTTGGATTTGATTTTTTTTTTAATGAAAACTGATTTATAGAGAAGATAACAGTCAGCAAAGAAAGTAAGGACACACAGAGCCTTTGAAAGAAAGCTCCTTTCACTCACTACAAGTACATAGACTATTTGGATGAGGAGCCGATGTCAAAACTGGAAACACCAAAGTCTTGGCAACAGGCAGAGGTATTTTTAAAAACATCAGGCACTTTTCAGATGGCCACCTGCTAAGTAAGCTCCTGTCCCCCAGTAGCTGAGACAATCCACACAAAGACTCCTGAGCAATTTCTGAAACCAAAAAAAAAAAAAACCAAAAACCAAAGGATGCAGAAATGCCATTAGCTATCGCTGACTGGAAACAGATTGTGGCTGTACTCTCCTCTTCCACCTCTAGGATTTTACATCTTCTGCTATGAGTCAGACCCTCTTGACTCCTTCTTTTCAGGACAGTTTTCATGAACACCAGGAGACCTGCGCTTGTTCCCAGTACTCCATCTGCTGCACTGAGAGCAGTTTTCAGTCCTTCTCAGATCCTTGCAGTTTTTTCAGTGGAGGCTGACACCCTTGGACAGCAAATTTAAACTGCTGCCTAGAGACTTTTTTTTTTCACATTTAGCTTTGATACAATTCTATGCCTATCAATACCTATGGATTAAAGGTTGAAAAGTGCTTCAAAACTGCATTTCTGACTTCTGTGCTTTCAATAGAGCACCCACCTCCAAGCACAAATATTTGGTTTAAAAATTCAGAAGCCAGCAAGCATTGGGAGTTGAACCTGGCTACTTGGCTACTGCTCCAGAGGCAAACAAAAGGAAGGAAGTGAACAAATCAGGAGGAGGGAGAGACAGATTAAGTTACCAGAGACTCTGACCCTGAAGGCTCAAGAAGTAAAGTCAGAAAAAGCAGAGGCACTAGTTATTTGGAAATTCCTTTGAATTCCTATAATCCTGTAGGTCAATTTAAAGGAAAATGATCCGACCATTCTGCATCTGTTAGTGATTGAAGAAAAATAAGGAGCATAGTGTGATTTCCAGTTCAAGAATTATACAGTACACACAGCTTTTATGAAAACAAATACAGCAAATCTCAATTGACCTAGGCTGACTAGTAAACCCTGAGATGCCTTTAACATGTGGGAAGCTGATACTGGTACAGACTCCACAAAATAAAACAAAGAAAGAGAAAAAAAAACACAAACGAAAACAAAATAAAAGAAAAAACCCAAATGTTTCTGAAGTGAAAGAAGGAAAAAAAGGAAATAAATCATTGTAAGGCATGTGTTTAGCTGAAACACTATAGTCCCCAGGTCATCTTCAATATTTATTCTGCTATCATGTAAACAGAAAAAAGTGCCTAAAATCACATTCTACTGCACCTTTCAGATTAAGCCTTCTGCTACATGTCTGAAACTGGAAACAGTCTTCTAAGACTTGTTTATGTAATGGCACTATTGAATAAGAGCCTAGCTACAGAGGAAAATTTTTTTTCTAATAAACATTATTACTTCATAGCACTGGAAATGATCCTATTTCGGCTTGTAATGTGCAGTGATTAAGGGCTAGACTGTGCCTGTCAAAGAAGAGCTGGCCATAGGTCTCAACACAAAGGCATGCTTTCCAGAGACACCACTAGAAAGCCTCTCTTTATCATTCCCCTTACGTCCACACAGGCACCATGCATGGCAGCGCCACAGTGACACATCTCCCTCTTCCCTGCTCTTCTCATCCTTTATTGAAAGGGTCAGAGGAAATATTTTTTCTTGCCTCCTCACTAACTAAATCTGTATCAACAGGTGAAAACAAAAATGCAGAGCTGCAAATAAGCAAACATCAAAGACTGTTGCTGGAATGCACATGTAAGTGTATGCAATCCTTGTAAATTCATAATGCTTAGTTAATAACATAAAACTGGTCTCATTTCACAAAAGTTTTGACTCTTTCAAGCTGCCAGCTCTAGCTCAGCCCCCTACAAACTTCATGAAGGTTACAGGGTTGACTGCAAAAGGTCTGCGACCTCCTCCTACCTGACCATCTCCTTGATATTAGGTACATTTTCATCCTGAAAAAATAGGCAGTCTTTTTCCCTTGACTTTATGTCATTACAAAAGTGTTTTCCTTCCTTAATACGCACATTTTCCTCTTTCATAGTGCATTATGGAGCATCATCAGCCAAATATGTGAGTTCCGCACACTGTCTGAGGCTGCACAGTTTGGATGAGTTGCACAGCAAAAGAAATTTAGTTAATTAATACTAATTTTCTCTATTTTATATTTCAATGGCTCTTACAATGTTTACTGATTTGAAGCAAGAGGAATTTTATAACAAAGTTGTTCTGTAAGAAGACAGCCTGGTGTTTGACATGATAGCCTTTTCTGGTAAGGGAGAAGGGGCTGTAAAGATGGCTTCTGTAAGAAGTTGCTCAGAACTCTCCCCAGCTCTGAGCCAGACCCACTGCGGGGACTGAGCCAATTAGACGTCTCCATGGTCACTTTTTAAGAAGAAGCTGGAAGAGGAGGGCTCTTCCTTTTTTTTTTTTTTTTTTCTTTTCTTCTGCCCTTTCCTCTTTTACAATTGATGGTGGTGCAAGAAGTGGGAAGAGAGAGAGAAGCAACCATGCAGATTCCAAGGTCAATGAGGGAAGAGAGGAGGAGGTATGCTGGAACAGAGACTCCCCTATGTCCTGTGTAGAGGACTCGTGAAGCTGAGATTTGTTTGCACTTTGTAAAAGACCTTGCATCAGGGGCAGTGATTACTTTTGCCAACAATCCTGAGTCAGGGGTAGTGATTACGGCCAGAGGAGGCCGTGTCCCATGTCAAGGACCTCCACATTCACAGAAGCTGTAACTGTGGGGAAGAACTCATGCCAAAGAAGCTCATTAAAATTATGCCCAGAAGAGGCCATGTCCCAAAGGAGAGACTCTGTATCTGCAGAAGCTGCAATTGTGGGGAAGAACCCACACCAGAAAAGTTTTTTGAAGGACTATGTCCCAGGAGAGGGACCCCAGATCAGAGCAGGGTAAGAGTGCCAGGAGTCATGCTTTTCTGAGAAGAGAGAAGCAGCAGAGACTATCTGTGAGAGACTGACCACATCTCCCATTCCCTACCCCTCGAGTCATTGAGCGGGGAGGTAGAGATATTGGGAGCAGTGAGCTGGGCCTGGGAAGAAAAGAGGGATGGGGGAGGGAGATCTTAAAGTACTGGCTGTAATTTGCTCAATCATCCTAATTCCTTTTTGCTTTTTGTTCTGTTTCTTGTAGGTAGTAGAATAAACTTTCCTACTTTCCTATCTAAGTTGAGTACTGGAGTCTGTTTTTCCCAGACCCATAATTGGCAGTGAGCCCTCCCTGCCCTTGGTTATCTTTTTCCCTCCACTTGGGTCTTTACCATTCTAACGAGGGTGGGGGTGAATGGGAGGCAGCAACAAGAGAGTGTCGTGGTGCTTCATTGCTAGCTGAGCACAAAAAAACCCACAACACCTGGCCTTTGCTTCTAAATACATAATATCTAATTCTTTAAGTCAAGCAGTGAATTCTTAGGAACTCCTTTAGTTACTCCTGGGATAAATGTTTCCATTTCATTCTTACAAGTTAAATGACTTTGGCAAGAGAAACAGAAATAGTAACACTAATAAAAGGAAAAAGTATTTGTAATGTTAAGTGTTGCATTACAAAACCTGATGAATTATTTTTCCTGGGATCCCAAAATCTGTACTTGTTTTTGGCAATGCTCAAAACTTTCCCTTACTCCTTCATGTTGCTTTGTTTTCCACAAATCTGCTGAAAACATCTTTCTAAACTGTTCCAAAGGAAACAAAAAAGTGTGTCTGCAAAGTTAAGCCTCTTTTAAAACTATCTTTTAAGTGTACAGCAAGATGATATGCAGGAAGATGCTCCATTGAAATAAAGCTGCAGCAAGGGAATTCACATTTAAAGAGAAAATGTAACACAAATTCCAGAAAAAATAATAATTAAAAAAAGGGATTTTGCAATCAGACTGTTCTAAGCACTGGTAGTGCTCCATAATGAGATGCTATCTTCCTGTTGAGGTCAGAGAATCAGAAAAAAAAAAAAAAGATCTTTCTTGTACTAGAAGAATTTAATCTTGAGCTATTTCCTTCAACAAACAAAATTCAACTCTTTACAAAGCACCGGTATAAATATGTTTATTTGAAGGTTAATTAGTGTAATATATTAGTCATATAAATTACAAGAGATAACTTATCAACACAGAATTAGAAATTTAAAGATATTCTTAGTACAGACTCAGCTCTAGAAATGTAGGTAAATCTATTTCCTGGAAGTATTTACTGAAAGGAGTATGAATATGTGAAGAAAAAAAAAAAAAAAGGAGTCTGATGTCTTGATGCGCTCTGTCTCTCTGTACTTGGAAATGCAGAACATAAGGAGCATGAGCCATCTCCTGCAGGTGCATCATATCAGAAACTAAGTATGTGGAAGGGAAGAGGAAAGAAAAGGAAGAAGAAAGAAAACAGTAACTACTGCAGCATACCAGATTCCTCTCCTCATGAGCAAATTGTTTTGCAACTGGACATTCTTTGGATGGCAATGGGAAAAATCTGAAATTGCAAGAGAGCTTAAAACAAAGCCAAGCAAGGCAAGAGCAACTGGAAGAGCAACTGTTACAGACAACAAAGACTACGATGTGCTCCTTTGTTATTTAAATTGGTTGATAATAAAATAGAGTGGCACATGTAAAATTCAAAAAGCATACAAATAGTCTTACTATAGCCAAGAGTGAAGCCTGACTTTACAAAAAAAAAAAAAAAAATCATCAAGGCCCTGGAAAAAAAAAGTCTAAATATGCTCTGCAGCATGACTGACTCTTTCAGTTACCATATTTCACCCATATTTTGTGACTGAAGTAGTCATTAGAAATAATAGAAAACAGTTAAGGAGGAAAATGACTGCCTAGGCTTAGTTTGTTTGTAACCTTGGCCATATGATTTAGCAAGTTTCTGCACTTGTAAATCCTCTTCTTTATCTTTTTAATTCTATTCTGGATTTTAAGATTTTATCACTAAACTGAAGATTTCTGTGTCATTGCTTTTGTGCATCCTCTCTATCACAACAAAAAAGGAGTCTGAACATTCTGAGATTTTTGTAAAGCAGAATATATTTTCATCCGTGATTATTTGCATGTCTCCTTCTTGCAGCTTGCACAATTTATCTACATGCTTCATGAACAGTGAGCATGCACATTTAAACATAAATACCTGTTACATACCTATTTTACTCATAAAGAGTTTTTTGTGAACTCAGCTTCCTGTGAAAGACTAATATCCTTCCCATATTGAGAATTAATTATATCCTCAACTGTTCGACTATGTGTGTATGGTGATGTTCTTCTTCTTAGGATTCCAGATAACTTAATCAATTTATAATCATCCTCTTCTGCCAAATAGTTGTATCAGTTGCATATTTTAACAGTCATGTTCTGGAAATATCTTCTTGGTTACAAATACAACAATGACAAAATAAAAATAAATAAATAACATCATGCCATGATCAAAACTGTTCCAAGTAACTAGAATAAGAATTTTTTATATTACTTTACTTGAATTGTTTATTCATTATTTGCTAATTGATGAGAGAACTTTACCAGAGAGTCTATTACTTTATTTGATAGACCCTTAATTACACACAACATCAAAATCACCTTTAAAAACATTGGTTTAACATTAACCTCCTTCCAGTTCTGTGGAATACCCTATGTTTCAAAAAATACAGCAAATGTTAATGGATCACAGAGGTCTCCAGCTAGCCTCTTTACAGCAGTCGTATTTTGAATACTTAAATACTCTTCAGTCAATTTAGATCTGATAATTTGACTGTTTTAACATCCTACAGAGTTACTTACAGAACGGGAAAAAATATCTTCATCACTACTATTACCATCAGATACCTAGTTGCAAAAAAATAGTATTTATTGAACAATTCCTCTACTACTAGGTCCTTTTGAGATGCTTCTCTTCTGACAGCATGAGACCTTAGATGTCAAATCAGACTGAATTTTTCACCTCACTAAAACATGTTGATTTCTTTCTTCCATATATAGATAGACAAATGAATTGCTGCCATCTTGTTATTGATTGCAATTTGATGAGTTGTAGACCTTCTGATGTCTGCTCTCTAGTGCTCTGTCATGAATGCTACATAGCCATTCAGAATTACCTGTGACAAAACAAGCAATGCTACTTCTGACAGTCACAGCTTTCCTGTCTTGCCAATCCAATTACAGTAGTCAGTCATTGTCCTACAGACCTCTACTCAAAAAAGCTTCAAAAACAACAAGATAAGCTTCTGAGAACACAAATGTTATTCAGAATTCAGCTACTACTAACACTCAGTTTCATTTCTTTGTAAGGTCATGTTTTCTTGACCTAGCACAACTGTATGGTCACGTAGCCTAAATAAAACCCTTCTTCCCACAAAATACTCTAAAAAAATCAAACCCTTCATTTCACATCTTATAGCCAGTCTCTAGTTCATTTCGTTTGACATTTGAACATGAAAGATCTCAACTACTGTAATTTGGATTTCCTTTTGCTTCCCATTTTTCAGTATAAGATGTTGTTTATAATTTGTAATTTTATTGAGAAGGAATTAAGCTTTATCTGGCTGAAGACAAAATGATCCATTTTGTTGAACATTTTGATTTATGTTGAAATTAAAAGTAACATAACTGTTTTAATGAAAAATGTTGTTGTATTTAAAATTAAAAATATTGACACTTCTGAAATATTATTTTTCCATATGGAAAACATTGAAGAAATGTTACAACCCTAAATTAAAAAGTGTTCCTTGTGATGCAGGAATCTTCTTAAATCAATGTAACCTTAACTAACTTAAGTATTCCATCCCTACTCCCTGATAACATCACTCAGTGGAGAAAAATTCACATGCATTCTAAGTCTGTACTTAATACCAAAGAAAAGATCCTGGCAAAAATTCATAGTCAAAAAGCCAAAGCAACAGATGTCTTACTGTATAAAGACCACTGTAGCTAGATACATGCTTGCTGAAACCTACAGCCTTATTTATTATTGACAGCAAGCAATTATAACAGAATTTGCAGAAGTCAGCATTATAACCAGTTATACAGGGATCAAGGCTGTAAATAGAATGTGGTACCAGCACACTAGCCCTGCATAACAGAGCCATTTCTATATTTACTTGCCACAGTCAGGAAGTAGATAAAAAATTGATTCAAGATAAGAAAAAAAAAAGCTAAAAACAAGTACTATGTTATCCTTGGGACACCACGACTTTCCTGTTCAAACTTCACTCCCGCTGTTCATTTCTGCAAAAGCAAATCAAATGATTACCAAATTTTACAAATCTCACCAATATACAGCTGTTCTATTTACCACAGGACTGATCACAGGCTCATCTTGCATTTTCATGACGTGAACAAGCCAGCTATTATGTATTGGCAGTGAGGTACTGCCAAGGAACAACTACGAGAAAACAGTCTTGTCTCTAAACAGGAGGACTCTTGCATCAACAGGGCATGAACTTATCCAGACTGAAAAATAATACCTTACATGTTTGCATATAAAAAAGATTTTGCAGTATGCCCAAGGACAGATAATTATTTGCTCAAAGAGCAATGAGAGACGCTCCTTTTGGTTACTCAACAGCATATGCTATGAAAGTGAAAGTGATATAACAAAGGACCTGAAAGCTAACAATACTGCCAAGAATGCCTCTAAACAGATCAAAAGTGACAATGAGGCTCAGAGCAAGGGTTAAGGAGTCAGAGGCTCAGATGGTATTTTCATTAATCCTTCCATCAAGGGTCAAAGGATCAGACTAGGACAGATTCATGCTAGAGATGAAAGTAAGTCTGCACAGATGGTTCACCAGGTGGCTTTAGTTTCCTTGACTTTGGGAAGATGCTTCATAAACCATTGGTGGAGGGCAGTTTGTATGTCCTGAAAAGGTTTACATGTTTTTGCATGACATTCACTAGCTTTACAGAAGAGACTCTTCAGCTGTGACTGACTGGGAACAAGAAAGTGCAACAATCTGGGTAAAGTCCCTTAAAGCAAGAAGGATGAAGTTGTTCATATCAGCATTAAAAAAAGGAAATTCAGTGAAACAATTCATTGTTATGCATTTGTGATTTGGGTGTACTGATACAAGAAGACTGGGAAACAATTAAGAAGATATATAAATATTAATTCAAGATAACAGCTGTAATTTAACAGCTAACAGTCATTTGTTAGAAAGAAATATATGACTAGAAGGAAAGATTTAGAAAATGTTAAAATATATGTCAAGAAGCAAGCAAATCCCAGCTTTGAGGGAATGCAGACCTTCTGAAAGGAAAAGCACCTACAGAAAATTTTAGTGCACACATACAGCTTAAGTTCTGAGAAAAAAAAAGATAGAACCAGACAGATATTTTGCCAACGTCGTCAGAAAATACCATTTAAAAATACAAACAAGAAATAACAGAAAAAAAAAAAAAAGAAGAAAAAAAAAGAGATGAACAGCAGTCAGTAACAATTTATCAGGAACAAATTATGTCCAAATAATCTATTTCTATGATGAAATAACATATCTTATGGATTGAGCAAAAGCAGAAGATGTCATCTCTTCAATTAAGGTCTCTCATAATATACTCATAAGCAAGTCAGTAGAACATGTAGAGATGAAATTGTAAAAAAGAGTAGAAAACTGTATTTAGACAGCAGTTACTGTTTCCTGTCTTAAAGAAGGAATTTACCAAAGCTAAAGGTGTATATTCTGGTTCTGTAATACCAACAGTTATGTTAATGCTTTAGATGAAAAAGCACCCTTGCTAAATTTATCATATACTAAGTGAGACGGTGGGGGCTGCAAACTTTCTTAAGGGCAGGACTGAAATTCAAAATGATCCTCAAAAATGGAATGAAAGAAAAAGAGAAAGGAGAATGTGAAAAAGCAATGAAGTTTCAGAAGGGTTAAGTAGGAAGAATCAGCTTAATAAAAAGACAAAGAAAAGCCTCCTGGGCAGCAGTCCTAATGATTAGTCTGAAGGCTATAGTGAAATCATGAGGTGAACATCAGTCAATAAACTTGCAAAAAAAAGCCAAGCATAATTGAGAATACATGACAGGACTATAATTTATAACTACAGAATTAATCCCTCACCTTATTCCTCTAGTGCATTACTGATGCACAGTGCAACATGATCAGTTTTAGGCAACATAGATTCACAGTAATTTAGGCTGGAAAGGACCTCTCAAGGTCATCTAGTCAACCACTCTGCTCAAAGAAACATTAGCTTCAACGCTAGGTCAGATTGATTAAGATCCTGATTAGGTGAGTTTTGAAAATCCCCAAGGACAGAAATCACAACATCTCAGAGCCTCTGTTTTAGTGCTTGAGCACTTTCACTCCTGGTATTCAGTTAACATTTCCATTGCTGCAATCTGTGACCATTACCTGACCATACTTTCACCTGGTATCTTGGAAAAAAAATTGTCTCTGTCTTCTCTAAACAGTCATAGGTCTTTGAAGACAGCAGCTAGTTCCCTCTAGACTTCTTCAGGCTAAACAAATACATCTCCCTCAGGTTCCCCTTATGGGTATGAGTCTATCTTGAGTGGTGGGATGTGGAAACAAGCAAAAAAATAAATAAAAAAAAAACTCTTAAAGGAAAAACGTTAAGCGGTCCAGAGGAGAGCAACTGAGAATAAACAAATATCTAGAAAATGTGAACTGTAGGGAAAAATTAAAAGAACTGGCATTGCTTAGCTCAAAAGATAAAACTGATGAGGAACATGGTGCCAGTGTTCAAATACATTTAAAAAATATGTAGAGAAAGGGAGAGGAGAATACATCAATGGCCCTTAGAACAAGAAGTCATAGACTTAAATAGCATAAGGGACCATAAGATTAGATCAGAAAATTTCCTAAGGTTAAGGAAGGTGAAGTACTAGAATAGATTTCCTGGGGAAATTGGAACATATTCATCACTAGAAAGTTTTCAAAACAGATTGATATAGTTTGTCCTACCATGGGGCACAGAACACACTAGATTTCAAGTCCTATTTTCTGTGCTTTTGTGTACATAGCTGTCTAGGGAACACTTTCACAGACCAGAAATATGGCAATTGAACAAGAATAAGAAATCCTCCATCTGATAAAAAGTAGTAATCAAATAAAATCTGTGCTGACTTCAAGGCAGGGACTAGAAAAAAAAATGAGGGGAAATAAAACATCAAGGTTTACTTTCTATCTTTATAAAAAATACAGCACGTTTACTATAAAGGTCTCATTTGCATAATTTTGTCCAGATACAAGCAACAAAGCTGGTGAAGGGTCTTGAGTATAAGTCTTATGAAGAACAGCTGAAGGAGCTGGGTTTGTTTAGTCTGGAGGAGGCTGAAAAGATGTAGAGGTATGGGATCAATCTCTTCTCCCAGGTAACAAGTGATAGAAAAGAGGAAATGGGCTTAAGTTGTGCCTGTTTAGATTGGAGATTAGGAAGAACTATTTTACTAGGAGAGTTGTTAAACACTGGCTTCCCAGGGAGATGATGAAGTCACCATCCCTGAAGATATTTAAAAGATACATAGATGAGATGCTGAGAGACATAGTTTAGTAGTGAGCTTGGCAATTTTAGGTTAATGATTGTACTTTATGATATTATAGGTCTTTTCCAACCAAAATGATTCTGTGATTCTAAAGAAGCTACGTCTGCTTCCTCAATGCACTGATACTATTAAGATGAAATGAGACTATGGGAGAATATCATATGTATTTATGTATGCATATCAGAGAAAGACTTCACTGAGAACAGAAGCTTTCTCAGAAATGATGCCAAATCTATTTTGGAGTAGAAGCCTGTAACTGGAATGCTACAGGCCCCTCTACAAGGGGCCAAACATGAACAAAGTATGAAACAGTTAGAGAGTAATTAAGATTCACGTGAGAGACTGAAAAAAGTAGAAATTCAAACATGTTGCTCTGCCATGATACCACACCAACTTCTGTTTCCCCATCTAGGAAATGAGTCCACATATAACAAATAAGTGATTTTAACTTTTTTTTTTTTTAATCCCCTAAATAGCTCAGACTTACTGCAACAGTTGTCTGGGAACAATCAACTCGGCAGTAGTAAGGTTCGTCAACTAGACATAAAATGCTATGGCCAAATTCCATCCGCATTGCAGACTGGGCTGTGATGTTTACAGAGGAATGACTGATGAGTTCATTCATCCTTCCAAAAAATGCTAAGATTTTCATCAAAATAGATGTCTTCTGTCCATTTTGTTGGTTCTGCTTTTCTCTCAAATAATGATGAATGGGAAATGGGGAAAACACAGGCCAAGAGAGAGGGAAAATCCCAGCACTATACTACCAGAGTCTGTAAAATGCTCACCTAGGAAAGCATAAGACTTCAGTCTGTCAGAGGTGTAGGGAATAAAAAGTAATTTGATTACAGGTGCTCAAGTAGCATTCATTTTATTCTTATTAGCTGAGAAATGTCTCTAGGGATTGCACACTAATCTTCTCAAAAGTAGATAAATGGATCATTAAAAGTGGTGTGCTTTGTTCATAGCTCTGTACTATCAGACCATTTTATGAACCCAGGGAAAATGTAAACAGAAAACAAGAGAGAGGAAATATCTTCTTCAAGCTTTGTATGGATGACTATGTTTGTATTTGGTGATTTGTAATCCAGAAAGGAAGTTTATACATTGAAAGAATGTTGAGGAATTGTGGCAATATGTTTCCCTTTATTTTCTTTAGGAGTCAGATCTTAATGCAATATGCAATTGCATGCAATATGACCTATCTTTAGTTTTTAACATTAAAGGGAGTTATGAATTTGAACATCTGCTTTATTGTCTGATTTATGCAGGAAGGAGGGAAGAAAGGATGGAGGGACTGAAGGAAAGAGGGAGAGAGGGAGGAAAGAAGGGAAGAATGAAGGGAAGGAGGGAGGGAGGTAATTCAAAACTCAAAAGATGTGTAAATGAAAAAACAGATTTTTTTTTGTAGTTACATATCATGAATTAATAATTTAGAATTTCTCTAATCAACCAAACTAACTTGTCTCAGGTTTTTTTTCGTCAAATTATTTTGAAAAGAAACTTAAAAATATGGACACAATTTTGTAACTATGTAGTATGTAAACATATGCTGCATAACAGTAGACAAAGTTTAATTTATTTTGAATATAGAGCACCAATTCTTCAGTATATTTACTCTTAAGAATTGTTTTGATCTTAGATAACAAGGCTTAAGACTCTGATCACTGTTATGCCTTTAGATATGTGTATGCATCTTCCATGAAAATTAATGAAAACAAAGCACAAACACCTAAAGTTAAAACTAGGTTTTAAAGGCCACATGTAAATTTCATTGAAATCAGTGGGAGTCTTGACTTAAACGAGTGTTGGATAAATTTCAAGAGTTTGCTTTGTAAAAGTTTCTTCAAGCAAAGTTTAGGGAACAAAATGAGTATTTCCATGCTGGTTTTTTTTCCTAATAAACAATTACAAAGGTAAACTGGAAAGATATCTCTATTGAGACGAAATCAGATTTGCATAGAATTTTCTCTCCTTTAAGGAAAATACTGATTTCATTCTGCAGAAAATGTAATTTCATTAGTTTCAAATACAAGTTATACATAAAATACTGATGGCTGAAGAAACTGAGCCAAGTACATAGATCGAGAGATCTGTTGAAGCTGTTATTTCACAGACTCACAAAATGGTAAGTGGAGAAATGCCAAAACCACAAAGCTGCAGTCAGGCTATGAACTCTTTGAAGTTCAAGGTCATTTCAGCTGGGCAGTTCAGCTAAGCCCAGTCCTGCAAGTAGCTCATTTGTTTCTCACACAGCATTTAGAGATCCAGTCCATTTGCCATTTTAGGGACCTAATCACAAGCACAACAACCACTGGTCCTTGTATGCCCACACAGCTCGAACACAGAGACCAAAACTCTGTGTCTACCCCCACACATCTTATGTGTGTGTGGATGGCTGCGATTATATGTGTCAGCACAGCTGCATATTCTTTTTTTAAATACTTCCCCATCTGCTGCCAGTGACTGTAAATTTAATGAGAGCACCTGCTGCCCTCTTGCCTAGTTAATTCATAGTGATCTTCCTGAACTAAAGGAAATTTCAAAAAAGCCTCTGTTCTTCAGTAATAAATTACCAGTCTACATCATGGCCTAAAGGGCCTTTGATTCATGTAATATTACACTTACACTAAGCTCTGCTGGCAGCAGGGACATTTAGTTTCCATAAGTAGACTGGGGAGAAATGGAAAGAGGAAAGAGAGGAGAGGAAAGCAAGGGAAGTGGCTGGTGAGATTAAATAAAACTAGATCGATTGCCTGAATATTGACATCTGAGGAAGGTTTTTGTCCATGACCTCTTACCCTTAGGCACTTGTTCACTATGGGGAAAAGCCCTGGCTACTGAAAATTCACAGTCTCAATTGACAAGCTACAATGTGGGGCATTATAAAATGTTTTTCTCAAAGAAAAATATGTCTTCTTTATTCTGCATTTTGGATTTAGCTCACATCAGTAAAATGAATGTCATTCTAGTTAGATAGTAACATTGTAAACTGAAAAGCAGTAATGCTGGCACTAATTATTGTTTTATGTATTTCCTTAAAACAGAAACAATAAATCAGGAAGCATTTGAGAAAATAATTCCAGAATAAAGAATTTATAGGAGTGCAGGAAGAAAGGCAAACAGCTGAAATGAATATAAAGAACATTGCAAAGGGGAACAGATAAATTATATTACCCTGAAAAAGCATGTGATTCAAATGAAAAGTTACAGCCACATTAAAAAGAACTGAAAAACAAAGCATAATCAGTATCCAAAATAGATTTATGTGCAAGTAGAAACTGTTGAAGCACAAAGCATTACAAATAGAATATTGTATATGTCACAGTTTCTGACTCCTTCAAATTCTGTCTTTGAGGGATTGGGAGGTTCCAGCTTCCACAATTTGAATTACTAATTTATGTCAGATGAAGAAAACATTTTGTTACATAATTGGTGGGTAATATATAGATCCTGTACTCTTCACTTACACAAAGGAGTATCTCTACACCTGGTAACTAAATACATGTGCATATGGCCTGACTTTAAACATTTGCAGACGGATTTTCAGGAGCACAACTGGGCAATCTGATGCAAACACTAAGTGTGAAGCTACACTAGGTATAGAAAGGTGGTAGAAACAGAGACAAATAAAAAAATTGTTAAAGAAATCAGTAGGAATATCATTCAATAACATTTAATTTCCTCAGGCTCATATTTTATGCATTACAAATATCTATCATAAAAAATAAATCCAGAGAAGCATTTTATCCTTTCAACAATTTGTTAATCTTAAATTGATCATATAGTTAGATGATGTTACATTTTACACAGCTTGAAAGAGATCTGAACATAATCTTCATGACTATTTCTGCATCTCTTTCTATATCTTTCTATAACAATGAGGTTTGAAAAGTTTTCCTCAGTAAAAGTCCTTTCTCATTTTGGCATTAGAAAAGGTAAAAATAGCAGGAAATTTAACAGTGACATCACAAGAATGGACAACATTACAAATTTTTTACCATTCACTTTCATAGGTCCTTACATTATTATAATGCACGGAAAAACATTGCCAGCCTAGGATTATAACACACCAAATCTACTTCACACTCAAAACAAACGTGCAAATGTCTGTGGCAGAATTCGTTTTTCATAGCACTCAAGCATCTCATTCTTCACAGAGAGTGATGTGTGTTTTTTGTACACACAGAATAAAATGGATACAAATATTGTGAGATTTTCAAGCTGCTCTAAACTATGCTCTGTGCCATATTTAAGACCCTGACAGGTTGGTTTGGTTTTAGGGGTTTTTGCTTTGTTTAGTTTTGTTTTTAAGAGGTCTGGGATATTTATTTTATTTTTTTAAAGGAGACTTGGTAAAGGATTAGCTCTCTTTTCAAACCAGAGCTGAGAGACTACTGCACATAGCTTCTCACATAGTGAAATTTAGAAACATGCTATCATCATTGCCCAGAAGAATGTAATGAAATTACAAGAGAGAATATGCCAGTGTTGGAAGGCCAGTCTTGGCAGAGAAGACTGAAGCAAAGAAGGTATTCAGTCGTTCTGCCTTCTCTGCACCCTGTGTCACCAGGGCACCCTATTTGTTCATCAGCAGGTTCACATTCTGCCTAATGTTCCTTTTGCGGCTGATGTATTGGAAAAAGCCCTTCTACAAATCTTGGTGTAGATACCAGCTTCCATGTGGCACAGCTTGATAAAAAGTGCTCTCCCCTTTTTTCTTCACACTGATCTCTCCTACTATATCACATCTGTTCAGCCTCTCATTTTATAATCATTCTTGTAGTATGGATACAGCATACTAGTGTCTGTGTTCTTTTATTTGGCCTAGTGATATTACCTAGATCTGTCCAAGAGGTGGTGATTTTATAGAGTCCTTGTCACTATTTTCTCTCTTTTTGTCCAAATTGGCTTCCTTCAGCACATCACCTTATATGCAACTGAATACCCAGCCAGAAGGCAGTCCATGTGCACCACAGCGACGAACATGTCTCCAAAGTGAATGTCCCACTGAAAGACTCCAGCAATGTTTATCAGGACAATGTAACACAGACTGTTATGGGAAAAGTGAACATATGAACAAATTTAAGTCTCTCTTTGCTATTGCTACCATTCCTTTATTTTGTTCATACAATATAGGCTTTACATAGTAGTAGTTTTCAATGTGCTGAATATCTGGCATTTTTCCATTTAAATAAAACATGTGTGAATAGCTGTCATAAAGCCACTAACCCCAGCCAAATCAGCTTTCTCTACACAGATAGTCCTTTCTCATTGTTACTAGGTGCCTAGATTTTATGTATATACTTTTTCTTCTTGAATGAATAAAGTCCCAAAAGAATAGATAAAACATCCTCTTTACTTCCTCCCTGATAAAAGATTTCAGAATTTATATCATGCTTTCTGCGTGTTGCAAAGTCACTCATTGCATATAGAAATGAATGGAAAACTTGAGAGATTCTCAGTGAGATCTAGTCTGGGTGATTTCACTAGAAAAACTCCCTTTAAATATGTAATAAACTCATTCAGATTACACAAAATGCATCTGAAACCATTAAAATTTTGGCTTGATTGCTAGATGAAGTCTGATTTCTGTGCTTTCTAGCTATAAGCTTCTATGATTTTATCCCCACTCTCTTCAAATGTTTCACTAGGATTTTGACTTTCAGTCCTTTCCAAAAGTACTCAAAAACAGTGACAGGTGCGTTGCATTTACATAACTGCCATCATTCTCATAAAATGGAACTCTGGTAATCATTAATTAAGTAATCAAATTAGAAACTAGAAGCTAAAATTAGTCATTCTACCTAAACAGTAAGCCAATTGATAGGAATTTAATACAAAGAAACAAAAGAATAACAAGGCAAATGATATACAAAACAAAACACTCATTAGGAAAACAAATTGTATCAACGTTATCACCTATTTACTACACGCAGAAAAACACAAAGGATATTTCTGTTGCAATGTGTTGCAAAGGTTACTTCTCCTTCAGAGGAAAATTAAAAGGTCAACTGACCTTCCACAATATTTCTCTTCTAACACATCAAGCATAAGCCTCACTTCCTAGTGGTTTCAAAAAGTAGAAGCTATCCCTCTCTAAATGAATTAAAAGAATCAGCTTTTCAGATCATTCAATTAAAATGAAAAAAATCTCTCAAAACATGGAAATGGCATGAAAGAGTTCAACTTCAAACTTTTCAGCAAGGGAACTCAGACTTTAGAGGACTAAAACTGTTTAACAACCACATGTGCATATGTACACATACACACAAATTCCATTACTCTTTCTAATGGAAGTCACTCTGCTATGATGTGTGTTCAGCTTACATCACAATATATAGCAGTATATATTGTATACATATATGTATATAGCAGTTGTGGCTCTGTAGGACCTGAGAGGCTCTGGCTTCATTTTTCAAGGCACTTTACAGATAGGCAGGGGTATAACTTCCAGTTTGAAAAAAAACCTATAATCAAAACAAAATTGGTCACAATTCCTTCTCCCTGAACCGCTACTGGCATCTCTCCAAAGCATACATTCCCAGTCTGAAAATTTTTACTGTAAATTGTCAAGTAAACCAATCCTGTCATGTAAATACTTGCAATGTGTACTTCCTGAATTTGTGGACTTTTTAGTCTTAGAGATGTAAACAACACTCAGCCACCTGAAGTTATTAGCTGATGTGGTCCTCAGCAGGCCAGAGAAAAGGGATATGGCACAGTTCTCCACAAAGAAAATCATGCATGTAATGGCGAATTGGAAATCCTCACTGGTCCTCGTAGGTCGCAGTGCAAGTCTTT
This sequence comes from Urocolius indicus, assembly GCA_013401255.1. Taxonomy (NCBI): domain Eukaryota; kingdom Metazoa; phylum Chordata; class Aves; order Coliiformes; family Coliidae; genus Urocolius; species Urocolius indicus. The sequence continues at coordinate 22,202 of WBNH01004378.1, forward strand.
ATTTCAACTCCTTCCATCTTTTCCTAATATCTTCTGATAGGATGAGAATATGCATGCACTACATTATATTTCATTTAAAAGACAATTTGTACATTTAAATTTAAAAAAATAACCTTAAAAACGTTAAATTTATAAATTTTCTTTTAAATTTGCCACCTTTCAACTTTTCGGGTAATTTCCACAGACTAGAATTTTGACCTTGTCCTGGGTTTGGCCAAGTGTCCTGGGTTTGACCAGGATAGAATTAACTCTCCCCAGCTGCCACTGGGCGGGTGTGGCCAGGCTATTC
>WBNH01004378.1:22592-50061 GCA_013401255.1 Urocolius indicus
AACCACCACAGACCTAAAACAAAAGTTGCCAATTTAACAGATCAAAATAGTCAATTTTTCACCCTTGCATTAATCATAAAATAATTTGGAACAGAATCTGACAGCTACGTGATCTGATTAAACAGACATCTTTGGGAGAAAAATTAAAGATTACTGCTCGTAACAGCAAAAGCTTTGGCTTTTTCTAGTTGACAGAGAACACCCTTCCAGAAGGTGGCTACTTTTTTTGTCGACTTTTATTAATGAATTAAGGTGAAATAAAGGCAGTTTTGTAGGGCTTAGCTTACAAAGAGTATCAAGTATTGCAGCTTTAAAAATAAAGCCTCTTTTCAGATGATTAAAACTGCTTCCTCCAAAGCCTCTGAGAAAAGATACATCTAGTGTCATGAAGATATCTTGACACCAAAGAGTTGTAACAAGTTTTTCCACCTGCAGTATGTGAGAGAACACTAGCATTGCTAACCTTGGACTACAATTACATCTCCCATTCATGCCCCTTTGGCATTACAAAATGTACATCTACAACAGAAAATCCCACATTACCGCTCTTCGAAGAGCATGGTACTCTGACTGAAAGGTTTTTAAACAAACCCAGTATCAGCACATAGAACAACTGGAATACTAAGCATGTCTTTGCAATGTTATATGAAAACATGTAATGAACAACAATAGAAACTGCAATCAATCATAATTGTCAACAATGAGAAATAATGTCTCTTAGCAACCAAGTTTCAATCACCCTTTATTTGCTAATGAGCACCAAGATATCTAAGGCTTGCAATTAATTGTATTAATGTTTTAGAACAAATTTACTTTGAATAAGCCAGAACTACTATTTTTTTATTGTCATGCATAAAATGGAATTGTAATGCCTAATAATTATTTGTTTAAATAATAGAATCATTGGCATACAGATGATAATCCATGCAAGAAAAAAAATATTACCATTAATAATAAGAATAAACAAAATTGTATCCAAGAATAGATCCCAGGACAATCCTCCAGTTATTTTAGATGAAGTAGAAATAATATTCCTAATTAAGACAGAGCACTGGCTGTCGTAAAGATAGCTGCAAATCCTGCTTCCTAGTGAAACAATGAAACTTCATCTGATTGATATAAATGATCTAGCTTTGATCCACTGTGCTTGTGGCTGTTACCAAGTCTCTGAAAGCAGTTACCATAATTAAATTCCATTCTCACTTTCTTACACCCTGCCATGATCACAAAAACATTGAAATTATGTATTTTTAAAATGAAATATATAATTTTTAATGTCTTGCTTCCTTCTCTCAAATGAGGTTTTAGCCAAACATTCAAGTAGGTGGTCTTCCTTCAGACAGAGCGGCTGAAGCGAGACACAGGTAGCTCGACACTGAAACCTCCATCTACTAGGCCTGTGTGTATTATGGGAAGGAAAAGGTTCTCACTCTCCCATTTGTTCACGTTTTTTTTATTCAGAAATCAAATATTTGTGCAGCACTGTGTAAGGATTCAGAAGAATAGCTGAAACAATAGTAGGAAGAAGTGCCAGTATGGATGTGTTAAAACATTCGCTATCCCTGGGTGGAGACATGTGGATACAGCTCTCATTCTGGAGAAGACACAAGCCCTGAATAGTTCAATGCTTCCTGAAAATAGTCATGTCAGCAGGGGAAGATCACAGCACAGTGTGACTGCTGGTGAGGGCAAAAGTCACCACCCAGTGTCACATGTGGCAGAGGCCATTGTACCATAGGCCACAGTCTTCCCTGTGGTTGCAGTAATGTCCTTGTCTCTGATGCTGGCCAATTGCTCTTTCTTTCCTGCCCCAGACATAAAAATATATTATTCCCATTTTTGGTTCTTCAAGTATATATTTTTTAAAGCTTCTCTACTGTAAACCAAAGACCTACTGATTTCTTTTGCTAATGTTTTCACACAGTGTTGATGTCCAAGGCTTCCATGGAACCATCAAACGTGACAATTCCCATATTAACAAGATGCAGAACCCTGAGTAAAACACAGGTTAAGATGGTTTCTGTCAAAAATTATCTGGAATGCAAACTGTTCCTGCCCCTAATTAAAAGTAAATCAAATTAATTTAGATATCTGTAGGCCTGGGCAGCATGCAGCACAGGATGCCTTTGTCCTTCTTTAAAGGATGACAGAGAAAAGCCCATTATACAATCAGTGGTAGAATATATCTCTTTTAATTGCTCTGTTCACATGCCTCAGTCAATCTGGAGTTAGCAATTCTAACAAGTTCATTTAATCCTTTGTTAGAGAGGAAGTTAAGAAAGTTCTTTAATAGCACCAATTAAAAAGGTTGTTTTGACCCCAGGACTGTGGAGGGACTGAAATGTCTTCAGTACAGGCTGTACAACAACTGACAGCTAGAGAATAATATTTTATGAATAATACTGACTCAGCTCACACTGAACAGTGTTTGTATCATGGATCTATTGTTCTTTTAAGCTGTTTGCTGTAGCTAAACAATATTTTACATTTTCATGGAGTTCTTCCTACATGAAACCTGAGGAAACTGTAATGTCTCCAACCATGTAATGAAATAAACTGAGAACTGGCTAGAGACCATGTGTTTCTAAACCTTTCTTTGTGCCACTTTCAGATAAAATCAAATTTATTATTTAAATTCAGATATTTGCTGTTTCTCATGTAGAGAACGTACTGTGTAATTATTTCCAGATTTGTAAGGAAAGACTACTCCTCACCTCCTCCTCAGAAATTGCACTGATCTAAGGTTTAGCTCACAGAGCAGACAATTCTATATTAGTAAATCTCATATCTCAGATCTACAGTTTGTGGTCCAGACTAATTCTCCTTAATAAAGCATGAAGACTTTTTTTCAGATTAATGGGATTTTGGATCAGATGTTGAAGAGCTAAGCATCCCTGCTATTCAAATCACACTGATCATTCTCTGCTCTTCCCGCAGCCTCCTGTTGCTTTTTTTTTTTTTTTCTGCTTTAATCTACCTTCAATATCTTTCAACTGTTCTCAGTGTTATAGTAGGTTTTGAACTTTTAACAATGAATGAGACGTGCCAAGCTAGGAGTCACTATTCACATCACTTCAGCCTTCAACCCAATTTTAACCAAACTTCTACTGCTTGAAACAGTAGGTTATTTGTAGCACATTATGCAAATGTTAAAACTAATCTTTTGCATAATACATGAGAGCTCAATTTGTGCATTAACTAATTTATCCTACTGCACAGGAGCTATGAATGCTGATTTTTATTAAGCTCTTCATTACATCAAAATGTAGATGAAGTGTGTGCACATATATATATTTATATAGTCACAAAATGAAATTACTTCAAAGGTAGAAACAATTTCTTTGTCAATTCCTCTTGCAAATGAGAACTCTTTTCATGAGAGATAAGCATAATCTGGAAGAAAATGGATTCTTCCTTTGCAATAAATTAAGACATGCATATCCTTTAAATTAAGACATGTATATCCTTTCAAGAGGTTCTGAAATTATATTTGTATAAGATGCAAACAATGTATACACAATGTCAGCTACCATACAATCCTTCCCTTGATTAAGTGAGTGATAATTGGATTAAATCTCATCTATCTTTTTAGCAAGTGAGAAGTAAAGCACATTTTGTATGACTGCTTTTTATTTTAAATGTATTTATTTAGATTAAAAAACCCCACAAACTATATCTTGTTTAAATATAAAACCTAAATTAACAGAAAAAATAAATTATGGGTTCTAGGTGCTGTGTTATCTAGAAATGCAGATATCCCACCACATACAACTCTAATCTCATGGCTATTTCACTGTTGGAAAGCTACTCTATTGATCTTGATGGGGAGAGTGTTGCATGTTTAGAGACTAGCAATGCACGTAACAGCCAACATAAATAGGTGCAGGACTACACTGTATTGTGTTGTACATACATACTGTGTGGCCTTCAGTTCTGTGCTGTGCTGCACAAATTCCTTAACTGCAGCATAGACTCAGTCAGTGTATTGCAAGAGAGAAGCCTGTAGACAGTTCCCCCTGGGTATTGTTGGCCGCTTGGCCTGGCCTTTGTCTAAAAGTGCAGCAAGAAGGTCTCATGAGAACATCCTTAGGAACAGAGTTGATTTCCTGTGAGACAATCATATGACCAAAGATGAGAGCTTCTTTCCACAGAAAGGATCTACTCTGCACACCATGCTTTGCAAAAATCTATCTAGGCTCCAACGGATGCTGCAAGAATGGAGGATGCCCAGCAACTGATGGGATGAAAGACTTGCTGGGTATCTATATTCCTCTTCTTATTAAAGCAGTTATGTTAATAACTGGTAAAATTAATAATTGGTAAAATTAATGACCAATCACCGTGTGTTATGCATAAGAACAGATTACTCTTCCATTATCCAGGTAAACAAAAAACGTTATGTTGCTATTATGCTACGCTATGTGCAAACAACTCTGAAATTTGGCCACATGCCTCACTTTATGAGAGAATGTTTATTAAATTATTAACATTTATAAGTTGATAGCACAGTCGAGCAACTCATGGAAACTGCAAAATATTTTTAAGTTTTGAAAACACAATAAACTTGATTTAATAATCTCCTAATCTTGTACACAACTTCCTCTAAACTTTTCTTCAATTGCACCTCATAAATTAAAATTTATTGTATATTATGGAAACATTAAAAAATAAACACTTTATGAGAATGTCACCAGATAAATTTGTTTTGTTGAGTTAACAAGGAAGCATATGAAGTGTATATTTATATTCATATTCATATATGACCTCTGAACTCAGAGTACAGGGCTTTAAATTCAGTTCACCTTTAAGAATATCCATCTGCCAAAAATAACAACTGAATGTTTTACTTAACTTGAGAAGTGTACTCTAATGACTTAAGTGGGAGAAAAAAATATTTTAAAAAAATCCAACAAACAACAGACTGACACAATTCTTTCTGTTCTTTAAAAACACCATTGAAGTTCAAAGAGTGAAAAAAAATAATCAGATCTGCCTCCTTTTCTATGAGGTTTGTTTAGTAAGGATGTGTCTCTAGAAGTAGAAGCAGACAGCTGTAGTAAAATCTGAATGCAATAATTCATATTCTGTGTACAAGAGATATCATTCCTGTGTCAGAAACAACTAACTAACTTCCATTAAACACAGTATTTAAGCCACCATACTTAAATTCACTTAAATTCACATTAGATTTGTCTTCCCCCCGGTAACTTCATGTTACACATGTCAATATATAACAGTACAAGACCTAATTCACCAGCTTCTACTCCTTGCAGTCAGCTTGCTCTTTGTAGCATTTACCAGACATTCCTAGAACACAGGAAAACATTTGTTTAATTCCCAATGTTTCTGTTTCAATGCTGGTTATAATTCACTTTGTCAATTTTATTGTCAGAGAAACCTTTGAACGTCTGGCTCTGCAGAAATTAGGGGGTAATCTCATGGTACCTATATCTATTCCCAACAAGATTAGACAGCATACTAATTTTGCTATATGATAGAAATATATTATTAGTAATCATACAACAATGCTCTTAGTTACACTGTTTCAAGTGTGTGGTAAACTGGAAGTGCTTCAGATCATATATGAGCAGGCCATGTCACACAATAGTATGATGGACCACACACTTGGCTTAACTAGCACCCAGTATTCATGAGTAAAGCTTGTATCCAACAAGGCAGGAAAAAAGAATCCTTGAAACTCTGAGTCTCAAATACATTTTAAATTAAACATGAAAATTAAAAACCACTGTAGCACAATAGGTTTCTGAAGTGAGGCAGTGTTTTTTTTTTTCTACCAGATCAGCTAATTCCATTTCTCTATTATGTAACCAGCATTTACTAGAAGATATTTTACTTCAACCTTATTCCTATTGAAGTCAACAACAATTGGCTTCAATAGGGCCTGCAGGGTTTTACTCTGAGGAATGCATACATATTTTTCTCACAATGCATACCTTGTTGCCACACAGTAAGACAAAGTACTGAAGTGACTGAGCATAAAATCTCCTGTTGACTGCATTATATTTGCTACTACAAGTATTCCAAGGCTGCTATTGTCAGTATTGAAGACAGATATGCTTTGTTAAAGTTTACAGCCAACATTTTTCTAATTTATGAATGGTATTTTATCCAACAGGCCCTTAGCTTCCTCAGAGGATTAGAATAAACAGTCTGTCTCCTTTAAGAGCAGCACAAGAATTGAGCACAATCCAAGACTTCACCATTAATTCTGCAGCATATGGGTAGTTTTATTACAAAAACCTATGTTTTTCTTATAATTGAATTTATTCTCTTTCTTGATGTTTTGTTTTTCGTCAGAATGTGACAAAGCCAATAGATACATTCACATTTATTTTTATTTTTTCAGTAAGGTCCTATAGGGTACTTGACTTTCTCTATAAAGTTCTTCTTTAATGGGAAGTATGGAGAATGTACCTGTCCTTTCTCCCTACTCAAATTCACATGCATTTCTGTGTCACATAGACATATACACTTTAATTTTAATAACTACAGAAAATATATTGGACAACAATTTATTTTCATTTGTCTTACATTGAAGAAACTATTCACAGAAAGAAACTCAAAAAACATCAGAAGAATGTATAGATGTACACCAATTTGGAAGCTATTGATACACCAAATCAAGATTAGACATGTTTTTGAGACAATAGAAACATTACTACTGCTGTCAACAAGCAAGGGTATTAAAGTAGCACAGTAATCCCACTTCAAGATCTGTTGTCTGATACCTATAGCTTTAATATTCCTCTGAAAAGTGTTGGCTTATGCTTCCTGTTTTCCTCCTAATATCAGAACACTGTCACTGTAAATTGTAGTGTTCCACAGGACCTGTTCTTCTGAGTGACACACTTTCAATGCCATATATATCCACAACAGCAATCTCCAGAAACCACAGTTATACCTACATGAGCAAACAGAGCATCAAACAGCTCTATAGGGAAGCAGTGGGTAGCTTGAACGTAAGATCTACACAACATATATTTCAGGGTTTGTTTGTATGCTTGTTTCTACTTTTATTTTTATTTTTCTGATTATTTTTCCTGGACTTTGCTTGGGGTGCATGAGATGTCCTTTCCAAGTGTATTCCATTTTAGTTTCACCCCAAATAAATCCATGTTGAACATGCCGAGACCACTGTGTGCTATGAACCAAAGCACAGTAAGTAGAGATAACTTGGAGATCTACTTCAAAAGCACATTACTTAACAAAATTAAAAATTTGTATAGGAACATCCAATGTTTCCCCAAAGGAATACTGAACTCATATTCTTTGATTTATAAAGAAACATTGCTGAATTAACATTAGCTATTTATTTATAAAATCTTCCTTTGTAGATTATGTTCTCTTTTAGAAATGGTATTTACCTTTTGGGAGATTATACCACCACCCCTTTTTTTTTTCCCCTGTGAACTATCACTCTAGTCTTTTATAGTCTTACAAAGTTTTCCTAAGTAAGGAAACTATCCAGTTATTTTTTAAGCTTCTGCCTTAAGGCAAACCCAAGTTATTGTGGGAAATTAGTTTTGACAGGGTTCAGCTCTTTCAGGTCTTTTCTACTCTACACTAAGAGATTTCTGTGGAACATGTCATGTCTACCAAAATCATAGAATAAGTAGCATTTGCTGATGTAATTAAAGTTTATAACATAATACAGATGAACATGGACACTTTAATTATAAAAATTTTTCTTTGACATTTCTGTAGCTTACTTGCAATCTTAATATTCTTGTGATGGTACACATTTGTAACTATATTAGGAAGGATGCATATGAATAGATTCCCATTTTCCTCCATTTTCCTCCATACAAACATACAGCAAAACCACTTTTCTAAAACAAATACTATATTTAAAGAATACCAGATATGTCGTGTTTTAGAAGTACTACACACAGTGCAGGCTTGATTTTCTAATAACTCCTTTGTTCTGCTCTCATGGCTAGAAGGAAAATGACTGTGATTTTATGAATATGATAAACCCTCATTATTTCTTGTATTTATAGAGTTTGAAAATACTTTGAGGCAATAAAAGTGTCCAGGCTAACCCTTGTTTTATGTGGCAGTATGGTAAGGCTGTAGCTTGCACAGGACCATGGGAGACTCAGGAGTAGTCAGCTGTCAGTACCCAGTCCAGGCTCCAGTGCATATCACTCTGCACAAACCACAACAGAGTCTGGACTTGTCTACAGACTTTGCATCTTAATTTGCACAGGCACTGGAACATTTCTGAGAGGGTTTGTGTTGGCATTGGCTGACATGCAAAGATAAAGGTAGAAGGGAGGCTGGAGGTATTGAACCTTCGCTTGTCTTCTGCCTGGAAACAGAGTACAAACATTTCTTCTCTTTGAAAACCAACAGATTATATCTACTCAGTATAGTGAGCCACCAGATCGTCCTTGAGCACCCACATGCAGCACATCTGCTCCAGCAGATGTGTATTTCACATTGTGGTTTTCACTGGTTGAAGAATCTAATGACGCTCATAAAAATGTAATACTGTATCTGACATACTAATTCTTTATAACTAAAACAAGTATGTTAATAAAATAGACATACTGTGAAACTATGATTGCAGAGATAAATTAGTTTCCATAAAGTATAACTCTTCCTCATTTTAATTATTAGTTATATTTAGGCACTATGGTAAAACAAAGTAATAGGTAAACATTTGATAATGCTAAAAAAATGTAACTTAGAAGAAATATATTCTATCTTCTTAATAATTATTTAATAGTATTTTAATATATCACAAATCAATCACTTGTCAAGTAAGATTCTTTCTTTGGAATGTTTTTTTGTAATAATCAAATTCAGAAGCACGCTATGACATTACAGGGAAGGAAATACTCACTCTATTTCTAGTGAATACAATTAAGTAGTCCTGCAGGAAAAAGACTGAAGACATTTTTCTCCTTTAAGAAACTATTAGTACCAACCATTCTCTCATAAGGAAGCAGTCAAGGTATCTATACAAATAATGCTATACGTTGTTGTGACCTAGAAAGATTTTTTTGTACTCAAAATCTTGACAATTTTACTAAGTACATCAATAAGCCTGACCAAAAAGGACTCTTCTCTTAAACTGGTCCTTACACAAACTACAGATTTTACAATCTTAGTAACCCAGTTTTAGTTTCTTACCATAAGTTTATCTCCTGTTAGTGAGAATGCCATTTTAAAATCTTGAGTACATGAATATAGTTAAAGTATATTTTTCCATTGAGAAAATGGAAATATTTGTAAATGTCTTATTTGAATTACTTCAGTAATTTGGCTACTAAGTTGCTAAGTTGCTAAGACTTTGCCATGAGAGGGAAAGACTCAGCAACCATGACAACAACCTTTTTTTAAAAAAACAAACAACAACAACAACAACAAAAGCATAGAGAGAAATACCCTTTTACTGAGAAAAGTGAAAACACACACCATCCTGTATAGCTCAGTAGAACACCTTATGATATAAGAGTAGCCACCTGCGCAGGATGCACATAATAGGACAAATATGAAAATGCAAATAGGTGCTTCCAGTCAAATATCTGCATGAGATTCAGTGAATGACATCTCTTTGAATAGAACACTGACAAAAAATTCTAAACAGTAAATAAGGAAAAAAAACTTTTACAAATAATTTGTGAATAAAATCAGAGTCTAAACACATCAAATAAAGTGTTGTGAAAATTACTTGCTTGGGAGTGTAATTTAAACCTTTACTACATTAGCAGTATTCAAGCTAAGGCAGCTTTATACACAGTGATTTTGTTTACAAACATTTCTACTTAATGCATGTTCCTTTCACATCGGTGGCAATTTCCCTTTATGTACTTCTTCCTCTTCCCATCTACCAGAAATGACTGATGTGGGATGTTGCCACCTCATGCACACATTTTTCTAGCTTGAGCTCTAAGTCCTTTCCAGAAGCGTTTTTCTTTCCAGTTAGTGAAAAGAATTCTATCTAAGCTGTCTAACTGCTTAGAAAATCTTCAAGAGAAGATAAAGCTTCAATACTGTCTTCAAAAAGCTGCACATATATGCAGACAAGATTTTACAATGATTAAAATTGCCACAAGCTCAATAGCTGTGTTATTAGAATTACTGTTAAAGTATTTTAGCAGTAGTTAACACACAGTTTTGGCTCACTTTTTAAGAAATGTTAGGAGTCCTGTTTTTGGAGAAAAAGCTGTACCAACCTTTACCCTCATGTGACACTTGCAGACAGATTTTCTATTAACAACTATTTTTTTTAATATATACTTGAACATATTTTGAATGTAGCTTCCTAGTCTATATTTTGCATAATGATTTCTGTGTTTTTCCTATTGTACTAGCGGCAGCTCTAGTTGAGATTTATCAGCTTCAGCCAATACTCTTCAGTGAGAGACACTGTTCCCAGACACAGTTAGGGCTCAGTAAAAGAAAATATTTGGCATTATCTCTGTTATTTCTATCATTATTTTAACCAGAAGAATTTAAATGTATCAAGAAATACATGACAAAATCCTTCTGTATTTAATTATTTATATATTCCAAATAGTAAAGGCTATAAAAATAATTTTGTCATAAAGAGATACAGAATTGCTGAACTGTCAGCAGAACTGGAAGCCTGAGAAAAGCTATGATCTATCTATGGCTTATTTTTGTGGTGCTGACCACATGCAATTGGTGGTTAATAGAGAAGTTTGTATGTGCTTAAAAGAAAAAAAAAAAAAGGATCTCAGTAGAAAAAAGCAAAAAGGAAATTTTTGATTGGAGACTTTTTTTTCTTGGATCATGACCTTTTTTAAATTTTTGATGCTTTCTATAAAATAATACGTTCAATAAAACTTTTAACCCCTCTACGAGTACAACCACACAGCCTCTCAATACATTTATAAATGGGCTGCTGGGTTAGAAAAAACATTACAGTATATGAAGACCTCTTCTAATATTACCTGAATTATACTGAATTGATGGAACTTCTGCCTGAACAGGAAAGAAAAGAAAATAGCCAGGTGAACTGTCCAGAAGCAAAGAGATGATGTCCCCATCAGCACAGAGCTCACACTGGTGTCACCTCTGTGATGCCCTGCAGTTGTATCTTCTCCCAGGCAGAGTTTTTTTTTTTTTAATGACTGTATTTTCCATGCTTTTGCGAGTTGGAATTTGATGGAGAACAGCCTCTGCCAAATCAAAGAGTCACCATTACAGGGGGTTCATACCACAGAGGGGCCAGGCTCTTCTTCATAACTGTCCTCTTCACCCATGTCATGGTCATCTCCTCACACATGGACATCTCACTCCCACAGGTGCTACCAGACTTGCTTCTGCACCTATACTGAGCCCCATGTATTATTATTTGAAGCTTTATATACATGCCATTGTCAGACCAGAAGGCCTATATCTGTGATCAGGACATCAAAATCTTATTTTCTGCAGAAAATATACCTCAAATGAAGCAGAAAACCACAACAAAATAAATATCATACTTACAAAACTTGCCTAGAAGCATGTGAATGACCCTTCAGCACCAGATAGTAAAATATCAAGCATGCAAAACATAGGAAGGAGTCTGGTGTTCCAGATGAAATGAAGCAGTAATGATAAAGACATTTACACTTATGTTGCAAATTTTAGATCTCATGTATATTTTAAGTGTACCTTCATCAGTCAAATAAGGCTGGACAGCAACATAAGGGCTTTGACAGCAACATTGTGGATGACATTCATCTGATCATTGCTAGTAAAACGTATATCTTGTAAATTCCAGTACATCCTTTCATTTCCAATAGTACTGCTTCTGCCTCTCAGTGTTGGATTTTTTACCTTCAGTGTTCCTATCCTTGTTTTACTTTCTTTCTGATCCTGTAGGTGATTCTCACTGCTTGGTAATACTGCTCTCATGCATGTTTCATTTCTAGGCTTAGCTGTGTGAAAGCTATGGCAGATCGCTCTTGCCAACTTGTGATTAAAGAGCTGTCACTGGAACGAAGGACTCCATGTTTTCTGGAAACCCTGAATTGTTATTGGCAATGTAATCCAAATAATTCCTTAAATCTGAGCATAACCTTCAGCCTTGTAATGGGTTAAAAATATCAGAATTTGGTTTCAAGACAAGGTAATAATTATTGCCATGAAGACCAAGGAGGACCAAGCATAGTCTCATGTTTCAGCTGTGTAATTTATTGATGTTAAGATGGACCTTCAGTCTTGGACAAGAAGAAAAAAATCAATATTAATTCACTCATACCTGTAATGGAAGGATGTGGTCACATAAAGTATCACTGAATAGTGAAGAACTGCAGACTGAACTTGAAGACACATGCTCTAGGTTTACTATGGGAACAATAGACAATAACAACATTTCTAATATGGAAAAATCAATAGCTGGAAACTGCTACACTTTGAGGAAAGAGTATAAAGTACTTCAAGTAGTTGTTAAAGAGAAGAGGTTTCATAATTATTTAATCACTTTAGAGGTCAAACCAATTAAAAGAGGATTATGTCTGAGAATATGTGTTGCCAAATAGCAAACAGTAGCTATGAAGTCCTGTGGGTTCCAGTGCACAATGGATGTTGAAATCTGCAGTCTCCATAGCTACACTAGGCTTATTTGTTACCAAATCTCCTATTAAGGTCAAATGCCATTTCTTCTAAAAATACATAAATAAAATAAACAAATAGCCCTTGTTACACAGCTGTGTAACTTATCCTTTTTAACCAAGCAAGCCTTGCAAGCCAAGTGTCAATGACATTTCCTTTGGATGACCCCTTCTGAGGGGGTGAAAATTCCTCCAAAAGGAGCATGCAAATTACACTGTATTTAAAAACACACTTAATTACTTGTGTGAGATAAACTATTGATCTTAGTCCATTTTCAAGCTGTGCTTTCAGACTATAACACAAATAGTAGTAATAATACTAAATTAAATTAATTTACTAATAATACTAACATTGATAATCAACTTGATGCAAATTGTTAGTGGGTGACATCATTTAAGTAAGGTTCTCTCTCTTGCAGAGAGTTCTTGTATAATAGTATTGAGGCTGAATTTGAAATTATGAAAAATTAATAGCTGTCTATTTTGTACGACCCCTGAGAATGGGCTGAAGTTGTCTGAGGATAGCACAGCTCCTTTTTTCAGTAGCACAAAAAATTGGAATTCTGAAAATCCACAGCTGCTTTTGAACATATTTTGATACCAAATGGTGGTTTTGCACAATGTAACGACTTTTCCTGTATAAATATTTGTATATGCAAACCTGGTAAATAGCAATGCATGAATGTACAAAGTTGCCATTCTTTCTGACTTCTGAAAACAGACTATGTCACACTATTAATGACTCTACACCAAAAAACACTTGAAAAATTCTGAAAAATTAATTATCCATGGTTTTTAATAATTTATTAATCATGTTCTTTCCACTTTTATTCAGTCAAACAATTAGAGAGGATAACATTACCAGCTAACACAATGTGAGCAAACAAGCAGAAACCATGAGTAATAAGTACTCAACACAAATAGATCACAGATCTTCCTCACCGTCCAGTTCATGTTTGTGACCCAAAGAGGGAATTTAAAGATTAAATTATTTGCGAGTGATATGATATTTAAAAAAACTGCATGAAAGATAAAATACTTAAGGATCAATATGTTTAATATCTTCATTACATTTCTCGTCAATTGCGAGTTATAACTTCTTCATAATTATGTGAGTCAAAGATGTTCTATACATGTGTGTATGTTTTATTATATGTATGTCCACATATGTTTCTGAAAGCAGTGGGTTTTTCTCCAGCAAGGTCACTGATATTTTTCCTACTCTTACTAGTCTCAAATATTTTCAGTGGCTTTGTATTTTTGCTCTGACATTATTTTTTTTTGGCATTAATGTGCACTACTGGTTAAGTGCAGTGTGCAAACATTGGAAACAATTAGTGTGAATAAACAGCAACCAATATCTCCTCAGAAGTATGTATGGTGTTATTTTTCTGAAGAGAGCTGAAAGAAATATATGATGCGGTATAGAGGACAACTTTGTAAAAGATGTCATTGCCACTGAAGTCAATGAGAGCTGTGCATGCTTTTCCAAGGACAGAATCCATAATTATGCTCAAGTAGCTAGCACATCTGAAGGACTGTGGCTCAGTCTTTCAAGTGGAACAGAATACCACATTGTCTTTGAATAAATCAGTTAACCAAATGAACATCCTTGACTCTGAAAAGGATTTCTGTTTGAAATAATGACAAACTTTTTCCATAGCTTTAAGAATCAAGAAGGCAACTATTGGAAATCTGTCTATAAAGCTGTTCAAATATTACAGAATCATAATCTTTAATATTTGGAGTCAACTGTGTAGCAGAAAGAATTAACAATAAGCATGGACTTTCCTGAGCTGTTGCAAAGAATGGTCCTCCACCTTTTGGTGCTAGTTGAATTTGGATCAAGTGCTCAAACTCACAAAGGTGTTAGTTTATATTTATTTATTATACTTATTTTTAAACTTATTTGTATTTGCTGGCAAGGTGGGTTTTTATTCAAGCTCTTACAAGCTTTATTTACTATTCATTTTCATCCCAGGAAGAGAAACTTGAAATATTTATCCACAGGATATTATTTTTTAAAATGCTTTCCACAAGTACCAGATATGTTAAATGGTTAAATCCTCTCTGAAACAGCCAACACAATTATAATATTCTCTGAACTTTAAAAAAGGTTAATAATTAAAACATTTTAAGCTAAGCCAGGTAAACAGTTAATAGAATGAAATGGTTACTTGGAGAGAAACTGTGAGCTGAACCTATTTAATTTCAGCAGGCTTTTGCTTCGATTTTGTTGAGTTTTATTCCAGGTCTAACAAAAGTAATAATTTATGGGAAATGCTAACCACAATGACAGACCTTGCTATGCTGAATATTTTACAAGGAAGATGTTTCAAACCATAAGCTACCACCTTAAGTAAACAACTGATGCCCAGCAGTGTTTTAGTTAGATTCTGACAAGGGAATCAATAAAAAGACACAGAAAAGATTCAATCAGAACAGACACCACTAATACGAATGGCCTTTTGGGACCCACGGAAGTGTGGAACTGCTTTTCCATGTTAATTTCTCTTCACTACCCTTGGGGTTATCACCTTCTTTGGCTCCTGTTAATTAAAAACTGCCTCCTGTTAAAGCTCTTTGGCAGGCATTCACCTTGTGTCAACCCATTTTGTTGGCTGCCGAGAGAGGAAAGGAAGGGAAGGAGAATTCAGAAACTGCCACATGAAACATTGCCAAAATCCTTTCTCACAACTGCCACTTGACACAAATGTACAGATTTCTCTCTCTGTCCTTTCAGATACTGAAGACAAACTTACACATGACATGGAAGAGGCAGACTTTAAATATTCATTATACAACTGTTTCTTTTTATGCAGATAAGAATATAGAAGTAGTCACGATTACTGCTGTGCAAATAATTGATATTTTCAGGTGGCTAGCCAAAGGTAGTGGGGGGAAGAGTGTTTGATACATTCAAATAAAGCTCATGTGCTATTTTTTCTTTATCTCTTGTAAAAGTCAAAGCTACCTCTCTGCTCCCACTCCTCCCAGACTGCTTGATGCTAATGTTTCATTTTACTCACAGGGAAACATTTCATTTCTTTCTAGTTCATAAGAAAAGCAAAAGCAATGAAATGGCAGTTTCTGAGAATGAAGGAGCAGCAGCAGCAGTGTCATACTTAATAGTTCAATGATTAGAGCATTTGTCCTGAATGGATTCAATCCCACCTCTGTCTGAAGACAATTAGACTCCCCTGTCCCAAAAGATCACAAAAGTATTCAAATGGGAGAAGGCTTTCAGGCTAACGAATATCTGCTCTCTCTGTATGTATAAACAATTAAATACTCATCAGACTGAGGATCCAGCCACAAATGCTAACATTCAGTTCCTCTTTCCAGCTCAGCAACGATTTATTGTATATGAGAGTGGAAGGTCTCTAACCAAAGGAACTGAGGGACTTCTATCCAGAACAGCCTGTAACACTACAGCTCAGGCATAAAGACAAGGAAAGGGAGTTGCAAATTCAAACAGAGCTTTAAGGCAAAGAGAGGGTGAAAACTTGACTCTTAAGGCTTCCAACGCTCCACTACATGAGGGCATGCTCACCTTGACCTACCCTGAGCCGCAGCCCAGCTCTGAATAGCAGACTGGGAGAGATGAGCTCCAGAGGTCTCAAGGATTCTTAGATCCTTACAGTTCTTCTGTATTCCAGGTTGACCAAGAGCTTTGAAAGATATTTCTGCTGTTATTTAATTCTAAATTTAATCTTAGACATCTTTTCTATGACTTTCCTGAACTACTTTGACATCTTTCTGGGTTAAGAATTTGGTGAGTCTAAACTCCACTTTTCCAAGACAAAGCAGCACTTGTCATTTTTCCTCAATGAATACATAGCATATAGCTATTCTTCAAAGATTAACATGTTATAGTCTTGGCATTCATAGGACAAATATAATAGATATGATCCTCATTTGATGTACACATAAAAACTCCATTACTGTCAGATTTACATCATTTGAGAACGTGATCTATTGTAACAAAATTTTATATTTAACATCATCCATCCATGCCACCCACACAATATTGCTGAGAGTTTCAAGAATATAATGCTCGTAAATAATCATCTTAAAAAACTTATTCTTGCATTTAAAAAAGCTCATTAGATAGGATTTATGATTTAGTTTCATAGACAGATCTAGAACTACAGAATCATAGAATGGGAGGGGTTGGAAGGGACTTTTAGAGATCATCTACTCCAAACCCCCTGCAGAAGCAGGTTCACCTAGATCAGGTGGCATAGGAACATGTCCAGGCAGGACTTGAAGACCTCAAGGAAGGAGACTTCACAACCCCTCTGGGCAGCCTGTGTCACTGCTCCATCATCCCCACAGTGAAATATTTTTTTTGTATATTTAAGTGGAACTTTTTGTGTTCCAGCTTCATCCCATTACCCCTTGTCCTATTCCTAGATACCATAGAAAAAAAATGGAATTCCCAACCTCCTGACACTCACCATTTAAATATTTGTAAATGTTAATAAGANATAGTGTAATTTATTGTTAGAGGATGGAATTATAATACCAGAGGTGAGTCAGTTGACCGCAGCTCAGTGGCTCTTATGCTTTCTTTCTTATTATAATGTAAATAGTTTTTACTCATTATTCCAGAATCAGAACCATCAAAGTAAGCACTTTCCTGAATCACTGTTAAATTTTAAAAGCAAGTTAGTTTTTTTTTTAAACTCTTAGTAATTCTCAGTTAAAGACACGTCACTATCTCCCACTCATAGATTTCTCATTAACCTAGACTGTTGAGTCCTGAATAAAGCTGCAATCTAAACCTATTCCCACCCAGTATTTAACATAGGCTATTAAAGTATTTTCAAAGATGACTGCACATTGTAAAACCTGTAAACAGGTTACAGAAACACTGTTTCTGCAAAACATGCATACAAGTGTAGGATCACCTGGCTCTCCAAGTAAATTAAGAAGTTCCATGTCAGTATTAGAACTTTAATTTGAAGATAAAGAGCTTTTTGCATAAACAAGTATTTTAGCTTCCCAGTCTCTCTTCTGTTAGTGTTACAATTCTGTCACGGTATGTTTATAAAAAGGTTGGGAGAATGATAAGGGAAAAGATGTACATTTTCTGAAACACCTAACCTTGCAAGCAACCACAGCTGCAAGGCAGGAAAGCAAAAACTCTTCAGCTCTTCTGACAGTAAAGTTGGAGGTGCAGAAACAGTGTCCAAAACCAGACATAATTCTGTGCTGACAGAATACAATCCTAGCACTCCATACATAATCTTCTCCTTTGCTCTTTTTGTTCTCTCGAGGTTGGAGAAAAATGTAGAAATATGTTAGAAAACTATGTCTCTTAACTATGATTATCTGACCCTCTGTAAAACTAACTCATTACTGTAAGAGCTGGAACAAAACAGTAGTAACAGAAGTAAACCGTGTATTTTTTTATATCTCAGAAAGCTTTGTATTTAGTTTGAGCAATAGTTAATACAGTGTTTATTTGAACTGAACTGCTGCAAACTCTCAGACACTTGTTAACCCTGATTACGAGATCTACCTGGTGAAAATCTGAGGGCAGAGATGCAATCTGTGTGTCTGTGTGCTTCTTTTTCAGGAAGCATATGCATGTCTGTTCAGCTCATATATTTGTATATTAGACACCACCATTCTTTTCTATCCTGTATGTTATCAAAAGATATTACAAAAGTTTGAAGATACATGTAGGTCTAAAAATTACCTCTACCAAGCCAGGACAGTGTCTGAAAATGTAGCTAGTGAGATTTCAACACCATGGTGTTCTACATTTTAATTAAAATATCTGCATCATAAACCCTACAACACTGTATAATGAACTGCTTATAATTTAAAATATATCTTTGAAGGCTCCTGCACATTTTTTAATTACTATTCACAACCAGAGCTCACAAAAGCAAGTAATACATATCATCCACAATCACACACCAAAGCAAGTTAAATGCTTGACATTGCATACACTACAATGCAAGTAAATCATTATTGTGTTAATAAATGCATACAAAACCTTCCCTTATCCAGGAAGGTAAAGCAAGTTATATTAACTCTAAATATATGGCAATTAATATATGATATGAGTCATGTTTTAGTGTTTCCTTTACAAGTTTAATATTTTATTACAGTAGAAGGGATCATAGCAGCTAACTCATCCCCTTCCGACCAGTCTCTTTGTCTATTTTCCATTCATTTCTTTGGCAGTTAAAACACCTTGAAATTATCTTCTCCAGCATGAAAGAACGATTTTTTTTTCTCTCTAGCTCTGTCTGTCAGAATGATTAGAATTTTAATTAGTAAAGCAGTGAGGAGGGAGGAAAATAATGGAGAAAAGCACATAAAAGATTCACCAGAGCAAGGAAGACAAAGAGCCGTCAGCATCAGCCTCACAGCTTGCTTACTACAGCAACAATTGCGGGGCCGTGCTTGAGTCTAACACAGCACCGTCCTTTAGACCTTTGACAACGTCAGGCTTCTGGGGTATTAGAAAACATTTTTATCAGTTGTCACTCAGAGCAAGACCAGGTTTTTAAAGCACTCCAACTAGCAGCTTCTCTTCTGCTGCACTCATTTTAACTCTTTGATCTGCTCCACAGGACTCTGAGCTCAGGACTCAAGACATGAAGTAAAGATTGTCAATGATACTGACTGCTACCATCCAACTATTGTACCAGTTAATATTGTAAGTATGTGTCAGCATCTGGGCTTTTTATAAAACAAAGGAAGTCTCTAAATGCCAAAGAACTGATGGGGGAGAGAAACAACAGGAGACTTTCCATGAACAATATTTAATTGGGAAAAAAAAATTACATTTAAGAGTGGAAGCATTGTGACTGGTTGCTCAGTTCTCTGCTATCTGCATGGACATTTTGCCTTGACATTTTGGCTTTGCTGTCCCATCTTAGCACAGGAGATAACATGGACCAGGAAGCGAAGTCCCTTTAGGCTAATGAACCACTTACTGAGCTTGCACATACCTGTATTGCACCCAGGCCCTGGTGAGACACAGGGGTCATTTGCTCACCTTGAGAGCATTTCCGGGCTATCTCCATCCTCTTCTCACTCCCCTCTGATGTTTCTGCCTATTTCTTGCTGGTGCTGAGCAAAGAGGCCAGCTGCTGGCAGAGACTTCCACCTCTTGGGGCTCAGCTCCTCACTGTGTTTGTCAGTCTTATTCCCCACCAATGTTGCTATCACTGTTAGCACTTGTATTATATTAGTACATTCAGTTGACAAGTAAGATCAGCAACACAATGTGTGGCAAGGTACATGCACATACTAAATGCAAGGATGAATATGTGCTATTATCTATTCAACAGCAGGAGAGTTCAGGAACTGAGGTGCTGAGTGGCAGAATGGGAAATTTAATCTCATTTCAGTGCCTGAACAACAAATTATTCTTTCTAAACTCATATCCTCTCAAACCAGTCCTTGTATTAGAAGACATTTTAATCAGCTGAGAGTAAAATCATTTTCTGTCTCTACAGGGTCTGATCCTGAATTCCTTGCTTACATGACTAGTTTCCTTCCAGTGAATCCAATCTTTCAGCAGATAACAACAGAGTAATAACGAGAGCAGATTTAAAACATTTTGAAAGAGGATTATCAATCTGTGCCACCAATCTCCCAAAACACTTGCCCATGTCCTCCTATTTCACCAGTTACTGCAAAGGTTAGTAATTTACAGAATATTCACTAGAAACTGTTAGGAATGTTTTAATGTTTTGTTTGATAGGTATTCTAATTCTGTTCGAAAATCAGTCTTAGATATTATTCTATGTAGAATAAAAGACAAGTATTATAATAGCTAGTTTCTTCAAGAGGATTATTGCCCAATCTCTAGTAAATACTCTACAAGGGGAGCAAATAGGCTTGCTGACCTTTTGTCTGGTACATATTTGTAATTTATAGAAAGTAATCCACACAGAATATTTGGTCTTGAGTAATGATATCTCAGTGCAAAATCTAAACAAAAGTGATGAAAATGTAATGAGGAAAGTAATAGAACAATACAGATAAACCCCAAATACAAGGTTCAAAGCACTGATCTTTAACTATACAGCTGTAAATACTAGTAAGAAACTGATAATTACAGCTAAAGTAAAATGCCAGCTGTTTTAAAGTACAGAATTGAAACCAGCATTGAAATTGCTAACTTCCAGTACTGGGGGTTAAAATAGCAGACAAGTAACAGAAAACTAAAATCCAAACCTTTAGCTCGCTATTTCTCTTTTAGTTGCTTACCTGCTTTGAAATCATCTACCTTTTACGGTATGTTTAGTAACAGGAAGATTTGCTCAATGCCTTTATCACCATAATGATCTCATTGTAAAATATCACTATGAGAACCATGTGTGTTTACAGAAACTCTAAGAGAGCTAATGTTTGAGACTTGCCTCAGACCAAGAGCACTCAGCAGACAAAAGAAGAAGCAAGAGATAATGGAAGACATAAGAAATAAACTTTTTCACTTATCAACAGGCAGATCTACAAGTGCAACAATTAGTCAGATGTTCCTGTGATGCACAAGAATCAGAGATACATTTTCTACTCTTTTCATTCTTACACTGAAGCTACCATGTCTGAGGTGTCATCCTTGTTACCTTACTAGACCTAAATGCCCCTTTGAGGATTTAACAGGAGCATGAGTCTTAGTAGCAAAAGCAAGTGCTGTCTACTCCTGCAGGGATGGACCCAGTCTGTATTTTTACAATGCTAATAGTATTTAGGGTTCCAAAAATAAACATTAATTTGATTTATGCATTTTCAGGTGATCTGTTCCCAAAGTAATTTGAACTACTTATTGCCTTAAAAGTTCATTCTCTCTACAATCTGTACATCCAGTATACAGTGAGTTAATAATTACAAGGATTCATAGTCCAGCTCTCTCCTAGTTCCTCAGTTCCAGTTATGTGGCAGAAAGGATACAATCACAAGGAAAATTAATACTAACAAGGTACAAACTAATTTTAGTTAATGATGGAAGAAACAACAAATACTGAAGCACTCTATTCAGAAATATCTTTTCACAATATCATCATGAGGTCACTCCAAGAAATAAAGAATACATGAATTTATAAGATGAAAATTATGGGTAATATGCCAAGAAAATAAGGCTTAAGTAAATGAGAATGATATATTTGCTGAGTGTTGCACAAATTTAGTGTGAGAGCAAGATTAATAAAATAAAATTCCTCAGTCATTGAGAATGCTTTCACATAGATTTAAAAAGTTGCCTTAGGAATTTTGCTCTGAAAATAAATTGAATACCCTGCTGAGAGAAATCCCTGGTATGTATACCTTCTTCAGCATTAGCTGGTGCCTTCACAATCCTAATACATATCAATCCTGATACGCAGCATAAGATAAAGAGTTAAGTTTCAGTGAACGAAAAGAGAAGATATAACCTCCAAAGCCAAGTATTGATCCTATCCAGGCTTATCTTCAAAGTCTTGGCGAATGTGGGCAGTACACAAGGATAAGAAGTTGAGTTAAGTCTTCTGGATAAATTTACAGCAATAAACTGTATAAAGACAAATAGTGCTGTGTCAATTCTGAGACTTGACACAGATCTCCTTGAAAGATTCAAACCACAGTGCACAAAAGAAGCATCAAAACATCAGAAGCTCTTCTGATTTTACTGACAGCTGCAGTATTTCACTTATTCCAAACACTGGGAACCAAGCAATTTCAGAAGAGTCCTTATAAGAGGCTTATTTTTGCCTTTTAAATATTTTTTTTCCTGAAGTAAACATCTACTTCTGCACTTCCCAGGTGTGAAAAATATTCAGAAATAGAAAAGCATGAGCATTCTAAAAGTCTAAATCTGGGAGGAGGGAAAAGACAGGAGAACAAAGAAAGGAAGAAGAGGGGAAAGGCACAAACCAAGCTGAAAAGAAATTACTGGATTTTTTTTCTTACATTATTTGAATCTGACCAGTCTGAACTCATAATTTCAAAACTACAGAGTAACCAAATGAGAGAAGAGCAGAAAATTTTAGAAGAAAATGTTAACACCCTACAAAAATCCCCTATCTTAGTGTTCCAGACTGAGGATTTCTGTTTGAAATGAGGAACTCTTCTCCTTTTGCAATGAGATCTCCATGGAGGTGTTTTTTCTAAATCCCCTTCAGAGTGGAGTTTTCAAGCTCACTTGTCCTCTCAACCTGTATCCCTAAGTTTTCTTTTCAATGTAGTGATTCATTTTGACATAGCAAAAAGTGCTGATGTCAATGCACAGGGGAGATTTCCCAAAGGCTAATTGAAAACAAAATAATTTCAGAAGAAAATTACATATCTCTCAGACTTATGCCTCCCTACACAGATATAACCAACATAAAACGGCTCAAGTTGAGATCATAAGTTTTGCAATCCACTTTGTTGAAATACATCTTTACACAGCCTGTCAGAATATAGGAGACAGATGTTCAATGTTTTCCACACTAACCTTCAAATAAACCACATGAGTTTTATGAGCTTTTCTTGATGGGAAAGAAAATGGCCTATCCAGCCAGAAAAGTACAGAGCAATCAGATTTTGGTTTGGAAGCTTTTCTTCTATCAGTGATCTAGAGAGGCTTCACTTTTCTCCCTGCTGCTCCTGTCTCACATGCGATCACCCGTAAAAAACAGCGTCTGAGGGATCTATTTCAGTTTTCTAAAGCAAACATAACAGAAGTGCTGTTCCTGGGTTACACATTTGACTTCTGTAATACAAAATGTGAAATAATAGTCCCTAATGGCATTCAAATAATGTTCTTATAATTTTCAAGTGTGAAGTGTTTTTCGTTTTGTTTCTTGGAAAAGAGATGTTCTTACTTGTTGACTTTGTGCATTGAGCAGCATGCCAGCATAGAGTATTTCCCATGTCAGAAAAATATCTCTTTTAGAGGGAAACAGAAATTATAAGTTCTTACTTTATGCTTAGACACTAAAATCCTTACTCAGGAAAAAATGGTCACTTAATCATCACTCTAGAGTTAACAGAGACTGAGGCCAGAAGAGGCCATTAGATCTTCTTAAATTTCATCTACTTAGCTTTGTATGGATCTCCTTAACTTACATTTGGTTATAATTTGCATTTGGCCAAACTATATTCTCTAATAAGTTTTCACTTTTTCACTGTGTATACTCTACATGCAATCCACTGGTGGTTTCAAGAGTTTAGCGGCATTGAGATTAAACATCTGTGTTCAAATCTAACTGATCTGGTTTTGACTTCCAGCCACTGATTCTTCTTATTCTGTTCTCACTAGATGAAAGAATACTTAATTACTCAGTTTTTCCTCTCAAAGGAAGTATTTAAGCTGTATTATGAAGTTATGTGTTAATCTCATTTTTGGTAAATTACACAGGCTAAGCTCAAAGCCTAGTACATGAATCTCTGTTACTTCAAAATAATTTTTTTATTGCTTTTTTACACACCACCTTCACTTTTAAAGAACCATTCTAAAACATGCATGCTAGAATTGGTCATCATATTCTAGGAGCAGATTGACCAGTGTTACTTGCAGATAAAGACATTTCTCTCTTGCTTACACTACTCACTTGCTTACACTCCCAAGGGTAGTACCAGCCCTTTTGGCAGAAGTATTGCACTGGGACCCCCATCAGAGATCCTTACAAATAAATGTACTCTTGCTTTCTATAAAAATGTCCCATAGTCTTTGCTTCTATGTGTGTAAATTTGCAGTTGTCTGTTTTGCTAGTATTTGATTCCATAAGACAACACACAGCTTCAGTAAGAGGCAATTTTCTTTCCCATAGTTGGCAATACACTTTCAAACAACATTGACTACACAGAAGTAGTGTAAAACATAGACTCCTGTCCAGAGGACTGTTGTGATCTGACAATATTTCAGAGAGCAGCAGAAGTGATTAATGGCAAATTATTTGTTAAAAACAGCATTTAGAAAGTGCAAAGACATGGAAAGTGAAAGGAAAGGAACAACAAAAATTCCTTCCAATCTCGTCTGAATGCTACATAGAAACAAACATCCTATTTAGATATATCTACCTTTTGTATTTGAACAATATGCAACATAATCAGCTCCTGGTATCCTGATTTATGCCTTGAAGAAGGCTGTGTGATCAATCCAGCTGCACACAAATAGGCACCAAGTGCAATTTCAAGAGGCATTTGGATAGCAGTAACATCAAAAAAAGGTTCAACAGATTGGTTTTGAGTCATATGGGAGAATTTTTCCTTTCTGGAGTGGCTATAACAATCATACAATGAACATAATGTGCAATGGACTTTGCCTGCTCACAGACGATGTTGCATTTTCTTCAGAGCCAACAGAATTTTCAAGGTGCCCATGGGAATTATAAAACACAGAATCACAGTATCTGTACTTAAAATTAAATAGGGAGTAGAGGATTATAAGAACTGGCCAGTAAGTAAAAGGCTGAATATGTGAGGAAAACCATATAGGGTAGAAGAAACCTAAAATGGAAAAAGTCACATGCTAAGTCTCCAGCAGCATGGCAATGTGACACATTAGAGGATGGACAAGTCTAGATGCTGTGATGAGTTTTTTTATCACTGAGATCAGGCTACACAGCCAGCAGAATAGGTGTAGGAAGGGTTTTATTCACTTTTATTCACTTTATGCTGCTATGGAATAAATGAGGATTTCATGTTCATATTTTCTACTTAAGACCTTTTCTTTTGTAACACAGTAGGCTATGTTCTCCCTAGGGAAAAGTGTTTGAGGAGCATTGTGAAGCAGTGAGCAGCAGCACTGCTTCAACCCTACAGCAAGCAGAATACACAGTCTGATTCCTCTAGCAAGGGAAGGAGCAGATAATGTAAGTTTACAGTAAGAAACTATAAGCATTGTTCTTTAAGTTCTGGCAGCAACTCAGTTCCTTCTAAGTGAAGACTGTAGTCAGTAAATGAATTTGTCTCATACTCTTCTCCTAGAAGTACAAACCTACTGCTGATCTAGTATGATTGCGAGTGAATCAGAAGGATAATG
Source organism: Urocolius indicus (assembly GCA_013401255.1). NCBI lineage: Eukaryota > Metazoa > Chordata > Aves > Coliiformes > Coliidae > Urocolius > Urocolius indicus. The sequence continues at coordinate 48,162 of WBNH01004378.1, forward strand.
TACTTTTGGAGCATTTCAGAAATGCCAATATAAGCTGTGAGAGAAAAGCCACCAACATAACAAGCACATAACAAGTGAGCAATAACTGAGTGCCTTGATCTGTTTTTATGCATAATCTCTGAGTTTTCTGTGATAAAAAAAGATACAAAAAGAAAATTAAACAGGGATTTGCCTTCTTCAAATCATGACACTTTTTAAATGCTTCACTAAAAATTAGTGAAGGACCAAATTCTCAAATATTCATCAAGATGGCAATGAAACAGAACAAAAAATTCTGGCTTTTTACAAAATAACCATGCAAATCTCAGTCTCTGGCACAGTTTGGGCAATGATAAATATATAGTGATAGTGACAACAAGTGACTTATTGTTTCTGACAACTATTTTAAAAAAGGGGACGTAAATATTCCAAAGAGGGTTAAGAACTCCACATTTTTAAACCGATCAAATATCAGTCTCTTGCCATCCTACATTTCTGTTTTCTATTTGAACATGTCAACATACTGAGAAGTGTCCAAAGTAAACTTGCTAGGCACCAACACAAAGCATATTCTTTGTGAAAGTGCAATGGAAGATTGAGATTTTATTCACCGAAGCCAATTGTTAATTCTATTTCTGACTAAGAAATAGAACATGACAAAATGAGGAAAAATTGTAGCTTTTGCAGGGTACTGTATGTTCAACAGGATACATGAAAAGACAAATGTGAACTAAATAAGGCAATATTTTTAGACATACTTATTGGTGCTGTATTTCAATCACAACCAGCAACTAAGAACCCCACAGCCACTTGGGTCACTCCCTATCCCAGTGGAGGAATCAGAAAAAAGTAAAACTTGTGGGTTAAGGTAAGAACAGTTTAATAACTAATTAGAAAAAAAATAGAAACAATAATAATAATTTAAAAAATCATGATGCAAAAGAATACAACAAAAAGAGAGAGAAATAAAATCCAAATAACAAAAGGCTGAAAATCATCAGGTCGTGCATAATGCCATTGCTCACCACTCATTGACTCATTGATTCCTGCCCCTCTCCATCAACTCTCCTCAATTTGCCATATTGGGCATGATGTCCCATGGTATGGAATAGGTCTTGGTCTAGTTAGGGTCATCTCTTGTGGATATGCTCCCTCCTAGCTTCCTGTGTATTTCTTCACTGGGAGTGCATTGAAAACTGAAAACTCCCTCACTTAGAATAAGCACTACTTAGCAACAACAAAAAAATTGGTGTGTTATCACAGAATCATAGAACCATTTCAGCTGGATTCCAGCCTTTGACCCAGCCCAATCAACCACTAGATCATTTCCCTAAGTGCAACATCCACACTCCCAGGGACGGTGACTCTACCACCTCCCTGGGCAGCCCATTCCAATGCCTGACAATCCTTTCAGTAAAGAAATTCTTCCTAATATCCAGCCTGGACCTGTCCTGGCACAATTTCAGGCTGCTTCCTCTTGTTCTATTGCTTGTTACAGACTCATTCTTGTCTCACTACAACTTCCTTTCAGGTAGAGAGTGATAGGGTCTCCCATGAGCCTTCTTTTCTCTAGGACAAACAGCCCCAGATCCCTCAGTCATTCCTCATATGAGACGTGCTGCTTTTACTAGCTTCATAGCACTTCTCTGTATGCTCTCCAGCACCTCAATGTCCTTCTTCTAGAGAAGGGCCCAAAACTGGACACAGTACTTGAGGTGCAGCCTCACCAAAGCCAAGTACAGGGGAATGATCACCTCCCTACTCCTGCTGACAACACTGTTCCTGATACAGGCCAGGATGCTGTTGGCCTTCTTGGCCACCTAGGCACACTGCTGGCTCATGTTCAGCCAGCTGTCAACCAACACTCACAGGTCCCTCTCTGCCTGGCAGCTTTCCAGCCACTCCTCCCCAAGCCTGTAGC
>WBNH01004379.1:0-14648 GCA_013401255.1 Urocolius indicus
TGCCCTTTACATATTTGTAAACCATCACCTTTCTGATTGAGGATTCAAATTTAGTCTGATCTCATGTATGGAGAACTAAAAGGTGCTCTTTGCTATTTCATTGCTTTTTTTCCCTTTTCCCCCCCCCCACCCCTTTCTTCCTCCTCCAGTACACCAGAGGCACTGTGACAGCCTTCTCTCCTTTTGATGCCAGAGCTGATGCAGAAGCTCTTCGTAAGGCCATGAAGGGAATGGGTAAGCATAAATTCTTTTATGAAAAAGGCTCTCACTCCTTTCAAAACATCCTTTCTGAACTCCTTTTTAAAGAAATATTAGCAGATGAGGGTAGAGCATGCATGTACATGCTATGGAATTCCAACCCCTGGCCTGCACGAGTCTGGGCGTGTCATAGTTTTGACTGAGCTGCTGTCAAGGATATTTAATTTTAGCTTAGCAAAAGGGAAAAAAAGAAGTTGGTTTGCATGTTGCCTATTAAAATATGATACTCCCCAGGCTTCTTTGAACATAGAGTTTTACTGCACAGTAAGCTAGACTGTGAATTTACAGGCAACAACTGTGGAGACTTATGACAGTACAATAAAAGCTCTGTGCTTGGAAAATGTGCGACAGCCCCCTCGGTCTGGAAGTGCGTAAGCACAGTGACTGTTACTCTGAACAGAGAATACAAGCCCTCGGAATGAATGTAGACTGACAAGTGGCCTGTAAACTCATGCTAACTTTCTGCCCCAAAACTTCCCTGTGGGAACAAATCCTAATTTGCTATTTTCTTTGAAGCTGCCTAGGGGAAGAGGCGAAAGGAAGGGAAGAAGGGAAATGTAATGCACCTTAGCCTATTGGCAAATTCAGTAGGGCTAGTCAGATGTTGTGCTGTGAAGACTCCCATAATAACTGTGTAAACTGTATAATAGCTCTGCACTTCTGAGTTCTGGGGTGTTTGGGGTTCCTGAACTGAGTTTTGCTGAGTGTTGGCAGATTGTTTATTCTAAAGTAAATCCCTTGGTGAGCCCGAAGGCAAGGCCCCTATGGAGAATTCAGGCTGTGACTAAATGTACAGGGGTCTGATGTACAGGGAGTAGTGTCTGGAACAGCATTGATACAGAACAAATAATACTTGGGTCCTCCAGTCATATTTTTGCAACAGCAGAATGCCAAACCTGGTGGCTCAGCTTGGGGTATGGTGACATTTGTTCCTAAAATGCTTCTGCTGTTTGTCAGTAGGCTGTTATTTTTAAAACATCTTTCATTGCCTTTTGAATATGTGCCACTGCTGTTTGGTTTTTAGAGTGTGTTTGTAACTCTTTGTTCTTTATAACTTCAGGGACGGATGAAGAAACCATTCTGAAGATCCTTACCAGCAGAAACAATGCTCAGCGTCAAGAAATTGCATCTGCCTTTAAAACCTTGTTTGGCAGGGTGAGAAGAAGAAAAATACCTCTAGAAAGGAGCTGAATGTGGCCTAAGATGTTTACTTAAAACTGTGAAGCACATTCATCATGCTCCTTGTAAAAGATCCTTTGAAGAAAATCTTGTTTTGCCTCTCTCTCCCCCCCCTCTACTTCACCTTGCCACATCCTTATTTGCTCACTGGGTTAGGATATTGCTTTTCATTTAGTACAAGAAAGCTACTCATTTCCCCCCCCTGTATTTTGGTCTAACATGTCTTAGATGGGTTCTTGTGCAAAAGCTTCTATAGTTTCTTTTTAGTATGCTTCAAGTACTGACCTCATATTTTGATGCAAGGTCTGCAGTGTGAGGTCATAGCAAGAAACAAATTTGCTAGAGCTATAAAATGGGACAGAAATAAAGCAGCCTAATATAGCAGGAGAGAACAAACCCACGGATATTTGTAGCTAAAGCCATAAATGAGTTCAAAGCAAAACCAGCTTCTTTCTTAGATCCTTTAATATTCTGGCTCGCTAACCTTTGTGTCAAATAACAGGTGCAGTGAACATCTAGGTTTTAATTTCTAATATTGGAGAAAAAAAAATCACAATATGTTTCAGGTTTTCTAAATGCCCATGTGTCCTTTTCTTCTGTCTCATTTGGCTACGTTTGTTTCAGTTCAGGAACCAACTGAAACAAAAGGAGCCCTGTCCCTTTTCTGTTGTGTCTCAGGTCTTCTAGCTTGCAGACACACATGCATCCAGTTAAAGTGGTTAGTTCTTGTTCATTACAGCACTGTTTGTTCTGCATTAGGATCTTGTAGATGACCTGAAATCAGAACTTACTGGCAAATTTGAAACACTGATGGTGTCTTTGATGAGACCAACATATATTTTTGATGCTCATGCACTGAAGCATGCCATCAAGGTAAGAGGGATGAGGGAAGGGAATTAATACATTGTTTGAAGTGTTTGTTGCTCTTCAACTGTTTTATAGGAATGAACTTCTGGTGAGTAAGGGGAATGTTAATAAAATCAGTCATTTTTTAAAAGTTGGGAATGTGATGCTAGCACCTGCTGTTATTGCTAATACCATGGTTTTGCCTGGTTTCTTATTTATCCTAATAACCCATTAGAGGTAGTTTAGAAATCTAGTTTGTGTCAGGTTTTATGTGAAATCATTTTCATGAGAAACTATGTAATCTTAATCTGCATCTACTGCAACTAATATTAAAATCTGCATGGTGTGACTTGTTCTTTCTGATATAAATGCAATGATGTGCTTGTTGCTTTTAAATTCTTTTTTCTGGTAAAGTGCAGTGCTGAGGTCTAGTGGACATTATTTTTTTCTGCTGTGAGCAAGCTAGGTTTTATAGCTATACAGCTGTATGCATAGGCTGCAAATTAGTTACAGGCGTGAAGATGTGATGTTATTTGTTTGTCTCTCCTTGACTGTGTTTTGCCCCTGACTGATTACAATGCAACTCCAAAATTAATGAGCTAATATACTTGTGTGAACTGCTGTTCACCAAAATTATGAGCTGGTGTTATCAGTGTAATTGAATATGTTCTAAAAGCTGCCTCTGGTAATAGAGAGGGAAGAGTTGAGAGCCGTGACAGTGTTACCTGTATAGCATTCCTCTTTAGCTGAAGGAATTTAATGCCTTTCTGAGAAGGCCGGGTAAATAGACAATTTACAGTCTCTATAGGTAGATATTTTGGTGTGTTTTCTTTTGTGTGATTCCTTCTCCGCCACACTTGTCTGATGTCATCAGCCTGTGGAAATTCAGGAATTGGATGTCCCTGGATTAATCACCTTGAGTAGAGGACATTGAACTTGACTAGTGTCAGGTAGTGCTTGGTTTGGTGATACTTACACATAAAGTCCCAAGATCCTTAATGACCAGCTGGTTAATATGTAGGTTTTAATCAACTGTGCAAACTACAGCTCATGAACCCATGACCTAGCAAATAGTATCTTGGACAACAGAGACTTTAATCCTGGAAATATTCTGTCATGTCTTCATATACATTGGGGGAAGGGAAGATGGCACCCGACAAAGAAACTGATAAAGGCCTTGTTGACCAAATGTATTCCCAAGCTACTCTTGTTGACTTAGGAGTCAAAGACCGACAGGGAAATGATGGAACAAATGAATGTAAGAGGGAAAACGGAGATAGCAAAACAAGAGGGGTTTTGTTCTCTCTTACAAAGAATGATATCAAACGTGAGATCAGGATTTCAGAGACTGGGTCTGCAGAGGAAAAGATGTCAATACTAGCTGCAATTCTGCTCCAGCGGATAATGACAGTAAAGAAGATTCAATAGTCGAGACTTCAGTGCAAGACAACAACAACTCACCTAAGTGCACGAAGTCTGTGCTGAAGATTGTCCTATCAATTTTCACTGCTGCTACTTAAGTTGGAACTAAAATTACTGTGCCTGTCTCACTTGTTTGGTAGGCAAATTCTTGAAACAATCTGTTATTTGAAAATGATTATATATAACCCAACAGATTTGTATTTAGAGTCTATTTGTATGCAGTTAGTATTTGGATTTTCCTTACAGGAAAGGTTGTAAATAACATGCTGAGGGAAAAAGTACACAGTATTGTATTTCAGTGTTGCTTTTGTGCAATTACCCTCTTGAAAGTGTAACGAGCAATGGCTTATTCTTACAGGCAAAGTAGACTCAGGCTTGTGGAAACAAGATATTGGCTTGACTTTTGTAACTTTTAGCCTTTAGAAAGTGAAGCGTGCCTGTTGTGCCTCCTGTAGTTGGAGTGTGACAGCTTAAACTGCCTGAGTCAGCAACTGTTGTGAAATGTGTGTTTGCAATTGAAGAGAGGCTGGATTTGACATAGAACAATTCATAGAAGGGATTCAAAGATCATTGCTGGAGAACTCTATATTCTTCTGTGGAGTACTCAATGAAAGACAGTACCTGCACTAGAGCTAGAATGGAAACTATTACTCTCTTGATGTTATTGGCTGTAATAGTGACTGGGACATGTCTAGGGGTGCTTGAACGTGGAAGGGCTCATCTGAATCCTGCCACAGTGAACCTGAGATCTGTGTTGGATGGCATTTTAAAACAATCAAGCCAGAACTGGAAGGAAAATATTTCCAAAACTCCCACAATATACCTGACAGAAGAAAATATTTTTTCTTTATTTGGTCCAAGTGTATAAGCTGATGCTTGCTTTTGATTTTCTAAGGAAATTCTTGTTTTCCTTTTGTTATTCCATCAACTGCTTTATACTTGCACCCCTGCAGGGAGCAGGAACCAACGAGAAAGTGTTGACTGAAATTCTCGCCTCCAGAACACCTGCAGAAGTACAGAATATTAAACAGGTTTATCTGCAAGGTAAAGTTCTGTATAAAATAAAATTCTAGGATCTCCATTCACTTCTCTTAAGTGACTTGCTTCTGCAGAGGGGTTGGACTAGATGATCTGTAAAGGTCCCTTCCAACCCCTACCATTCAATGATTCTATGATTTCAGCTTATCTTTCAAATGAAGTCTATCTGTGAACTGATAAATGTGCCCAGTGAGTGAGATTTCCTTCTGCAGTGTTGCAAAACTTCATATTAAAAAAAAAAAAGAGTTTGGATTGTAAACTAAAATAATTATTATTTCATGGCTATGACTGCAGGTTGTGGTGTTTTGTGCTTTATAGTGAAAGTTCATTCAAATGCCTTTCTCTCACCTTAATCCCTTTCACTGGAAGCAGATTTTTAATAATTGGAAACTAGAAAACTGGTATCACATGAAAAAAACCAGAAGTGATGATTTTTTTTGTCTTTTGCTCAGTGCTCTCTTCAAATGCATTGGTGCTAAAGCAAGTGCAGCTTTTTGGTTGTCCACAGGAGTGTATGCTTTTACACAGTGATTGTGAGGTTGGTTTTCTTTAAGGCAGCATTCAATCCAACACATTTTACCTCTATGCGGTTTCCTGCCACACAAGAAATTATCATGTCTGAAGAATGTTTGAGGCAAAATGAATCTCCGAGGGCAAAATTTTTTAGTACTATACTTTCCTGGGCTCACCATTGTATGATTGTGAGACTGCCATATTTCAGCATAACTCCAGATCTGTATGCTCTTTAGTTCCTTGAAGAGCTGAACCTATGCATATCACCTTATGTATAAAAATATTTTGAGTAATCTGCTCCTGATACTTGGTGTGAGATGCTATCTTTTCACCTCTTCTGCAATGATGGTAGGTTGTGAGAGCAGAGCATGTCCTACTTGTTAAAGCCATTTGTAAGGAATGATTCTACAGCTGTGTGTCAATTTTTTGCTTTTGAATGCTTCCTCCTTACAATAGCGAGGAAGGTCAGTAAGGTGGGTGTTGCTCTTTTGCAGAGTATGAGGCTAACTTGGAGGACAAGATCACAGGAGAAACATCAGGCTTTTTTCAGAGAATGCTGGTAGTCCTGCTGCAGGTCAGTGTCTCTGTGTTCAGATGTGTGTGTCTGTGATTTTCACTTCTGTTTTCTTGTCTGCTGTACACTTTTCACTTTCTGCTTACTAAGCCAAGCTTGTAGATAGACCCAGTGAGAGGCAGGATTGATTGTGAAACTGAGTCACTTCCCCTGCCTTGCAGGGCCAGTCTTGAGCTCTGTAGTGAGTCATTTCCACATTGCTAAATTAAAAAACTTCTGTGATGCTCATGGGTATAGCAGAATGCCTGCTATGTGAGAATTTGAAGACAATAGGAGAAGAGAACATTTATTTCATAAAGACACATGCAAGAAGAATAGAAAGATAAGGTGATTTTGGAAGCGACGCATTAGGGCTTGACTTCACATAGTATTTCATACGGGTTCAATATAGAAGATAATTTGTTTTGATGCAACTTTTAATCCTTCAGTTTAACAACTTTAAAAAAATCCTTTGTAGGCAAATAGAGATCCTGATGGCAGAGTTGATGAAGGTCTTGTTGAGCAGGATGCTCAGGTGGGTGAATGGAGTGGTTTTTAGGCATTTCTACAAGTTACCTTGCAAAAAGAGTGTACAGCTAGAATTTAAATGTGAGAGAGAATTCATTAAGATTCACTGTGTGTTCTCTAAACGTTGCTAATGGCCTGACCCTTTCCTGTATTGGCTAAAGACAGCCTGAAGAGCAGTGAATGTGTTAAAACAATTAAATTGTGAAAATCTGGTTTCACATAACTGAGAATTTAGTGGCCCCCAAATCCTATTTCCAAGAGCTAAAACCATCTTTGATCCTTTTTGGAAAATCTTGTGGGCCAAGTTAGCCTGGTCTTCCCATTCATATGAGTCATCACATAATGAAGCTTTGCTAGTCTGATTTGGAAAAGGGGAAAGAATAAAAAAAAAGGCAGGAAAAGCAGTACTGAGAATAGATTTTATTTCTTGTATTATAAGAAAACTTATTTTCACAAAACTTCAGGCTTATGGAAGGGACTATGGGCACAGTCAGTTTTAGGGCCTTAAGCAGTATTATGGAAATGCTTTCAGAATTAGTTTCTGAATTTATCATATATATCTTTCTAAGGTCAGTTAAGTATTTGACAATTCTATTTCATTTTTTTTTTCTCTCTAGCTATAGCTTGTTAGTAAGTTTCAGGCTCCTTAGCGTGAGACAAATAGAGATTTTCAACAGTGCATGGACACATAACAAATGCAGCTGTTTTGATCTCTTGAATTTACAACAGGTTTTGTTTAGAGCTGGGGAGCTGAAATGGGGAACAGATGAAGAAAAGTTCATCACCATCTTGGGAACCCGAAGTGTTTCCCATTTAAGGAGGGGTAGGTAGTATGATTCATATGTGCTTGAAAATCTCTGCTTGAAGTCTCAGTATTACCCCCTTGGTGGTAGAAATGGTAGAAAAATGGCTTCTGGTACCACATTTGTCAAGGCCAGACATCTTTAACCACCTCTTCCTTCTATTTAATACATTTTATTTTGTTTTCTGTAATTTAGTTCTCCTCTAGCAATGATGATCTCCCGATTTGAAGTGCAGATGATATCCTGCTTGAGCAATAGATCTGAAACATAGCTGGGCTATTTCTACATGCTTATTCATTTTTTTTCCCCTCTTGAAAAAGATAATGGCAATAGAATTGATGCAGACAGTCCTGTTATGACTCATCATAATCTGATGGAGATCCAGCCCTGAAAAGATCAACCCTTTTATAGGTGCATACCTTATTAGTTGCTAATAAAGAGACAATAATATTTTCCCCTGCTCTTTACCTGTTTATAAGTCTGTTTTACCAAACTGTGTAAGACAGGGCAAATAATGACCAGTAAGTTTTGTTTTGGTTCACTAGTCTTTTTGTTTTCCTTTTTGAATCTTTGGATTTATTTGGATTTTCAAAGGTAAATTGATTTGTTATTTTACAGTGTCGTTTTTTTATCATTATTTGCATTAAAGTAACCTTCAAGTCTATTTTGATGCACTCACATCATGCACAGGATTTCTGTCATGCTAAGTAAAAGTTAAGATTTCACAGAATGCTCAGGTCTTGTGGATATTCATGAACATAGACTTCAACAGACTGCCAATAGGCCAATTTGTGTGAAGTTAATTTGATGTAGTAGCCCAGATTAGACGAGGTCTTAGATTCAGGCTAAAGGATAGCTGCATTCTGGGGAAAAAAATGCTTATTATTTCCTAAAACTTCTTTTCTTCTCCTTTTCCTCATTTTTCCCTGCACCCTTTCACTGGATGTGTTCCCGGAGCCACATAGTGGTTGAGGTTGCAAGTGACCTCTGGAGACTATCTTGTCCAAACCGGCTTGAGCAGGGCTACCTAGGGCAGGCTACCCAGGACTATGTGCAGACAGTTTACCTGTACAGGAAAAGTGTTTCTGATGTTCAGACAGAACCTCCTGTTCCCATTGCTTCTTGTCCTGGCACTGAAAAGATCATTGGTCCATCTTCTTTATGCCTTCCCTTCACATATTTGTACACACTGGTGAAGTTATCCTTTGGGGCTTACCCCTTGGGGCTTCTCTTCTCCAGGCTGCACAGTCCCAGCTCTTCAGCCTTTTCTCACAGAAGAGATGCTCCAGTCCCTTCATAATCTTAGTGGCCATTCATTGGATTCACTTTGATTGTTCCATGTTTTGTTTGTTCTGGGGAGCCTAGAACTGGGCCCTATGCTCCAGGTATGGCTTCACCAGTGCTAAGTAGATAGGAAAGGACCACCTCATTCAGCCTCCTGACAACACTCCTCATGCAGCCACCATTGCCACGAGGACAAGCTGCTGCCTCATGTTTAACTTGGTGTCCACCAGGACTCCTAGCTCTTTTTCTGGAAAGCTGCTTTCCAGTTAATTGTCCCCTAGCATGTCGTGGTGCCTGGGGTTGTTTCTCCCCTGCTACAGCAATGTGCTGTGTAGTAGCAATCTGGTAGGAAATAGGTATTTGAAATGGGAGAGGAAGAAGAATGGGTGGATGACAACATTTGAACTCTGGATAGTTCAAATATAAAGAGAGATACAGATACTATTAACCTGTACTGAGGAGGACACTGGAAGAAATGCTGGCTGTGCATGTGACTAAGCTCTTTTTCTGTTTTTCAGTGTTTGACAAGTACATGACTATTTCCGGCTTTCAAATTGAAGAGACCATTGACCGTGAAACCTCTGGTGATTTGGAGAAGCTGCTTTTGGCAGTTGGTAATTGAGTCTTAATAGATCTAGAACTCTTCTTCACTTATTCCCAGGCCTCCTTAATTTGGAGTTGTAGGAGGTGATATGAAAATGTGGTTCGTCTTTAAAGTTTATCATCTGAAACCTGTCTTTTATCTAGAGAATAGCCCTTAATTTTACCTTTAATAGATGGGAAGGTGGGGGGACTTGGGCAAGAGGGTGATGGTGAACTACATTCTGTTTGGTCATGAGCACCTCTATCAGAAATTGAGACAAAACTTTGCCTTTTATTGTACTGCTTGCATCTAATTTAGGACAATATTATAGTAGATTTGTAACCGAGAGTACAATTTGAGTAAAGGAGTATCTTTTCTATTAGAAATCTATGGTACATTCTAACTCCTGGAATCCAAAGAGTTGTAGCTGAGGAACAGACTAGCTGACAGCTGTGTACTTAATTGGGCACACTGTGGAGAATGATCCAGTTACACACACTTAGACAGTGAAAGATTGTCCTATATTGAGTAACAATCAGTAATTTAATCCTTGCCTTTTTTTCAGTGAAATGCATCCGAAGTGTGCCTGCCTATTTTGCTGAGACTCTGTATTATTCCATGAAGGTATTTACCTGTTTTCCATATGTCACTTCACGTCTCCCCCAACTACAATTCCTCTCTCTTTTGTTCTTCATTTTTTCTTTCACTGCAAATGCTAACAGGATACTGTATGACTAAGCATCTTCAAAAGGTTTGGGGAATGTAGATCTGGGACAAACAGTTCATAACCTTTACTTGGAGTTCATTGTAAGTTTGTCAGGCCATAAATCTTTTACGGGAAACATCAGGCTCATCAGCTGCTTTTGGACTTGGTCTTGTTACATTGAAAACAGCTGGCTAGAGCCACTGGACACCTTCAGCTAAACAGAGACTTCGATGTCTCTAGGTGGTGGGTATACTGAGGAAGTAAAGATAACACAAAACCAAGTTGCAAATTGTGCAGATGGAACTTTTTTTTTTTTTGGAGATGTGTTTATCAACTGAAGGTGTAGTTAGCTTTAACGTAAGTTTTCATGACTGTCCATTCCATTTCAAAAAGAAACTCAGAGAGAAGGAAAGAGGCTTAACCAGCTCTGAAAAATTCTGCAGGGGAATCCCATCAGCGACGCAGCTGTGTTTCTGTTGGCTTTGCTTTCTCTTGGATAGGAAGAGAGAAGCGGGGAAAACTGTATTTTAAACTCACAGTGGCTAATATTAATTAAACCCTAGTTGGGTAGTCTATTGTGTTCAAGCAAGTTATCAGCTTCCCTGAAGAATTCCTCCCTTCCTCTTGCTGAAAAACACTGAAGTAAGTTTGTCACCAGCTGATTATGTTGATGAGGTGTCAGCATGAGAATTAGTGAAAAGAAATGTAATGACAGCTTAATTCTTAAAAGCTGCTTTATCACCTTCATAGATATCAATGAAAAGAAGGCTCAGGAGGAGGACAACTTTTTTTTTTATTTATCTATTTATTCCTTTTTGTTCTTTAAATAATGCAGTAGAAAATATTTTCCTGTAGGATTTGTACACTTCTATTGCAAGGGACCTGATTCATGTGTGCTGGTGAGATCCCCAAGTGTTGTTTTAAATATAAATAAAAAATATCAAAGCACTTCAGATAAGAAAGATTTTCTTCAATTATTGGTTTGGCAGCACAGTCGGTACTTATAATTTATCAGCTTGTCATGACAAAGTTTTACAATGAGCAGAATTTGCTTTCATGATCAGGTGGGTCAGAGCCTGACTTTTACTGGATTCTGATGTCAAATTCTAGTCAGAAACTACTGGACTCACGGCATAACTTTTGAGCAGCTTTAGGGAGTTTTTAGATGTAACCCAAGAATATTACCCCCAGTTGAAGTCTTGAGTGACCCTGGACGTTAGGCTGAAGATGATCGTGGGGGCTCTGCCAAGTCCTTCCTTGAGGTGCATTAGCAGGTCAGCATGTGAACATTTATATTGCTTCAGTTTGTGTGAAGTCTGACTTGTGTGAGCAGGAGGGGTCAGGATGTTAGTCTAGCACAGCCTGCTAGCACAGGAACTGGAAGCGATCAGAACAATAAAGAAGGATAAGAATGGAGCATGTTTGCATGATTGGAGGTTTATGACTTTTGCCTTTGTAATAAACAGCTGGACAATCTGTGGAATGCAGGGCTCTGCCTGTGTCTTGCTATATGATGTTACATGCTTTGTATCAGTTGCTGTGAGGATTTATGTAGCCAGTTGCAGAGCTGACTGCAATTCTGTGGTCTTGAACTACATTAAAAGAGTGGTTTGCATGTGGTTGTGGTGATCAGCTATGTTACTGTGCAGTCTTGGCACTGGATTATTTTAAATGTATATGGACATTCACAGTTGAAGCCTGTGAAATGGAGTGTGAAATAAGAAGCCTGACCGTATGGCACTTGATACAGGTCTGGTCAGTCCTCTGTTCTACATGTTGCAATGTGAATATCTTGTGCTACTGTCCCAAATATTCTCAGTTTTGGAGTAGAAGTGTAATGCAAGAGTGTTTTGAGACACCACTTGTTGCTTTCATGTTGCACCCTGATTGTTTGGATTTGTTGTTTTGTTACAGCATCTGTCCAGAACAAACTCATATTTTAATATTATTTAAACCTTTCTTTTTAGGGGGCTGGCACTGATGATGATACCCTGATCAGAGTCATGGTTTCAAGAAGTGAAATTGATCTGTTGGATATTAGACAAGAACTGAGGAAGAATTTTGCGAAATCTTTGCATCAAATGATTCAGGTAAAATTACTGTTCCTTTGTGAAAGAAAATGAGAGTATTTGAGACGTTATTTTTGGATGGATAACTCAGTGCACTCTGAGAGCAGAGAGACTGCTCTGCAGTTTTATAAGATACCGCATAACATCATTTAAGTGGGGGACACTTCCTATGAAAAGCTGGAGGTTTCTTTCTAGTATTCACTGGGAGAGCAGATGTGGTTTTTTGAAATTACAATTACTCATACACAGTTTTTAGCTACTACTTCATTTCTTTTTTTCTGATCTGAGTTCCTTCTAATTTTCAGAGCTTCAGAGAGGGTGCTGAGTCCAGAGAAATGATATTTGGGTTAGGAGTCTGAATTCTTATGAGGTTGAAGTTTAAATTTTGGATTGTGGTGTGGAACCTTTTGGGCCATTTCACAGTGGAAAGCATTTCACTGTGGAATCAGTCTGAATCATAATGTCCTTTTGAGGGGATGGGAAGGAGCAGGAAGGGAAAGAGCAAGAAATTCAGAGCCAGCTGTTGCTGCAAAGTTGAAGCCAACAAGCTTTCTTTCCTAGGATTTTTTTTATGGGTATTCTATTTTAAAGTGCCACTTTTTATCACTTTGTGTTGTCATTCCTGATATTACGCCCTCATGGTTAGGCTGAGTGGAGCTGCTTTTCAAGCTGTCCATCAGGCCCTTGCAGCTGTCCTGTGGAATTAGTAGCAGAACTTCCCGTTAATCACACTGAGCAATGCTGGGGCTGTTATGAGTGCACTGATGCACTTTGCACATTGAAAGATTGTTGCTTTGGGCTTCTCCATTGTTTGGACTTTCTCACTTGCAGATGAATGTGTTCTAATATGCATCGGGTAGCTCAGCTCTAGTAAAGCTTTTGGAGGTTTTTTGTGTCTCTGAAAGTCTAAGTATAGCTCTAACATAAGAGACAGAGAATTTCCTTGTGTCATTCCTGGGTGGAGAGTCATCCAAGTGGATTTCCTGTGGGTGGGACAAATGTATAATCTGTTGGAGTCTTCCTTGGCTTCTGCCTTTCTTAACATTTCTGTGGTTGTGACTCATGGTGACTGGTGTGTTATATTAACAGAAAGATACATCTGGGGACTACAGGAAAGCCCTCCTGCTCCTCTGTGGTGGAGACGATGAGTAATGGTGATGGTGACACGAAGGATTTGTTGTATTCCAGCTTTGCAGCCCTTTAGTTAGCATGTCTAGCTAAGATTTTTTGTACTTAATGCTTTGTGGCTGTTTGAATTTATACTAGTATTGCACTTATTAAATTGAGCATCTTGTTATCCAAGTGATAGCTGATCCCTCCTCTTCCTGACATGTCAACTAAGAGGAATTTCAAGTGCCTTCTGTGGGTATGTGAGAGTTGGCTTTATGGAAGATGGGTACTGAGCACAGAACCCTGTTCTTTGCAAGTGTTTTGCTGAAATAGGAAAAAAAAATCATGTATTACACTAATATTATGAAGAGGTACCTTTATTGTTCTTTTATTCCTTATATTTCCACTGAATGTTAAACTAGCTCTAACGTTGCACATGAAGAAAATATATCCTTTGTATGTAATATTTGAATATATTGCTGAACATAATAAAAGCAATCATTGGAAATCTAACGGACCAATAAATCTTTCCCTCTCAGCACAGTTGTATGTGGTTTTTAATCAGCAAAGATTTGGTTTAATTTTCATATGATTCATATGATTCAAGCTATCGGTATATTTTTTCCCTACTATTATGCAGGCTTCTAAGTACATCTGATGTCTTTTAGCTGTACATCTTGATGTCTTGTCTAGTATATGTGTGTTGTGGTGATGCTGCTGTTCAATATAGCTGAAATACNCATATGATTCAAGCTATCGGTATATTTTTTCCCTACTATTATGCAGGCTTCTAAGTACATCTGATGTCTTTTAGCTGTACATCTTGATGTCTTGTCTAGTATATGTGTGTTGTGGTGATGCTGCTGTTCAATATAGCTGAAATACCAAATTGTTAGTAGTTGCTGAGCAGTGCATCCTCCCCTTGTGCTGGTTTGTCATCTCCAAATCTGGAGGAGGGAAAGAGAGCTGTTTTGCACAGTGCTAGAGTAGACCAGATATGCTAAGCTTGTAGAACCAGTTGAATATTTCTGGGATGGAATTAGGTGAAGAGATGGGAAGATCTTGGGTGAAAAGATGATGTTTCCAGCCCCACTCTCTCATCAGGCTAGCAAGAGAGCAAAACAGTGCAAGAGAAGCACCAGACTGCCATATAGACTGCCTCTAAATTCAGTGCTTTAGCTCATTATT
This sequence comes from Urocolius indicus, assembly GCA_013401255.1. Taxonomy (NCBI): domain Eukaryota; kingdom Metazoa; phylum Chordata; class Aves; order Coliiformes; family Coliidae; genus Urocolius; species Urocolius indicus. The sequence goes on from WBNH01004379.1 coordinate 14,081, forward strand.
TATGTCTGAAAATTGAATTGACATGTATGAAGGAAAATAAGGAGACTTCTGCTTCAGGCATTAGAAGGTCTAAACACCATGGTTCTAAACTTGGCGTGTCAGTCACGTGCATCAGCTGTAGAAATTGTATCTCTTATTAGCCCTGTTGAAATTGATTCTCCACAGATTATTAAGAGTTTTGAAATGTTCATATTGAATATACCTAAAGTTTTAATTTTTTATGTTGTAATTATGAGTTATTACTGTCATGATGTCTCAATAAGTACTTGGCTTCCAACGTAAAATAGGAAAGCTCTTTTGGTAAGAAAATGTTAATTAGAGCCTAATCCACTTTGAAACTGTCTTTGTTTTCCAGTGCTTTCCTCTGTTCTTCCTGGGCAGTTCACTGAATCCTCCCTGTGATTGCTGTATGTGGGGATGGCTGTGGGTGTGGTTTGCATCTCCATCATAGTTTAAAATGATCCAAATGATGTTGCTGTAATCCTGCCCTGCCCTCTGATTCTGACTCCGTCTTGCCACCTCTCCCACATGCTGGCTTAGAACCTCTTCTGACACTTTGGATGAACCA
>WBNH01004382.1:0-16634 GCA_013401255.1 Urocolius indicus
TTAGGGCTAAACCACCACACTCTGTCAACATGCATTAGAATCTAAACTTACAAATCCAAATTTATGCTATATTTAAGGAATACACACACACACACACAAAATGTTCCTTGCCTCAAGACAGAAAAGAGATTTGTGTGCATTTATATATTTGTGCCATATAAATGGCTAGGCTTTGGGATTTTGGTGGATCTGAAGAATTCATCCCATAAAATACCTATGTTCTCACCTGACCAAAATTCAGAATCTTCCTTATATACACTCATAAATATTAAGATTCTTAATTGATTCCAAGCTGCATATCTTTTGTTTCTAACAAAATCATAGAAGTATGTACTTTTCTACATGCTAAGTAAACTGAAAGTTTCACTTAGAAAATATTATAGAAAGTATACTACTAAAAAAGCTGAAAAAATAAATCTTTCATTCTTGAGCCATTTCATGTTGGAAGTTACATGCTATAATATTTTATCTTGTTCAAACTGAAAAATGACATAACAAATATTTAATAGAATTTTTTCCTTCATTTCTGATGAATTTTGTGAAAATATAATATCTAGCATAGGATACTGTTCAAAGTCTTCACCCCAGGTATATATCCTATGAAATTCAACATCCAGCCTTCAAAGAACGCCATAACCCTAAAATGAAATACTGCATTTAGAATTGCAATGAATTAGGATAGGAGAAAACAGTAAGATGTGAACATCTAGCTGAAAACATTCATAACGACAGGGACAATTGCCTCCAAAAGATTTGTTTCAGAAGGCTGGATATCATCTGCAGTAAGGAGTGTCATGATTTAGCCCAATGTCCACCCAATCATAATATCACTCCCCCTCCTAAGCTGGGCAGGAGAGAGAGAGAGGAATATAACAAATGTCCTGTGAATTGAGACGAGGACAGAGAGATCACACGACAATGAGCGTCACAGGCAAAACAGATTCAACTTCGAGAGAAAAAGGTTTCATTTATTAAAGAACCAATAAGACCAGGGAGATGACAAATAAAACCATCTTAAAACACCTCATCCCACTCCTCCACTTCCCGGGATGTCCTTACCTTCCCCCGTAGCGGCACAGGGGATGGGGAAGGTGGGGTTGCGGTCAGTTCATTACAGATGGACTTTGCCACTGCTGATTCTCAAGGGGGAAGCCTCCTCACATTTCCCACTGCTACACTGTGGGGTCTCTCCCCAAAGGAGACAGTCCCTCATGAACTTGTCCAGAGTGGGTCCTTCCGATAGGCTGCAGCTCCTCACAAACTGCTCTGGCATGAGACCTCCCACAGGGCAGCTCCTCACACACTGCCCAGCGTGGGTCATCTGCCGGGAGAGACAGTCCTTCAGGGACNGAGTGGATCTCTGCTTCCCGGTGGTCTTCCATGGACTGCAGGGGGACAACCTGCTTCACCATGGTCCTCACCACATATCACAGGGGAGCCTTCTTCTCAGTGCCTAGGCACCCTCCTCCCCCTCCTTCTCCACTGACCTTGGTGTCTGCGGAGATGTTTTCACGTTCTCTCTCCCTGTTGCTGCTGCCGTTTTTCACAAGTGTGTAACAACTTCTTTCTTCTCAAATATGTTATTCACAGAAGCGTCACCTCCATCACTAATTGGCCAGGCCTGGGTCAGGTGCAAGGTCCAGCTTAAAATTGACTGGCCCTGACTCTGTCAGCTACAGTGGAAGCTTCTGGCAACTCTTTTTGTTTAAAGAAGCCACCTCTTTAGCCTCCCTGCTACTGAAAAACCTGGCCCAGGCAAAACCACTACAAGGAGAAACTATACAGTAATCCTGAGTGAATGAGAAGCACAGGTTATCCACAGTTGCGCACCAACCCATCCCTGTGTCCAACCTTGCTATATGTTATCAAAGACCCATTTATTTTAATTACCTCATCTTCCCTTGACCTCCTGCCAGTATGTCTTGAGAAAATTGATATACATACAAAAATAATATCTCTTCATTTATTCCATGCTACAGTGGCCTTTGAAACAGTTGAATACTCTCTAGTTCAAAGTGTATCTGCTCTGGGGCACGAATCAAGCAAATCATGGGCACTCTTAGTGTGCAGAGAAAATAAAAATCCTAAGAACACTAGATTCCAAGTATCAGTGACAGACTGACTTTTGGATTGAGAATATTGACTGGTTTGCATGCTGGCAATTCTTGAAGTAAATAGAATTGCTCATAACTAAGAACTATTGTTTCAGACTCTCTGAAAATTTTAATAGAATTTTCTCTGAAGCCAGAATAAGTTAAATACCTACATTTTCACCCAATAAATTAGAAAGCAGAGATAACACTGACATTGCACTCCCTCTGGCTTTTCCTCCATACCTTACCAAGAATATAACTAGCTTTAAAAAAAAGTTCCTTTTTATCTAGTAATTGAATAAGAAGCCGCATATTTATTTTTGTTTTGCTTTTATAACCTCTAGCCAATTTTCCCTTTCCTTAGCCTTTTCAGATGTTTGAAAGTGAATGAGAAGTTTAAATGTGAATATAGGCCTGTTAAGGGTTAAAACATGAATCTAGTGTTTAGATCACTTACATGTGAAGATTATATCCATATTCCTGCTACATCAGAATCTTTTAAAGAAATTGTCTAACAAAGCTACATGTTTCACATCACTAAACAGCAACCTCCTGCAGTGTGGTTGCACTCAGGGATCGAAGTAACAAAAAATAAATTATTTCTCTGAAAAAATAAATTAGAGTGGTACAAAGATGACACCTAGCCTCTAAACTGTCAGCAGAAGCTCTTTACTCAAAACCCAATACATATTAACAGAATTTTCCATTTGATTTGATGCTTAGTCTTTTTGCCTGAACTCGCTAAACTTCTGTGCAAGACTGTGCATATTTGATTATACATTTTCACATTTCTGGTGCGCACATCACATGGTAGACCTGCTGTGGATTTTTATGTCAGTGGAAAAATTAACTGAATTTATAGTATCCATAAAATAAAGTAGAACGTTTCATGTTTATAACATGATGGGTAAAACAAAATTGCCAAAACTCGAAGCTGACATCCTGCTTCCTTTTTTTCACATGATATATCCTATATTTTCAGACTACTTTGATTAACATTTTTCTTTCCTTTTCTTTGTTTTGTAGTCCACTTTTACTAAAAAAATCTCCATAAAAGTGAACAAATATAGAGGTATTTAGTTGTATAAAGGAATTCTTTCCTCTAACTCACATTTCTATAAAACTTCACTGGATTAGTTCCATGGAAGTATTTGTATTTTTTTTTAATACAAATTTGAAGGAAAAACCCTATTTGCAGTAAAAGGGAGAGACTCTATTTCTTGCTTCTAAAAAAAAAAAAAAAACCAAAAAAAAAGAAAGCATACTTCCTTCCCCCTAAATACAGTTTTTTTCTCCTTTTTTATATTTAATAATATTTCCCAGATGCTGTGGAAGTAACTGACCAACTACATATCAGTAACAAAAGGATTGATAACAATAAAGATGAAAATTGGTTTAACATTTATTATTAAAAATTAAATTATTAATTGAATCTAATAATGATATAATAACAACAGACTTCATCATTGTCTCTTGTGTTTGTACGTCACAATATTAACAAAAATTGTACATGTTTTCATTCAGTCAGTGATTATAGATGCTGTTGATTTCAAACCAGTGAAGTTTCACTCTAAATTTTAGTCAGCTGCATTTCTGGTACATCTACCAGATCCAACATGAGCGATGATAGCAGTGCAATGATGTGTTAAATTTGGATATAATAGAAGAGTATGAGGGAAAAATAGTATATTTTATTACACTAATTAAAGTTATGTTAAATTTAGAGAAGTTGAGAAACAGATCAGATTCTAAAATATGTGCTTCTCACCTCAGTAACAGTGTGTGGTGATTTATCTCCATGTCCACCCAGTCGTAAAATCATTCCTTCTCCTAAATTGGACAAGAGAGAGATGGCAGTTAGCATCATGGGCAAAACAGACTCAAAGACAAAAAAGTTTGATTTGTTAAAGAAACAATAAGAGCAGGGAGATGAGAAAACTCTCAAAAACACTTCCCCCCCACCTCTTCTCTTCCCAGGACTCCCTTTCTTTCCCCTAGCGGCGCAGGGGATTGGGGAATGGGATTTGCAGTCAGTTCATTACAGATGGACTTTGCCGCTGCAGCTTCTCAGGGGGAGGCCTCTTCACACTTCCCACTGCTACACTGTGGGGTCCCTCCCCATGGGAGACAGTCCCTCATGAACTTCTCCAGGGTGGGTCCTTCCCATGGGCTGCAGCTCCTCACAAACGGCTCTGGCATGGGACCTCCCACAGGGCAGCTCCTCACACACTGCCCAGCGTGGGTCATCCGCCGGGAGAACAGTCTTTCAGGAACGGACTGCTCCAGCCTGGGTCCCTCAAGGGATCACAAGTCCTGACAGCAAACCTGCAGCAAACCTGTATGGGCACCTCCCTCACAGACTCCCAGGTCCTGCCAGGAACTTGCTCCAGGATGAACTTCTTATGGAGTCACAGCCTCCTTCAGGCATCCACCTGCTCCAGCATGGGGTCCTTCACGGGCTAAGAGTGGGTCTCTGCTTTGCAGTGGTCCTCCATGGCCTGCAGGGGGACAACCTGCTTCACCATGGTCCTCACCACATATCACAGGAGAGCCTACCTTAGCACCTTCCTCCCCCTCCTTCTCCCCTAACTTTGGTATCTGCAGAGATGTTTTCACATTCTCCCTTCCTGTTGCTGTTGCAGTTTTGGAACTGTGCAACAGCTTCTTCTCCTTTTCAAATATGTTATTCACAGAGGCGTTTCCTCCATTTCTAATTGGCCAGGCTTGGGTCAGGTGCAGGGTCCATCTTAGAACTGACTGGCCCTTAACCCTCTGAGCTACATGGGAAGGTTCTGGCAACTCTTCTTGTTTAAAGAAAACACCCCTGTAGACCCCTGCTACTAAAAAAACTTGGCCCAGGCAAAACCACTACACAGTGAGATCTACACATTTTCAAAATTCTTACTTCCATATAGAGGAACAATTATTTTCTCTTCCATGGCTTTATTGAAGATGAGTTATTTTTTAGTAGAGGTCTGTTCTAGAAGACTAGAAAATTTATTCACAATTTGATGTAGTTTATAATATAAGGAAAGACTTAAATTCATAAAGGTTTTATTTTCAATTGATATCAGCTAGTCTAATGAAGGTATTCTTTTCTCCTTTAGGAAAAAAAAAAGAAAAAGAAAAGTAGAAAATCAGCAATTTTTTCATGACAAAATTCTGTATGACACATGAGAATTCAGTTATTGTTCTATCTCATTGATTTAAGGAACACAAAAATTGAACTCAAAGTAATAACATCATAATTGCATCATTTGGAAGAGACATCCAGAGGCCATCTGGTCCAACTTCCAGTTCAAAACAGCTCAGAGTATGTTAATTTGAGCTTTGAATGTCACCAAGAATAGAAGTTCCAACGCTTCTCTGGTCAACTCAGTTCAAGTGTTTTAACACTCCTATGATAAATTCTTTTTTCCTTTTACTGAGTCAGACTTGTTCACTTTCTTACTTGTGTTTGTTGCCTCTCATCCTTTCACTGAATACCTCTAACTTTTGTCTGTCCCTGTATTTTCTACACTCTGCTTTAGGTAGTCGTAGACAGAAATGAGTTCTCCCTTAACCTTCTCTCTCAGGGCTGAATGAATCTAGCCCCTTACCAGTTTGACTTTCTCCAATATATTGATGTTTTGTTTTTTTTACCATGGAGGTATCCATATGTATCCAGTTGTGGCTTAACAATTAAAGGGATAGATGTGATCTCAAAAGGAAAAGAAGAATGTCTTCAGACTGGTCACAATACATCTTAATATGGCACAATACACAGCTGACTTGCTTTGTGGTGATTATCTGATTTATGTGGTTGGAAACTGTGTATAGGGAAGGCTTGCACTATAACCTTTCCAGAGACTGAAGGAAGGCTGACCAGCCTGTGTAGATTCTTCTTCTCCTTCATGAGGATAGATGTGATTTTTTTTTCCCACTCACAACGTGCTCAGCTGACAGGACCTTTAAAAGAAGACAGTGAATTGGCATAGTGAAATTGGCCAGGTCCTTTAGTGTTCTCATCTGCATTCCATCTGGTCCCACAGACTTTTGTCCAAGTATGGTTTAAATTATTTCCCTACCATTGATGTTATCACAATGATTTAAGCTACTTAAGATTTCCTTGAAGATTCAAAATGAATACAATTCTTTTACTTTTAGAATTAATTACAGTGTAACTAAAAAATCAACAGTCCAGTTAAACACGGATGTACTGACCAAGCCTTAAAGACCATAAACAAGCGGTGGCATGAAATATGCTCATAATTACAGAGACATTATCTATCTCCTTTCAAAAGCAGCATAGTGGTAGCTGAAATAGAGTAATATCATTGGGTGATTTCATAGTTTGCATTCCTTGGAGGTCTTCAAGACCCACCTGGACATGTTCCTGTGTGACCTGATCTAGGTGAACCTGCTTCTGCAGGGGGTTTGGACTAGATTATCTCTAAAGGTCCCTTCCAACCCCTACCATTCTATGATTCTATGATTCTATGTACAACTTTTTATAACTAGTATTCCACAGAATTATCTAATTTTCATCTAGTAGTTTAAGATTATTAGCAATAGTTTAAGATTATTAGATGCACTTATTGTTTTTATCAAATTCACAAATACGAAAATTAAGAAAATGCAACAAAATTTGTATATGACAGGAGCAAAAGTAAAGTTCTTGGAAAACAAGTTTTCTTGGTACCTTGTATTCTAGCATATACAAATCTAGAGAACTACATTTAGCTAGCATTTACTATTGGAGTTTGAGTCATAATTCACACCCAAAATTCTTCTACATACATAAGCGTCAAATTCAGAATAAATATGCACACACTATTTTTTACTAGCATAAAATAGTCTAAAAATCTAGCATTAGATATTAATACTTGGGGTAGAACTCACTGAAATATCTTTTGGATTCATATCTTGTTCAATATAAGCTATAGTAATATTTATTCAAAATATGAAAAAGCACATTTAAGTCATCTTTTTTCTTAAAAAATCCTGCAGATTAGCAGTTTATTTAAAAAAAAACAAAATGTAATCTTGTCTTTAAGCATAGAATTAACAATTAACTTCATATTCAGATGTCTAAATTCTTGTGATAACAACATATGTCACAAAATGTAAACTGCTGTCTAAGCTTCCATCATAGTCAATGAAGATGTAGCCAGTACAGTCAATGGAGTCCAGGGATCTATTTATCTCTTCCTAAAGGAGGTATCTGACTTAAACGAGCTCAATGGCTCTCTATCTTCATTGACTATATTGACTAGATGGCTACTGACTGCAACAGGAGCTTAGATACTTAGTCCACAGGTAATCATTTATGAGAGAACGATTTGGCTGTCCATACATTATGTAGTTTCCTGAACAGTGATATCCTGCTAACATGCTTCTGAATAAATAGCTGTTAGCCACTGAACAACACACAATGGTATAAAGGCACTAGGTTATTTACATTCGAGCAGCTTTATATGTGTGATTCAGGAGGTGAATCTAATTGAAAATCAGAGTGTAGGTGGTACTTCTCTGACAGGGAGGTTGGACTAGATGATCTTTCAAGGTCTCTTCCAACACTTATGATTCTGTGATTCTGTGATTCTGTGTTGCAAACTTCAAGCATCGTTGTTGCAAACTGCCATGACTACATATGTCTATATTTCTAATTTACTGAATTTGGCTGTGGTTCACAAAGATTAGTAGTATATCAAGGAAAAATACAGTATGATGAATGACAATGAAGATTCAAATGGAAGACTAGGTTATAAAACATGCAAATATAAGGTCATAGGGTTAATAAAACAGTGATTGTTAAATATTTTCACTGAATCTTGAACATTGTGACTACCTAATGACTACCTGATGACCAGGAAGACACCAGCACTCAGAAGTATCCAAGGTCTGGCATGGTGATTAGTTAGGGGCTTTGGTGTTCTGTAGGCTTAAAGCACTAAACTAGCTGTACTTGTAGACAGAACTGCTGCAGCTGCCTCCATATGAGCAAGGAAGAAGGAACCAACAACTCAGAGTGTACTGTAGTAACTGAGCATACTGAGAAGGAGCACTCACTCCCCTGCATCTTGAAGTCAAATGGACTTAGTGGTGGTTTTATGTACAGTAGAAATAAGAGGAAAATAGACATTTTGAAGACTCATAAACAAATATATGAAATTCTATCCTTAGATGAAACCAGGAGGAATCTGAGTAAAATAGTAATATATAGCTCCTTTATTTTGAATCCTTTCTTAATTATTTATCACATTCTTAATATTTATCTCTCACAATCAAAACACAGTGTAGGACACAATGTTCAAGATTCAGTGAAAATATTTAACAATCACTGTTTTATTAACCCTATGACCTTATATTTGCATCTTTTATAACCTAGTCTTCCATTCAAAACTTCATTGTCATTCATCATACTGTATTTTTCCTTGATATACTACTAATCTTTGTGAATCACAGCCAAATTCAGTAAATTAGAAATATAGACATATGTAGTCATGGCAGTTTGCAACAATGATGACATCATGTTGATATTACCTCCTTCAGTTGTCTGGCCCACCGATTTATGATCATCATGACAATCTGTCATGGTGACAACTCTGCAACACAAACTTTCATTCAGCAATTCTTTTAAACTCCTAAACACTATTCATAAATTAATATTTCCAACCCTTGATCCTATTTTAGAAATTTTACCTTATCTCCACTGTTAAATTTGTTTTACTGTTTTTTTTTCTGCATCTCTTCATTATCCACATAACTTATGGCAGTACTTAGGAGCCATCTGTTTTAGAAAAATTTCAGTATCAAATATGAACATGCTGGAAGAGATCAGTCTCAGCACGAATAAATGAAAACAATTTAGAAGAGGTGCCATTACTTCCCAAGGAATATAATATCTTTAGTAGAATGTGCTTTTGGATATTAAACATAGCTAAATGTAAGTAGGTCAGCTTCTCTGAATACAAAATTTTTCCCTTAATTCCTTTGCATATACTAACAGCTTAAACTAGTTAAAAGCCTCCCTTGTGTTTTCACTGTACATTGCTGTGCATTTTGGTGATAAAATCCATGAAGCTGTACTTCTGGTGGGAAGAAGGATTGTAAGTTGTGATTCAGCTGTCTAATTTTCTAACAGCAGTGGAGAGATAGATCTTTCAAAGGACAGAATTTGGATACAGTTACCAAATAACAGTCATCTCATTACTTTGTTAGATCACACATTCTTCACCTTAACTAGTCTTATGAAGAATTAATTGAAAGAGCCATCAACAATTACTTCACTAACACCAACATCTGAAAAGGTAATGCTGAATAATATCTTTCTCCTTTTCAAATACCTTTATTTTTTAAATATTGCAACGAGTATATTCAGACAATACTAGATATTATTAAAGCAATAAAAAACCCCAAAAACCATCCAAGGAAAATCTCTAGAAAACATCCAGAATTGAGCAAGTGTATTATACCCAGTCTCATCTAGCAAGATATTACTTAACTATTTCATGGAATCAATGCATTTAGCAGTATAAGCTATGCTTTTTACCTCTTTAAAATGTTTAGCTGTCTTTTAAGTGTCACTTTATTTTTTAGCTATTCGGCATTTAATTTCTTATTTTAGGGAATTACAGCATCAAGTATTTTTTCCAATAATTCTTTGATGTATATTCAGAATCTCCACTTCAGTTTAACCTATTCTTTTTTGTTTAGGAAGACTGCTTTCTTTCTCCTAAGCAATGCAAGAGTAACATTCATGTAACTTCAACAATTTCCTTTGGATTCCTTCAGCTCTGTACTGTGGCACTGTAGATCAGAAAGGAAATAACAGAGAAGATGAGGTTAATGCAATAAATCCTTAGAATATTATATAGATTCTTTTATTCCAGGTACATAAAAATATTTAGGAGATATAGATTTATATAAATATCAATGCCTTCCAATTATCTGCATCTGAAGGAGACAAAGAAACAGGAAAAGCTATATTTCAGCATTTTCCATCAGGTACGAGCGTAATGTTGCATTCCAAGCATTTTGAAGGTATGGAAGTTTAAGCCAGAAGACCAAGTCAAACAAGAGACAATCAAATGCAACAAAATTGCAAGGATCTTTCTAAATTAACTGACATTTTAAATAATTCGGAGTGTTTTTTTTCTGTATAAATTTACAAACCAGGTTATTCTAATGTTATAGAACTACTGCCCATATATCTAGTTTATGAATACAATATCACTTGTGTCTGTAGGAATTACTTTTTTCTCTTGTTTTCTTTGACTTTGAAACTAAAACATAAAGTGGAATTGCTTTTTTCTCTTGTTTTCTTTGATTTTGAAATTAAAAAATAAAGTTGAAAAAGGAGGTTGTCGATCACATCAGACTTCATTCTAAAGCTCCATTAGAGATGGAGATTCTAAAATTCATATTCCTCTTTTGTGCTTTGAGTTTTGTTCTGTAACATAGTTATAACACACTATCTCTTTTCCCAGCAATTTTTCAGGGTACTTACCATCACAATAAATATTGTGTTCCTGGGACCTTAAAACCACAAAGGAGTGATTTGTACTCATTATGATGCTTTTGCCATCTGCTAATCTGGTAGAACTTTGATTTATCAGGTGAAATTATTTCAGCAGAGTATTTCAGATATTATCCTCTTCCTCTTTCATAGAATGAACTGTTTGCTTTCTTCTTTCTGTTCCTTGACTTAGTTAAAAATAGTAATTTTTAGAGGCTTCATTGGATTAAGAACATAAAAAGTAAATACGCAAGCAGGAAGGATGAGAGTAACACAACTTTTTATGAGGAGAAATACTAAGAAAACTGGAGGGAGTATCAAAAGAAACAAGCATTCTTCAAGAGGGTGTGAAAAATGTTGGACAGGACTGTTCTTAGCACTGAATCAAGAGAGAGAGGCAATTCCTAAAAGGATTTTTTTGGGACAGGCATGTGTTCTGTATAGGATAGTTAGGAGGTCAAGGCTTATCTTCCTAGACATGACAAGAAGACTACATCAAGTGTCTCACCTATCAGTATGGGCACACTGGCAAAGGCAGAAAAAAACTCAGAATTCTATTTTTACTCATCTCATACTACAGTTCCTACATTGGCTGATTGACATGGTTCCTACACTGACAGCAGTATAGCTTGTAGCTCCAAATTGTCTGGAGTAGGAGTGTGTCATAGGAAAATGGTACTCTATAGTTTCTGTGGTCTAATGTTCCTCACAAGCCTTCATTGCTGGCTTCTAGACTAAATGGACCTTTGATCTAAATCAGTACAATCATTCTTAAGTTATTATATAGCTTGGCCTAGAGGCTAACTGATGATGGCATGATCTCAGACAATTGGGTCTGAGACTGCTGCTACTCAAATGTTCCAGAAACAATAATCTGATATTTTCCTTCCTTGGTTAACAGAAAACAAGTCCGGAGAGATTTCGGGAAAGAGAAGGGAATTGAAATTCAAAGTGGGATGAATGTTGTAACTAATTAGTTTATTTGAAGATTCTGTCTATGCTTTGCTTCTTACTCTTTTGGAAAGGATGTCATTAAACAGCAGGGAGAAAAAGTGTTTGTCCTGATTCTACCTATTGCATTCTGATTTCAGAAGATATTAATTTACAGTAGTTGAGCAGTTATATCTAGTAGTGCTCATATTTATGTGTATGCAAAAACCCAGGCAAAATTCAGCATTAAGAAAAGAGCAGAGATCTTGAATTCATGGGAAACTTCATAGATTTCCTCATAACTGGAAAGTCATGGTATTGAATTTAAATAAAACTGTGTCTAATCTATAGGCATGGTCAGTAACACGTAGAGGGTATATTTGTAAATCTTTTAATTTTGATGCTCATAAGTTCAAGGATTTGTCTTTTATGAAATTATTATTCTAAAGTATATTCTAATAATATATATCTTAGATTCAAAATCTGTTTCCTGGTATTTATGTGCTTATCTTAAGAAAATGTACAGACAATTGCATCTTAAAGCTGTCACCAGCCCAGTGTCTCATACCTCAAAGATATGACAAATTTGTCTTACATCCATACTCTGCCTCTATTTTTCTATAGTAAATCAAAATCATTAAGTACCTCACTGCTGGGGCACATTGTTAAGACATCCAGAAAGCTTGATTTGGACACAGAAAGAGTGGCTACAGGCAAACCAGCTGAAGCATGACTGCTCAGGTAGATGGGTTAACCCCAGCAGGCAGCTCAGCATCACACAGCTGCTTGTTCAGTTCCCTATAGTGGGATAAGGAAGACAATCAGAAGGCTAAAAGCTAGGAAACCAGTGTGTTGGGATGAAGACTGTTAAATAGGTGAAGCAAAAGCTGCACACTCAAGCAAAGCAAAACAAGGAATTAACTCACTACTTCCATTGTCATTTAGCATTTCTGGGAAAGCAGGTCTTTATCATGTGCAATGGTGACTTAGGAAGACAAATACTTCATGATACTTAAAGCACTGAGCTATAAGAAGGCCTATGTGCAAAGGCAGCATTGGGGAATATTCCCATGACAGCTCTTCCCTTTATTTTGAAAACCTCTGTTATGACTTACTTTTCTATGGAGTCTCAGATTTCCCTGTCCTTTGACACTGACCCAGGGTGAGACCTCTGTTAAAAGACATGCCAAAGACCAAGGTTGAAGGACTGCTTGTAGGAGATTGCACATGCAGCCCTTTAAACCCTTCTGGGCTGTGATTCTTATTTTTCCAGACTCTGACTGTATTAACAAGTCTAAATTATCCTGAGCAATTTCATCTGGGTCTTCTACCTAAGCACCCTCTATCCACTGTCCTGGGAGCTGCATTTAAGATCAAGTCCAAGATTTGCCTCTTTCCTAAGCTACATTATATGTATGTAGGAATGGATATGCGTGTGCATGCATCTATTATTTTAATATATGAACTGTAACAAATAAAAAATAAAATCAGTCTCTGAAATTCTTGAAGGTAATAGACAGAAAGCTGCATAGAAGTATTTCTAAATTTATTCTTAGTTTCACTTAATGCCAACATTAAGTCTCAAAACCTAGAAGAGATTGTCCTGAACCTTTTTCAGCATTTCAGAGTGACTTTTTGAAGGGATCGTTTTCCCCTTTTTTAAGTAAAAAAAAAAAAAAAAAAAAAAAAAAAAAAGAAATATTTAAGGAGAGAATAGCTTATATGTTCCTTTAGATTTGATAATACAAGTCGTGTTGCCATGGTAGTCCCTTTTCTTTGTACAGAGACTGCTGTGAAATCTAAAGGGGTAATAGAAGTGCAATTTCTGTTCTGTTGACAATTTTTTTTTTTATTTCTGTTTTTCTCTTTGGAAACAAAGAAAACATAGCTTTACCACATAACTTTATTGCACAAAACCTAATGATTGTTTTGAGACCATGGAGAACACGTTTCAAGAACTATTGTAGAGGGAGTTGGCAACCCATGTGGGAAGCTAGCCAGGAATTCAGACAATTGGAGCAGTCTGCCAGGTGGGATGCAGGGTAGCTGGGCAGCCCTGACAACTATGAAGTCCAGTGAGATGAGCAAGCTGCCTATTCATCCACCATGGTGCCAGCTGGCATGCAGAGTAGAAGGAAAGTCTCTCTGCCTGCCTGATTTCCATCAAAAATGAAGAGGAAGTAGGACATTCCCAAGAAAAACATCACTTTTTGTGAATCCTCAGATGGAAAATTGTTTTGGGAATTATTCAAAAAAGGCAGGAAAGACGACTTGGGAAATTACAGAGTGGTCAGCTTCACCTCCATCGCTGGAAAGATGATGGAACAACTCATCTTGGATGTTATCTCAAAACACATGAAGGAAAAGATGGTTATCAGGGGGAGTCAACATGGATTCACCAAGGGCGAGTCCTGCTTGACCAACCTGATAGCCTTCTATGATGTCATGGCTGGATGGCTAGATAAGGGAAGAGCAGTGTATGTCATCCACCTTGACATCAGCAAGTCTTTTGACACTGTCTTCCAGAACATCCTCATCAGAAAGCTCATGCAGTGTGGCTTGGATGAGTTAACAGTGAGGTGGATTGAGAAACTGGCTGAATGACAGAGCCCCTACCAGATCACTACCAGAGGGTAGTGATCAATGCAGCTTCTCTACTCTGCCCTGGTGAGGCCTCATCTGCAGTCCTGTGTCCAGTTCTGGGCTCCTCAGCTCAAGAGGGACGGGGAACTTCTGGAGAAAGTCCAGCACAGGGTCACCAAGACTGGAGGGGACTAGAGCATCTTTCTTGTGATGAAAGGCTGTGGGATCTGGGAATGTTCAGCCTGGAGGAGACTGAGGTGTGTCTTCATTAATATTTACAAGTATTTAAAAGGTGTATGTCAGCTTTGTGCAACACTTTGGGAAGCACTTTTTTCTGTAGTGTCCAGTGATAGGATGAGGGGTAATGCACAAAAGCTGGAACGCAAAAAGTTCCACTGAAATATAAAGAAGAAATTTTTTACTGTGAGAATGAGAGAGCCCTGGTACAGGCTGCCCAGGAAAGGTGTGAAATCTCCTTCTCTGCAGGTTTCCAAAACTTGTCTAGAGACATTCCTATGAGACCTGATCTAGGCAGACCTGTTTGATTGGGGATGTTGGACTAGATGTTCTCTATAGGTCCCTTCCTACCATCTGTGATTCTGTGATATTGTAGTTTCAGAACAGTGAGAAAGAGCAAGAAATTAAACAACCCAAAGAAAAAGAGACATTATTTTATTTCATATGTAAACTGTGATGGACAGACTGCCATAGAAACTTTAAAAAATTAAACAAATCTGTGATTCATTTACCAAGTCTGAAGGCTAGGTAATCCCTATATAAAGCAGTTTGATTGAATCATGACTCATATAGTATTTATTTCAGCATGATCACTATTTTTCCTAGGTTTCCAGAGTTTTTTCATTAAAAATAGTTTTCCAGGAATACATGTAAATACTCAGGAATATAATAGATATGGTTTATCTTTAATGTCTACTCTAAGACTACTCTAAGACTAAGTAAAGTCGTACCTTACCAACCTGGTTGTCCTCCCTGTTGAGATGAATAGCTCTATGAACAAGGGGAAAGCGGTGGACTTTGTAACCTTATAACTAAATTGATCAGATAGAAAATGGATAACTGAGTGGAAATGAGTGAAAACTTGTTTTTTTCATTAAGCTCAAAAAGTAAGAATCAGAAGTAAAAAATTCAGCTAGGAGCTTNTTGTCTAGAGACATTCCTATGAGACCTGATCTAGGCAGACCTGTTTGATTGGGGATGTTGGACTAGATGTTCTCTATAGGTCCCTTCCTACCATCTGTGATTCTGTGATATTGTAGTTTCAGAACAGTGAGAAAGAGCAAGAAATTAAACAACCCAAAGAAAAAGAGACATTATTTTATTTCATATGTAAACTGTGATGGACAGACTGCCATAGAAACTTTAAAAAATTAAACAAATCTGTGATTCATTTACCAAGTCTGAAGGCTAGGTAATCCCTATATAAAGCAGTTTGATTGAATCATGACTCATATAGTATTTATTTCAGCATGATCACTATTTTTCCTAGGTTTCCAGAGTTTTTTCATTAAAAATAGTTTTCCAGGAATACATGTAAATACTCAGGAATATAATAGATATGGTTTATCTTTAATGTCTACTCTAAGACTACTCTAAGACTAAGTAAAGTCGTACCTTACCAACCTGGTTGTCCTCCCTGTTGAGATGAATAGCTCTATGAACAAGGGGAAAGCGGTGGACTTTGTAACCTTATAACTAAATTGATCAGATAGAAAATGGATAACTGAGTGGAAATGAGTGAAAACTTGTTTTTTTCATTAAGCTCAAAAAGTAAGAATCAGAAGTAAAAAATTCAGCTAGGAGCTTGTTATTAGTGATATCTGTCAGAAAACAAAACTGGTTTTTAAAAATCTAGACAATTGGCATTACAGATTTGTAGGGCAGAATTTACTGTGCTGGAGGACTAGTATCCAGAGGGATCTGACAAATGAGACTCAATAAATTTGGCTAATGAAGACCTCAAGAAATTCAAAATGTACCTTAGGAATAGCTCCATGCATCGTTACCTGCTGCAGACTATCTGACTGGAAAGCAGCTTTATGGAAAAGGACCTGGGCTTCCTGATGGGTACTACATGAAACAGAGGTGATGTACACTTTGGGCACTAACAAGAGTGGAGTCAACAGGTAGAGAGAGGTGATCATTCCTCCCTACTGAGCTCTGGTGAAACCATATCTGGCCCAGGTCTGGAGTCTCCAGTAAAAGAAAGCATTGAGTCCCCAGAGCTCTCCCTTGTTAACATCACCTTGTCAGCACTAAATGTTTTTATACTAACCTTCATAAAAATTGGTTGCAAGAAACAGCTTGATCTATGTAAAGAAATTAAATTTTTTGTCATGGTTTTGCAAGGCGCAGCTTTTGCTTGGTAACAAGGTGAAGGGGTTGCAGTGAAGACCTGGTAAAGAGTTCTTGGACTCTCACCCGGCTCCTGGGTTCAGACTCACCTCCAGCATGACTGGGCCAATCTGATGCTTCTGCAATCACTTCTTAAGGACGGGAATTTGAAGTGC
>WBNH01004385.1:0-55496 GCA_013401255.1 Urocolius indicus
TGCTTGTGCTCCCAAGCCATCTATCATTCTCCATTAATACCTTGGAGACCTTCTTAACAGCTTTAGAACTTCACTTTGTAACCTCATAAGTACCAACCTGCATTACCAACAGTGGGTAGTAGTCAGTTGGCTGCACCAGACCAGGGAGGTTCCTGGCAACATCTCTAATCTGGCCCCAGGGAGGCAGCAGATCTCTCTGTGGGATGGGTCTGGTTGACATACGGGACCTTCCCTTCAGAAGACAATCACCCACTACTATAACCCTCCCTTTAAGAAAAACTAAAACAACTAATGATGTTTTAGAACTGGGGCTCTGAAAGGAGTTTGAGTGCCATTCATATTTTATATACCTCATCCAGAGTTGTTGGATGATGAGTGGATGAGCTGACCTCATCAAGCTGTCCGCTAGAACACTCAGACCTGCATTTGGCAGCCAAAGCATTTAAGAAAATAACAGGGAGAACTAATTCATTGCACAAAGATGACATAGTGGGCCAGCTTGTTTGGAGGCCATCTAGGAAGGATGATTGGAAGCAAAATGCCCAGATAGACAAAGATGAGTAGGCAAATTCAACACTGAGGTTGATTAACATCTGAGGTTGATCACCATTGAGCATGCTGATCAGTGATTCCAAGTCGAGTTGGAGGCCTGTGGCCCATGGCATTCCACAGGGGTCAGTTCTGAGGCCAGTCTTGTTCAACATCTTCATCAACGACCTGGATGAGGGGACAGAGTGTACCCTCAGCAAGTTGGCTGATGACACCAAACTGGGAGGACAGGCTAATTCCCCAGAAGGCTGTGCTGTCATTCAGAGGGATCTCAACCAGCTTGAGAACTGGGCAGAAAGGAACTTCATGAGTTTCAACAAGAGCAAGGGCAGAGTCCTGCATCTGGGTAGGAACAACTCCATGCACCAGGACAGGCTGGGGATTGACCTGCTGGAGAGCAACTCTGCAAAGAGAGACCTGGGAGTGCTGGTTGATAATAAACTAACCATGAGGCAGCAATGTGCTCTCCTGGCCAAGAAGGCCAATGGCATTCTGGGATGCATCAAAAAAAGTGTGTCCAGCAGGTCAATAGATGTTCTCCTCCCTCTCTACTCTGCCCTGGTGGGGGGCCTTATCTGGAGTCCTCTGTCCAGTTCTGGGCTCCTCATCTGAAAAATGACAGAAAACTTCTGGAAAGAGTCCAGCACAGGGCCACCAAGATGATCAGGAGACCAGAACATATCTCTTATGAAGAAAGACATGGGGCTGTTTAGCTAAGACTGAGGAACTTATTGATGCTTAAAAATATCTAAAGGGTGTATTTGAAGAGATCTTTTTTCCATTGTCAGGGTAAAGGATAATGGGCAAAAGCTGGAACACATGAAGTTCCACTTGAAACTTCTTTCCTGTGAGGGTGAAGGAGCCCTAGCCCAGGCACAACAAGGAGTCTTCTCTGGAGGTTTTCAAAACCTGCCTGGACATGTTCCTGAGTGACCCTGTCTAGGTGAACCTGCTTTATTAGGCATGTTGAGCCTCTCTGGAGGTCACTTCCAACTCCTACCATTCTGTCATTCTGTGATTCAGTACCTTGAGGTGCCGGCGAAGGACAGGCATTGAACAAGAAGTATTTTTCCCTAATTGAGTGCATCCTTCCACTCTTCTTGGAGTTAAACTTTATCTTGTTACATTTGACTGCCTCTTAAAACACAGCTGAAAGAGACTAAAGCACCAGGCAACACAGTTGCCAGGCTGTAATCCTCTTCCTTCACCAAGACAGGGACGCCTTCTTGGTTAGAACTGTGCATTTGCACTCTGTGGTGAAGAATCCCCAGGATAGCACTGCTAACATTTTATCATATATTAGTGCTACTGCATTATCAATGGCAATCTCAAATCTGTTTTATCTCTTACCTTAGTAAATTTCCTTTATTCCAACCTTTTGAAATTGTGGGTCATAAACCAAATTCTAAACCTTGGCTTTGCAAAACTGCTTTCAGTGAAAGTCCTTGGGAGGGACTCTGATGGGTAAATATCAAGTTCTCACCCTTCATGTGACAGCTATTCTGTAAATTTTCATGTCTAAGAGATTTTAACTTTGATCAGACTGAGCTTTCCCATAACCACCACTCAAACAGCACATTTTCTAACTGTAGCTATCTTGCTAGGTTTGGCTCATTAATATAGTAAAAAAAAGCTTTAGCACTGTCTCACTGTTTGCTTATTGCTATACGTAGAACATAACATTCAATAAAAAATATAAACACATCCTTTATTATTAAAGCCACCACGTTGCCGTTGCAGGCAACACTATGTGGTGGTTCAGACTGATCTCCCAGCTCTCCGACAGTCAAGGGAAAGGATCACTGCACACACGGTGTGGATGGTGCTCCGTCTCCATCCCCCCTCTATTGTTTATGTTATGCCCTTATATCTGCTGGAATAAGCACCTCCTCTCTCTCTGCCCTGTGCCAGACCTCTCATTTCCTCTTCATCCCTCGCGTTACAATCTGAGATCTTCCAGACGCCTACTATACCACCACTTTTTAGTAGAATTTTAAACAATCATCTCTGTGATCTTTTAAGCCGATCTGTTTTCCTCAAGCAAGAGAATGTACAGTATGGCACGTTCTCTTTGCTGATTCATGTAAATACTTTACTGTGGGAGTGGGGATTACAGTACTGAAATCTGGAGTAATCATCATTGTAATCATCACTCAGTATCTAAGACTTATGGAAAAGTGTCAAAGTAATCTGACTTAGCTAAGGTGGGGCATGCCTGGTGCCTCTTGGGGCTATAACAATGGCATAAAGAGCAGAAGCAGATAGGCCAGCAGGCTGTCCAGGTACTGCCAGCTGCATTCAAGGAGCAGCACTACATGTCCAGGTACCATACCAACACCCTCCAGGCAGAAGTTTCTGCTGCCATGATTTGCTAGCTGACGAGATACATTTCAGCAGTGTCTCCATCTGTGGGATGTTACTGTGATCAAACAGAATGCTTGGACAGGTAAACACCAACCTAAATGGATGTTGGCACAGATCAGTGTTTGTTTTCCTCATAAAGCCTAAAGTATTGGTAACCTCTTCTGTCAGGGATGCTATAGGTAGTTCTGAATGTCAACAGGGAAATCCAGAAAGCAAAAGCACTGAACTTGGTTGGGCAATCTGAGGATTAAATTCACAAGAGGCATTTAAGAGTGGCATTAGTTCTCAAAGTGTTTCTGGCATTCGCATTGTTTAATTGCTCTTTGCCTGATTTGATACAATATCCCACCAGAAACAGCTTCTTTTCCTTTCTCTCTTTTTTTTTTTTTTTTTTCTTTTTCCTTTTTTTAAAATATTGCATAGTCTTACCTCATGCAAAAGTCAGGAGTTTCTGACTTCAAAGAGGAAGGCACAAGACATTGAGTCACCAGGGCTTCCTCACAGGCAGTAAGACAAGAAAAAGGCTGTAGGGAAATATGATCTTAGTGCTTTCTATGGGGATCTGGGCCCAGTCTTCCTGCTTTCTACATGAGAGCATCTTGTCACAGAGAGAATAAAGCTAATGGATGGGTAGCCATTACAGCATGCACCTGGAAAGGTGCAGGAGAAGAAATCTGCATGCCAGTTCTTGTTCTAACAAGTATCTTTGTATTTGAGTCATCTAAGCATGCACAGAAAATTAGACAGCTGAACTGAAACACTGACAAGTGTTACTGCTACTTTGCTTTTGGGTTAATTCAAATGCTTTTCTTCAAAAAATAAAAAAAAGAAAAGAAAAAGGAAAGAAAAAAGAGAAAAGTCTTATTTTTTGGCAGAAGCATCAAACTCCAAATATATGTACAAGTGTGGGTGATGTACATCCATCCCTGAGTGGCTAGAAATCAGATCCTAGGGGAAAGAGTGATATTTCTTACAGATTAATTTGGATAGATAACTATTGCTCTCAGTAGCTTCTCTTCTATGGAAATGTTATCTAGTAGAAAGGCCTGGGCTTGCAACAGAAAATAATTTATTTGCCATCAAGATTTTCTGACAGTCATCCAGTAAATTACTTGAAGCAATAACACACACAGAGCTTCAAGGAAGCTTCTGTCTTTAATTAAACAGAGCTGTGGGATAGTCCTTCTTCATTCACAAGATTGAAGCCATCACTACCTCTGCTGAGTGTTGTTTGTGCCATTGTCTTGTTTCTCACCTTGCTCTCAGCTTGTTTATCATGTACTAAGATGCACTAAGACAGAACTGTTCAAACAACTGTGAAAGAACTTGTGAGGCAGTGTGAGGTGTGCTGTTCTGTAGTTCCTTGCAAGCCAAATATTGTGAGTCAAGGCAGGTGGAATTTCATATCCCGATTTGTGCTTTCAAGTGTCACCAGCTAGAATGTGGCCGTTTCATGAACACATTAAGAGGCATTTTCTCCACCAACACAGAAGATTACAATGTGTCTGAGAATGTCTTTTTTACATCCATTGAGCAGGGTTGGGGGGGAAAAAGGTGAAGACAGCTTTAAAAAAGGAGAGACTTTGCCAATCTGCTTGTCATTTACAAAAAAGGTATATTGTCATTTAGAAAAAATGTATAAATGTCATGGGAACAAGCTATTCCTAGCAAATAAAACCCATACTGTTCTTCCTTCATGTTTCTTCTTAATCTTTTTAATGCAGAGGAAAACGAAGGAAAATGTTAAACAGTTAAAAGCAAATTTTTTTTGTGGTAGCAGTCTAGCTGTCTGTATTTTCTTTTCTTTCTGGTTTTTATAGGTTTTTTTGTTTGTTTTTTTATTTTTTTTTCGTCTAGTCCTCTTTGAATACTGTTTGCTACAGATGAAGATGTCTGAGCAGAAAGAGGGCACAGGAACTAGACATTCATGTAGGTGAAGTGTGCACTACAGACAGATGCCCTGGTGCTGTCACCAGACACCGGACCACATTTGCATTGTCTGTAGAGATGGTCTCCATAGCAGACGTGGACATGGCCTCCAAAGCACAATTCAGGTCTATTCATTGACCACTAAAAGAGAAGTAACAGGATCTGCCAGCTGAGGATCAAATCTCTCTTTCCAGCTCTCTGAAATTTTTTGCAAAACGTATTTGGAAAGCCTATCCACTCCTTGCCCATTTTTTTTTTCTGTTTCCCTTCTGCTGAAAAGAATATCTTGAAATTCCAAAAATGCACATATTTCACACTGCTGTAGTACAACAATTGCTTCAAACTGAAAACAAATACAGCTAAAACACTAAATATATTTTAGGCAGAAGAAAACAGTAGCAAGGCACAAAACACAGTCCTGAATATGGGAGGTCTGGAAAAGCAGTGTATTTCTTATGCATGATTATTAAGTTTCTTTTCATGCACTTGGTAACTGAAATAAGTATGGTCTAATTTCCTACTACTCTATTTTTGACACCTGATTAGCCCCCTCTGTATGCAGATTGCAACTAAAAAGTCTGAGAGAATAGAAACCCTTCCAGCTGCTCCTGCCTTATCTTCCAGAGCATTTAGGGAAATCATGAGAAATTTTCAGACCTGATTGTAGATAATGTGCTAAGCAGCCAGTAAAAGGTGTTCCAGGGTCTGCTGAACAGGTGAAGTCAATAGGCATGAACATTTTCTGGCATACCTGTGGAAATGGCCTGGCAGTGCTTCCTGAAGACAATGCACTCCTCAGAGGGTCCTGAGACCAGCAGCAGCAGGTACTTTTAAAACACAGATAAGGCAATGCATTTGATTCACTGTTATTAGTCAAATTGACTGAAAACTCATTTCAAAGGAAGCTGATGAGGCTAGGTGGCTTGCTAGCACACTTCGGCCTTGGGACTGTCTTCTGAACTTGTATGCTCATGACTGAATCTGCAGGTCTTTTGTCTCACTGCCATGCAGCCCAAGTGAGGCTCTAAACTCCACACAACACAGATATCAAGAAGGGCTAACTGACCTCTCTCCTGGCACCTTTCCTCTTTCTCATTTTTTTGGCGGGAAGTAGAATTACATGTTCAGCCACTTAGAAACTAAGCTCCTAAATCTCATTGTCCAGCCAGAACACCTTACTAAGGTTTATTCCTCTTGAATCTTCCTAACTGGAGCTGGTGGAGTGCTGACAGCTTCAGTCTTGAAAGTGGGCAGTTGTCTGAAAGGATTCTGCTGAGTGGCACAGTATTGCCCTGTGCTTGCAGCAGAGCAGAACTTCCTCACCACAGTGGCACTGCCTTTCAAAAATGAGTGATGTCTCATAACACTTGATATGTGACAGGAAAAAGCATTTTTTTTCAGTCCATGTCACCATTTGAGAAGAATGTAGTGATATAGTGATGTTGAAGGAAGAATGTATGTCATCATTGTAACCCCCAGATTACTTGCCACTACCTTGCTGAGGGGGCCATGACCACCCTCAGGCTGGGTCTTGCTATCTGCTCTCTCCAGCTACATGGACTGGGCCAGTGGCCTCACAAGTGCCACGGGCCCACCTCACCTTTCAGATCAGTAGTCATGGCTCTGTACCAGGGATGCTGACAGTCAGTCATAGTTCCCAGTGCTCAGCAATTGCTTGAGGGAAAAAAAAAGGGTTGAGGGTGGGCAGGAGCAACAGATGGAGTGTTGGTGGCACGCTCTGTTGAGACACCTTTTAACCAAAGCACATACATTGAAGAGTAACTCTCAGATTTCCAGTTCTCCTACACATAGGCCAGGTTCATATGCTGACCACTAGCCATTTCTAACTTTTCCAGAAGGAATCTGCACTTTGCAGAGGAAATTTCTGTGTGAGGAGCAGCTCCCATACTTCTCTAATAGTTTGACAACTTCTCCATTTAAGGTGTTATCTAACACATTACTATTCCTAAACACAAACAGTGTGTCTCTCTTGTTCATTGTCAGGAAATACAATTGCAGTCTTTTGCTTCTGATACTTGTCACTTTCAGACCTGGAGTGAGGCTTCACTTATAACCTCTGAAGCCTGTGGCTAGTCAGTTGACTCACTTGAATGCCTTCTTTGACTTCATTATTATTCCTAGTGCTATGCCATGTTTGATCAATTTACCTGGACCAGAGCTGCTCTTCTCTTCAGAGATTATGGCAGAACACATGGCTCCTCTTTAGACTCAGAGTACTTGGAAATGCGGGTTTTGAAGGCAACAAGAGGTCAGAATAGGCGTAAAGTAGGACATTTTAGTCTAACTAAAAGTGTGTTGCTTGCTTCGTGTATAATTGTGTATAATTGAAAACAGTCTAGATTCTCCTAAATATTTGAAGATACTAATGGGTTTAAGGGAATCTGAATACAGAGGAAGTCAACATAAAACATTTTCTGCTTCACTTTTCCATCTGATTTAGTTACTTGCCATGTTAGATTGCAACAGGTTTGTGTTTGTGGTTTGAAGTTTTTCTTGCACTCCACTGTGTTGCATATCCTCTGTTGTGCAGAAAGGCTTTGCAGTCCTTTAGAAGAGATAGAAGAGAATCTTCTTCATATAAAAGCCTGAAAATTACTGGCCTAATAAAGCTTCAATTGTATCAGTGTATAGCGTATGGTCATGCTAATTCTGGCGACTGCCTCCATTTTAGCTTTCTCAGAGCATGTCTACACACCCCAGCCCAGACTATGCTGCACCTGCTCCATCCAAGTGCTGTACTGCCCAGCTGCAAGCAATTCTTGGCAGGGAGTCAAGTATCTTCATGAGGCTTGGTGCTCTGCTAAGCCATAAGTCTTGAGCACAGTGGAATAAATGAACACAGCTCTCTTCTCCTAGTTGATTGTGATCATTTTGCACATCAGGGCTGTTCTTGAGAGATGAAGCTTCTCTTCTTAGTGCTGTACTCACTCTACACTGAGCAAAACCTGTGGCTTCTGGACCACAATTGATGTGCAGACAGTGACACACTCAGGTGGGTCACAGCCACCTCTGTGCACATCTGGTGGCAAAGTTTCTCCTAAACTTCTCTTTTTCTTCTTAGTCATGGAGAGAGCAAAAGTCCTTATAGATACCCCTTACAGGGTTTTAAGAAAAAAGGCTAGCAAATATTACAGCTTAGTAATGCTTCTTTGCACTTATGCCAACAAGGTACAGGATTGACAGATGTAGGTTAATTTCATAAAGTTCCACGCATATAAATGCTAGGCTCTGAATGTGTGTAACCTCCACCTCAGGACTGGATTGACATGACAGTGCTCTTCCTGGGCTACAGCTGGCTTGTATAGAAGTAGCCAGGACTGCTGGTGGAGGAAATTTGTGACAATTTCTATCTGAGCATGTAGATATGCTGATGTGGGAGTGTGTTTCTGAAAGTGAGGCACAGCAGTGTTAGCTCTTTCCTCCCTTCCCTTCTTTACTTGGGGAATTTTTCTTAACTTTTAGTTTGAGGCCAAGGGCTTTCAGACAATTTCCATTTGATATGGCTAATAGGTTTTACTCTGAATGTTAGACACTCCTGTTTAAACCATTGACTCTTTTATACTTAGACATGTTTTAGGTGTACCATGTATCAATTTGAATGTCCACGTATGCTATGCCATGGAAAGAGCCTTGCAAACCGAGCAACTGTAACACAGCATGCCTCTCGTCTATCTTTGACAGAGAGTCAGACCCGGTCTGGGGAGCCAAAGACTTTAAATATCTCACAAGAAAAGGTATGGACTTCAGAAGGCTTTTAGAGCTCCTAGGATGGAGGTTTAACTTTTCCATATCAGATCCATCTTTTTGGATGGAGGTAAAGAAAAGCTGAGTCTTATAAGTCTGCCTGGGAAGATCTGCAGCCTTAAAGTAGACAATGACTTGAAGTATCAGGAACTGCAGTGCTGCTCCTGAAAAAAATTGAATGGAACTAAGAAACACTATTTGAATCAATGTACTTAGTTTTAAGCATAGTGAATAGGCCTAATTGTGATCTTACCTTTCAGTTCTTGCAGGCAAGATATCTTTGCTAAGTGTCCTTAAAAATGCAAGGATTAGCAGCAAGACTCCCACATAACTAATAAATGGAATAGATGTCTGGAATGCAGTGCAAATGAGATATTGAATAGAAACTGAAAGCTGAGTTTACCTGTTGGTGAGACTAAAGCGAGAGATGCACAAAGCTTTCCAACAGAAACACGGTAAACATGCTCCATGCTCTGAGAGAGATTCCTTGTTTGTAAACAATCTTTCAAAAGAAAACAATCCACATGCAACTAACCACGTAGTTTCAGAGATCTGCCATAATGCTACTATTTCTTTTTGGTAAGCCTGTACACCAAACACAGTGAAGGAGCTTATGTTTTGGAAATAAAAGTCTCAGTAATGGAATCTGAGTTACCACAAAATTAAAACAAGGAGAGATTAAAAGGAGTTTTGTATCAGCAGTAAGAAAATCAAACACATACTGCTTTGGGCTGTCCTGAATATAAGCTTTTATCTGTCTCTTTTTGGACTGGATTCACATGTAGTGCTTAAGTGCTTTTCAAAAGTAGAAGAAAAGTAGAGAAAATTAGGAGAAAAATATTATCAGTACCACAAATGCAGATAAACTATTTGTAGTGAGTTTTAGAGTAAATTAAGAAATTGGAGTATATAATGGCATTGTCATTTTTGTTTGCTTTGAAAACAAAGAAACAAATCCAAAAGAATTTGGCAGATTGTTACGGAACTCTGTAGATGGTGACAGTTCTGGTACATCTCATAATCCTACTTGCACAAAGCTCCTGAAAGAATTTAGCAGGTTCAGGCTCACAAGTCCAACTGTGTATAAGAAATGGAGCGGTCAAACATGACAGTTGCTTTTTCACATCAGAATAGACCAGCTCAACACTTACAGCCAGATCTTAATTAAAAATTAACTCCTATGAATTGGCAAGGATTTTCAATGCAGCACTACAGTTCTTTAAAAAGACAGTTGTACAATCCACAGGATGAAAAAAATGCATCTTACAAAGACAAAAAAAGATGTTGTAAACAATGAAAGAGCTAATTCAGGCTCACAGGAAAAGAAGAAATGTATTCAAGTTACAGCAAGTATACTTCACATTCAATGACAGGGATAACATTCTAAATTAAACACCAAAAGAATGGGACAATGGACAAACAAAAATCATTAAAAAAGAATTATGTCACTTGACTACCAAATTCCAGTATTATTAATCCTACTTCTAATGCCGCCAACAACAGCAGTTTGCTGGCTGAAACTCTCATCTAGCTTAGGACTGGGCTAGCACAGTATTAGCACTATACAATATCCATCTTTTCCTTTGGAAAATATTCTTTATTAAAACAAAAGCAGAACTGCAAGTACTGTGCATATTGCTTATTATTTCCAGTCACAAAGTACCACAGCCCGTAAACAACACACTCCAAAGGCATGAAACTGCCCTGCTCACCTGGAAGAAAAAAGTCATCATCTTTCTCAAAAAGTCATCATCTTTCTCGAGAATATAAAAAATGTTGGAGAAACTCTTGACTTTTTCCACAAACAAGCAGTGCTTCTATATATAACATATTAATCAGCTATCTATTTTATATCCCCAAAAAGACAGACCTTTTATTTTAAATAGGTCTGAAGTGTCTCCTGTTTTTACAGATTTTATATTTGGTTATGGAAATTTTGTGTGCTGGGGAGAACAGCTCTTCTTTGTTTTCCAGCACAGCTCTTGTGTACACTAGGGTGAAGGGTTTGGGAAAAGTATATTTCATAAACAGCAAGTACTATAAAATATTTCTTAACGTCAGATAATTTCCTGTTTAAAATTAGGAATACTAGTTGCATGTTGCTGAACACTTAAAAATTGAGCCAGAACTTTTTCACAAATGTGTAAACACCGTATGTTGTGTTTTTGTTTTTTTTTTTTAAGAAAGCAGGAGACCTATTATTTGTGCATGAAAGTAAAGTAAAACAGATATCCCACTGCTGTAACTCCAGTCTACAGCAAGGGGTTTTTCACTACAGTTTTTAGAAATATTGCTAAGACTGTCTTGCTAAGTTTGACTGCATAGCACTGGGATTACCCAAATGTAAAGTACACAGAACACTGTGCTACCATCACACAATTGCGTACACAGTGATTCTGTGGGTCAGTCATTCACTCCAGAAACATTAAACGCAAAAAAAAGAGAGGGGAGAAAGTAGTAACCCCATATTTTCAAAACTCAAATAGCATTAATGGGAGACTTTCAGCTTTGAAGTGTTGCTTCTGTTTGGATATACTCATCCACTACAGTTATGAAATTGAATAAATGATCAGGACTTTACCTGTGTTTTTTGCATGCCAGTAGCTCTACAAATAGTCAGTTTAAAAGATCTTTGCCAGGGGAATTGCATAAGTAATTTTATATACATAAGCATATATGTATATATATTATCTGTGTATATGTATGAATGCACATTAAACAAAAGCCCTAAGAAGATTTGAAAACCCATAGTCTACCTCATAAGTTGTTTTATAGGACAAACTATATTTTTAATTAATCACTTGAGAAATTGAACCTGTCAGTGACCTTTTAAAATGACTAGACATATACAGCACACTGTTAGACGAATATTGATTTTTTTCCCCCTCCAGCGAAGTTTAGAGAATTAGTCTTCATACCAAGAGATAATTATTAAGTTTCAATTCTGTTTCTTAAAAGTTTATAATTAGGCCTTTTGATTGTTAGCTTTTTTTAGTTAAGTCCAAGTAACCAAGCAACTATGTGCAGAAATTGACCTTTTTATTATATTATATACTGTAGTAGTAAAGTTTGTTTGAAGTGCATGAATAAAAAGTTAGTGAAATTACAGGAGGTATAATCTAATATAGCAATAATAGGTGCATTCACTGTGCATCTGGGAGGAGGAGGGGGGAAAAAAAGAAGAGTTTTCACTCCTTTTGGCCTAAAATCTGTTCAGGTTTCCAAGATTCTGACATCAGAACCCAGATAACACTGGTTAGAACCATAGGGCTTTACAATAAAAGCTAAAGTATTGACCATATGATGGCAAAAAAGTCTTTATTTTGTGGTTAACTTATTCTCTTCTAGCTACTCTCCGATGAAGTTGGTGGTGCTGTGGAGGATGATCTCCTTCTTGACAAAGATCGTGATCGCTCAGCACTGTAGGCAACATGCTTATCATAATTTTGTATCTGAGCCTCAAGGAAATCCTTCTGTTGCTGGCTGATTGCCTGGCTGATCAGTCCAGGGAGAGCTTGAATGCTACCAATTAAAGTTTCCAGTTTAGTTTCCAGGGTAACAATTCTCTTGTCAAAGTCTTCACTTCTTTCATTTAAGTCAGAAATCATGTCATACATGATGTTTTGAGTCTGAAAGTAAAAGGATGTAAAAAAAGTTTAGAGAGACCTTACAAATATTGTAACAAGCAGCTCAGCCCTACAAAGGTTTCTAAATGCTTTTTGCACGTCACAAAAAAACAGGAGAAAAAAAGGATATGAATAGTACAAAAATATCCAGTCTTATGGAATAATTTTCCTTGTAGATTCACAATTAATTTTGTATTAAATCTGTTAAGCACAAATGTAATATAATATGAATAGCACTTAGATGGCAAGGTGTAAACGAATCAGACAATAGATCAGAAGTTCAGGTGCTTAAAAATGCTCCATGCTCAGTTTCCTGTACAGTCAGTTGCATAAGCCACTAGGAGACAGAAGGACTAGTGATCCATTCTTCTGGTTTTAAACACTTTAATTCTTCTAAGTAGACTACAAATACTGTTTATTTGCGTTCTCTTTAAACTTACCTGATTTTCTTTAGTTGAGTGGATTGTTTTCGAAATGTAGAGAGGGGAGAAAAAACCTCAATTGTATGCTTCTCTACTTCTGTGTTTCCCTATCTGCCTGCCCTCTACAAAACAGTGTTTGATTACAGGAGGTATATGTGGCGCACCTTAAAATGCCATAGTGGTCAGTAAAAATGTAATCTGGAATGTGTTATTTCATGTAACAGCTCAAAAATAATAACTTAATTTCTCCCTATAACAGACCAAGACTTCAGATTAGACTTAAGCTAAATAGCCAAAACAAGCCAAAACAAGCAGTTTGCAACTAAATAGCTTCTTCTCAAACATCTCATCTCAAATAGCTTAAAAAAGATTGCTAAGGCCTTCACGATATATCAGGAAAGTAGGTAGCTATTAGTCATTATAAAAAGTTAAACAAAAGCAGATCTTAAGTTTACTTGTCCAAAATACTGCTGTATAAGACAACAGGATGAGAAAGCCAGAACTTCTAATTCCAGTCTGCATGAGACTCCTGTGTATTATGGTGCTTCGTAGCACAGTCACTATCATGAAGAAGAAATGTCTTTACTATGCAGCACTACTCTACTGCAGCCCAGTCACAGTTACCATGCCCAATGTGGCCACTTCAGGAGCTCTCAATATCAGCCTCTCAATTGTAAAATCTTTTTCAAACATAAAAAATTATACAAAAAAAGAGAAAAGAAGTGCATTCAGACTTTGGTCAGAGCAATAAACACAGTGTTCCCTTCAGCAGGGGTTACCACAAAACACACGTATTTTCAATTTCTACAAATAACAAACTTGACAATAATATTTGCTTGTATTATGTGTAACATTTTAACTTTACAAACTCTTCATTTTGACAGGATGAATGTTAAACTGATAGCAATCACTTACTAACCTTTGCCAGGTCCACTAAGGTGTTTGCTTGATCATTCAGTTTTCTTTGTTCCATTTTTACACTTCTTAATCTAAAAAGCAGAATTTTTAGTCAGATTTTTTTGTGTATATGGTCATATTAGCACTTCTAGAAAGCATGCACAAAACTTACAAGAGCAAATAACCAGATGGACAATGCCTTGAGCACTTTGTGTAAAGTCAGAATTGGTCATGTGCCTGCTACAATGAGAAGCATGCTTCTTCAACACCGCAAAAAAGGAAAGAGCAAGGAAATGTGATGTCCTTGAGAATACCATTTGCCATGGTCAAAATCGAATTGAAAAAGGGGGATAACAATTGATCCAGGCTATATGACAGAAAGCCAAAACATTCCTCAAAGCCTCAGTATCGTGACAAGTAGATATAGGAAGAAACATACAATAACAGTTTTTTTGTCATTACTGTTATAGCAATCAAGAATCTTCCCATGCCTACATGACTAGATACAGGTATTAGGCCTGTTCTGTCGGAAATGGATTGGGTTAGCACGTGTTTGAACCTGATGGAAATACAGTGATAAGTGAGTTTCTCATTACTTCAACAGATCTTCAATCTGAGCAGCAGCTAAATATCCAATACACTTGCCAATACATTTGATTCTCTTACATAATTCGTGAATCTATATATGACTATATTTTAAAGCTTCATTAGGCATTCCTTTTCAATGTGCTATATATACCACATCAAAAAACTACGAAAGAAACAGCTTGAGTGTTTGATGCCTACCTATTTGTATGATTAGTAGTTCTGTACATTCTTTGAAAGATACATACATGAACTTTCTTATGTGTTACCTGAAACAAAGTCAATGTTACTCAGATTAACTACTAGAGGAGTGCTTTGTAGATGCTGTTTTCACAAAAAAAGCAATTTCTCCCTCTTAAGCATGATCGATTTGCTCAACATTTCCCAAAAGACAAATACTTGGACTTTCAGTGACTTCTTTGGTGGCTGTTTTAAGCAGGGATTAGGGTTTCTAAAAAAACAGTGTATCAATGTGTGTTAAAATACCATGCAGTCTGCTAGTATGTCAAGTACCAGGCAAACTAAACATTCAGTTAGCTGTCAAATGAAAATAAGTTTGGCAGCATTTAGTGCCAGGTGAGTTGCTAATGCCTACTCTTGGCTTTTTCTCAGTGAAGGTGTTACTTAGAAAGCTAATTTAGAGAAAGCTGCCTTGTGGATATTCGAAAACCGGGAAGTTTCTGCTCATATCTTTAGTTATTGAGCATTTCCTTTATATATCTTCACTAACTGCCACGAGAAAGTAAGTTGAAATATCTTTTAAAACACATGGAAGTAACTCTGTTAAGGTAGAAATCAATTATTCACATAAAATTGACATTCCAGTGGCTTGGATCTTTAATGTCATATGTTCTTTTTCCCTGGAGGCTTGCTTCAGAGCACAACGTAAAAATGAAAACTGTAGAGATGGTGCTTTCAGAGACTTAAAGCTGAAGCTATTCTAACGCAAAAAATACGGAGGAGTCTCTGAGGTGTCTGGTAGTTGTACTGTTAGAGTCTCAGAACAAATAATTACTCAGAGGTAAGCATGTAATGATTTGACTGGCAAGTAATAACCCTGAGCATCTCTCAAATAATTTGCAGAACGTGCGTTTCCTGCTTTCCTTAAGATCCATTGACTCATCTGCTCGCCAGGTAGTATCTTAATATTAAAATATCAATAAATTTATTGTTATTGTAGCAAAGCAAGTACCAATTGATGCCAACATGATAATTGCTCAGGGTAACCAACCTGATTCCTATCACAGACTGTAAAAATGTTTTGCTAGGTAATGGCAAGTCTTTAGCTGCAGCAGTTGGATTTAAAGAAAACTGTCAAGACTTTCATTCCTAAATTCATTGATGGAAAATATGAAGCATCTTGATTTTATGAACTTCACTTATCACAGCAAAAGATCATGATTCTGGATTGTGTTTCCATGGCAGCAATCAGATCACTGAAGTTCACAAATAAATACTATTTTTTTGCATGCAGACAGTGGTAAATTCTGCAAATTTAGAAAGGAACAGCTTATACAACTTACTTCCGAGCTCTATTTTCATTTTGTTGAAATAAAAAGACAAAACAAAAGAAAATAAACTGTAAAATATACTAAAACAACCAAATGAGCACAGTGGGCTCAATTCAGCAGGTAGGAAATCCTAGGGAGCTGCTACTTCTTTCAACCTGTAACTGCCTGAGGTGGAGTTTAACTCACGTGCATTCAAGATGAAAGAACCTGCAATAGCTTCAGACCTTTCCATTAACTACCCACTGTAGATTTTATTAATTCATACAATACATAAACTGCCTTTTAATAGTATTATTTAGAGTGATGACTTCACCTTCACTTTATTTACTGTGTGTATAAGAAGCAAAAAAGACCCAGGGCGGCTGAAGGCAGTTTTAGAGCTGTGACTATGAGTTTGAGACTATTGTCATGATCTGCTCTGGTTTCTTGTACAAAACTGGCCCTCATGCTTCATTCCTTTTATTTCTGTCTCCAGTGGAATGGTTGGAAAGGTAAAGGAGAGGAACCAATAAAAGCTTAGGAATCCAGAAAAAGCCATTTACTACCATGAGTCACGTGAGAAAAGTTCAAAGATGCAAAGGCAGAAAGATTAATTTGCAATCAGCTACAGCTGGAGGAAAGCTAACTGCCAGAACATGAGAAAATTATCCTTGGGTTATGTGGGGTTTTTTTTTCACTTTTTGCAAAGAGCTAAAGGAGAGAGGGAAATGCATTATTACCATAGCTGCTCAAAGTTTGTCTGGCACAGCTAGGAAAAAATTACTGTTTTTACATTCTTCACCCCACCGGATCAATGAATTTTTAAGGCAAATGCAGAGAACAACACTTTGAAACTCTCTCACACACATACATAGATACAAGATAGCGAAGTTAAAATGTTAAGAAATAACCTCTGCAGTTAAGGACTCAAGTCCAGCAAAGGATGCACAGAATATGCCATTCTCTACTCCAGAACCCCTGCCACTCCTCTCCAACTCCCACTCCTTTAAGCTAAGCAGGATAACTAGACTGGGAAATCATACATTTTATATCCACATAAACATATCTCAACTTTTGTTCTCTTTTTTTATTCATTCAAGTATTTCTGGAATAGAAAACTAACTTTTAATCTGCAAGTTTGCTAAATATAACACAGTAAACAAGATTTACAGAATAGTTCATACCTGAAGCTTAGCTACTCATTACTTTAAAACATTGCTATAAAACAGAGAAAGAACGATTGTTACCCTAAATTTATTAATAGGAAATATGATAACCTGGCCTTTCCTTCTTGTCTTTCCTGCAAGATGACACATAGGTGTTCTTTCCATGATGGATGCTTCCCTCACAGCTCCTCACAGGTTGGTTCAGACACAGACTCAGTTTCAAAGGTTATGAAAGCATCAGTTCAAAAGTAAACTTATTTTATCTGCATCTCTTCAGTATCTCACATAAACTAATTTCACAGGCTGTGCAAATGGCTGCCTCAGGCTGGATAGGGACATCGAGTAGAACAGATAAAAGATGGCATTGATCCTGATCATTCCTCAAGAACAATCGGTGGTTCCTGGGGACAAAAGTATCTTCTTTTTTGATTTTTTTTTTCCTCCCAGGTAGTCTAAGGAAGAGTAACTGAATCATTGCACAATTGTAATGGTTTTGATGTGCTTTATGAAAAATATGTATCATGAATTTTAGAGAAACACTTATTAATCTGGCAATACCATAATTCAACTTAATCATACTACTGCTTAAAGATTTCAGGCTTGTTTTCAACCCCTTAACATGTCAACAGAGGGGAATAAATCATCTGAATCACACAAGAGGTGCTCAAAGTCACACAATGACTGTCAGCATATGCTCCCATTTTCTAGAAGGTATGTCAGTGGTGACAGCTGACACACTCATATTTTATTCACTGAGAATGATGAGGAGAGGCAACTACTTACTGTTGGGCTGTACAATGACGTTTGATGCATATCATTTCATTAAACACTACATACATACTCATAGGCTCTCTCCTATCACATCTGATTTTAAATTACTAAAACATCTACTACAAACTTCTTCCATTTTCTTCTATCGTAGCTTGTATCTCACAACCTCCAAGCAAATACTTAACAACAAAGGATAGTCTCAGTGGCAAAAGACAAAAAAAAAATGTCTTAAATAATTCAAGAAGTGTGGGAAACTTCTACAAATATTTATAAACAGGTTGGATTTACCCCATATTGGACATATATAGCCAGCATACTTTTAAATTTTCTTTGTAAACAGGAAATACAGTATAATCTTTGTCTTACTCCTAGACAAAAAAACAATCTTAAGATCAATGTTTGGAGTTGTGGGAAGAAAAGAGACAGGGCAGGATGGGACATGGGGACTAGGAGTGGCTATGAGGGAGAGGAAAACTAAGACAGAAAACAACTGAAGAGGAAAACCAAAGCAAAATAGTACTTACTGATGAATAGCTTGCAAGAATTTGCGTTGGTGTTTCCTTACTTTCGCATGGTCTATCTTTTTAACCAGCTTTGTGTTTTTATAAATTAACCATGTTTCCCTGAGAACATTGGCCGCTGCATTTTTCACCTGTTTAATAAAAGAAAGACACCAGGCTGACAAAAGTAGCATTATATTGTGTTTTCTCTTTTCTGGAATTAAGTCTTTCTGGAGCACTTAAGACTCTGGCTAACTGTGAGAAGTGGGTACATAAGAAGCTGCAGGGCAGAAAACAGTAACTAGACCAAGAAGACTGTTCAGCTATTTCCATGTCCCATGATATTGTAGACCAGCTCTCTGTCCCTCTTAAACAGCTAGCACTGTTTGGTGCTTAAGGAAATATATATTACATTGTGGAAATACTAATGTATTATCTTTATGGTAATTACATTAATTTAATAGGATCATAAAATTTCTTTCTTTCTTATTCTATGGTTAGTACCTTCTAAATTAGTACCCTCTCTTAGCAATTTAACAGTCTAAATTTCCAGAGCCGTTTGAACTTTTTTTTTCTTTACATTTTTATTCTTGTTTCTTTTTGCTATTCACTGAGGAGATGAAAAAATATTTTACCAATTAATGCAGCCAGTGTTCTGCTTCATAAGAACTTTGCACTTTTTAAAAATGATACTTTCCATAAAATGTTAAGAGTACCTACAATTCCTTCTCAGGTCCACCAAAATTGTCAAGAATACTTGAGAACGACTGCCAAAGAATTTCAAGGCCATTTGATTAATGACAGAAATGACTAGGTTATTTGCAAAGGAAAACTGCCCTTATTGTTCATCTTTATTTTTCCCTGCCTCCAACTTCGTATCATGCTAGACACTCATCATGCTAGGCAGAGCTCAGTCAATGTCTAGGAAAAGGCACAGGAATGCCATGCAGTAGCTCTTCCCAGCAAGAAGTCTCCACCTTGTACCTGTAGAAACACTGAAGAACCTTGGCCCTGACTTCAGTAGAAGCACAGTCACATTTTAGAGCCCTGTTCACAACCTCTACCTAGTTTTTTTTTGCATTTCCACGAAGTATGGCTATCTTCAGGCTGTAAGGAAACCTCTCTAGTATCTACATAACCATTTTGTGACAAGATGTTAATTTCAGATTTGTTTGCTTGGTTTTTTTTTTCATGAGCTTTGAGTTTCATAAGTTTGAAGCTACCGAAGCATCATTTGGATACAGTATTAGACTGATATTTAGATTTAAATGAAGGGTAGTTGAATGAAATAAACTTTACAAGGCATTTACAATTGCCAGACTCAAGATCTGGCCAACCTCACAAATCCCTTTTATCTCCTGAATGATATTTTGTGTTCAGTCATCAGATTACGTGTGAAAAGAGACTGTGTTAGGAAGGGACAAATTGTTGTCTATGGTCTAGTACCAACAAGAGCTTAACTGACTGTAAAGGGAGTGTAAATCAACAAGCTCAGATAAGCAACTCAAGTCAGACACCCTTTATACTGTGCTCCCACTCATTCTCAGACTCCCTGCTATGACTTCTTGAAGAGATAACAGCTGTTTGTGGTGACCAGCATAGAAATGAGCGAGCCAGCACAAGCAGAGAAGATTGCTGCCATGTCCTGGGAACACCACGTGCAGAGACACAGCACTGCCTGGAGCGGGGCTGAGGCAGCAGCTGCCTGCCTGCCCGGAGCAGAGCTGTGGTGTCCAGGTGGGGCACCAGTATCGCTTCCCACCCATCAGAAAGGACAAGCTCTATCCAGTTCCTGTGTGAGTTAAGCACCTCTCTCTCCCTAGTGGCTCTTCTCAATAATGAGTCGAGGATTGTATACTGCCTGCTCATTTTCTTGATCCCTCAACACTGACCTGTTTTATTTCAAAGCAGAGTTTCTATTGCC
The DNA here is from genome assembly GCA_013401255.1 of Urocolius indicus. Lineage (NCBI taxonomy): Eukaryota > Metazoa > Chordata > Aves > Coliiformes > Coliidae > Urocolius > Urocolius indicus. The sequence goes on from WBNH01004385.1 coordinate 19,989, forward strand.
CAGTTTGCAGCATTCCTACACTGTCCATGACATTATCATAATGTAAATAACATTTCATAAGGAAAAATTGAAAATATGTTTTATGAATTCTAATGATTTCTTCAGTAGTTTTAACAAAAAGGTCTTCTAAAAATACTATCATTCTGTCATAGCACTTCAGTACGGTGTGCCATCCAGTGAACCCTGTGTTGATTACATAAAGCACTTGGAAAGACTGTCTCACAAATCATGTATTTTTCTTAAGAATGTCCTGTATAGCTTGAAATTTTTGTACATATCAGTCATTTCACCTATTTGAGCTACAAAAAAAAAAAAATCTTCTCATACGCTGCCTGAAAGCTTTTGAGTTTAATACACAGGTCTTTAGTTTCACAGCATTTAATTGTTGGTTAGAGCAGTTATCTTCCAGCTGCAAGGTTCCTCTATAGAAGAATATTCAAATCCTCAAAAATCTGCTGAGAACTCACAGTTGCTCTCAATTCAGAGAAAAGCTCAGGGCACGGGATTCCTCCTTGTAAAGTCACACCTGTGAAAAATTTCTTCAGGACAGCGGACCAGAAGACTAATTAAAACAAATGCAGAAATAAATTAATACACATTTCCTTTTCAGTGGTGAATATAAATCATGACTTACTCTTTTAGTTAGCTGGGTGTCCATCATGAAATTATGCACATGTTTTTCAGCTTTGGTAAGTTCTAACTTCCTTGCCACCACAGCTACCACCAGTGCAGTGCACCCAGCACCCTGAAAACAATAAAACAAACCCCCAAGATGTTACTACTGTATTTTGCAGAATTTTTAGTGGAAGTTTCTCCTTTGCATGTCAGGCATCTGGTGATTCATCCCTGGTAAACATAGTGAACACTCTACAGCTATTTCAGTTCACAGTAATAGGAAGAGTCAGGAATTACAGGCTGGTGAACTGTTAAGGCATCAAAATAATTAGTGAGAAGCATTATTGTAAAAGTTCTGATTTTTTTCCTGCAGGGCTCAAAAAAGTGAACACATCCCATTTCTAGTGTAAAAACAAAGGGAGTGATCAAACAACTTTTACACTCCAGATTATTAGTAAATAAATGCAGAATACCCTGTTTGCAACAATTGTCTCAAGGTTACAGCAATTGCTACAGAGGAAATAAGATTAGATTAGTATTAGCCTGCAAAGAAAGAAAAGTTTCTTATGATTTTCTGTAGGTCTTGAAAACAATAATAAATTTAGTCACTTTAATGTGCTTCCTTGCTGTTTTCTGAGTCCTTCAACAAGCTTTTCTGTCTATCTTCCTACCATATAAAATAGCCCACATACACTTCAAAACTTGTATTGGAGAAAATAGATTTATAATTTGTCCTGTGTATATGTAGGCATATACATGGACACTGATATTCACATTAAGCCTAAAGCAGCAGGCACCTCTCCCTTTGAAATGATCAGCATCACAGGTTTTTGTTTTTTTTTTTTTTTTTAGTGGGAAGAAAGAAAAGGGTAAAATGAGACAATGAGAAACAGCATCTATTATACACATACAGAGGTATCATTTATATTACACTTATTAATAAATTCTACTGCCTGAGTCTACACAATCTTTACAGTTCATTTAAGTACAAAAATAACAACAAATATACAAGGTTTAACTTGCAAATTCGCCCTAGTCTAGTTGTTACTGCAACTGCAACAGTTGCTCTCCAGGACAAAGCAACCTCTTGTTACACACTGAATTTTACCACATTTTTATTCACACAGGTTTCTTCTACTCTTTCTGTATTTATCCCATTAACTTACTTTCTCTTTATTCCCCACTTCTTTAGCTGCCTGACTGTCTCCGGAAAATCCTGAAATCTCTGCATCTAGCTTCCAAAATAAAGATTCCATTAATAAATACATAGAGTGAAAAATTAATTACCACATTTAAAACTCTTAGACACGCAGTGTCCTCAAAAAAATGAATCTACTCTCTGCTTACTTACTGAGGGGCCCAATGAATTTTGTGGAAGCCTTCAATTAATTATTTCTCCATTCCTCATTAGATTGTTCCAAGAAATCCATTTGCTCCCTCATAAACACCTAATTCTCTCCACTTAGTTGTCACCTATCAAGGTTTCCATCCCCAACAGCTCTCAGCATTGCCTTGAACAAGTAGCATTTCCTGATTCTCTCCACTCCTCAGTACTAAGCTTTCTAGCTTTGTTGTTCCCTCCCACTCTGTTCTTCAACCCTACATCAACAGGACTTCATGGAAATTTAAAGCCTTGCTTTCTCAATGAGATACATCAAAAGGGGGCTGTAAATTCCTTTGCCTCTCCAGATCCCTCTAAGAGTTAAAAAGGAAGAAGACAGCCAATGCAGGTAAAGGCTGAGCGCTTTAGAAACACACTGAGCCTTCTGAGGACTTGTCATGAGACAACAGTATGTCCTACCTCCCCAGAAAATGGGCAGCTCTCCTTTGGTCTCTTTCCTGTGAAGAAGGGCAAGAGGGAAGTGTTAACATGCACAAGAGTTCTCTGGGGCAAATAAACAAGTTACCACATACAATAGCAAGAACATGACCAGAAAAGCAGACAGATTTTGGATCAGTTATGTCAGGATAACCGGGACCAGATGTTCATTAAATGATGTAAGTTGAGTTCTGCTTCCTTTACAGTGTGAATGTTAAAACAGAACAAGATTAATACAGACATCATTGGCAAAGTTGAATTAAACAGTTGTTTATGATGAGTTACCAGGGCATAGAAACACTAGATCCCCCTTTCCAGTCTCCACAAAAAGGGCTAGAGGAATGGTGACAGGCAAAAGGAATTTGGTTTGAGTTGAAATTATTCCAGCCCTTGCCACGAAGTCTCCTGCTTTTTCAGAGTGGCATAGCAGTAGCTAAGGGTCAAAGGCTATTAAAAACAGTAGCTTCATATCTGCCTTCAGCAGCAAGACACTTATCACCAGCAAGCTATGACAATCTCTATGCTGTATATGCACTTCCTTATCTCTAGAACAGCTTATTGCAACAGCAAGATATTCTAGATTCAGGTTACCCTTCTTGGCTTTGTGGGAGATGATGGTAGCTTAGGACATGAAAATGAGCTCTTTTAGCATTTATGTGGAACAAGTATCACACTATCTGCATGTTTGCATTTCGCAGTACCTGGAAGGAAAATAAATTTAAACAAGTAACAGAAATAAGATTGAATTTCCACTTAAATTACATGATGCTAATTAATATTTTGTAATGCAATGCTCTGCAGTATTATGTGGCTCCTCTATAGATCCTGGCACCCTTAAAAATACTAACAAAGTGAGAATTATTCCAAAGTGAAAAAATTAAATAGAGGCAATAGTTTACAATGGTAGATTCGCAAGCATCATACTTGCAATGTTTTTTTAATATGCTGATTCATGTGAAAATTAACATATATTAAATTAATGTCCATATGTACAGAGTTTTTTTATATATATCAACACCACATAATGCAGCAGCTTTTTTCCTAAAATGGCTTAGGCTAAGAAAAAGAACCACAATCATTATTTCAATTGCAAGAAGGAGTCGTCTGAGAGTAACATTTAAAAAAAATCTTGTATTTGATTACTTCGTTTTGTAATTTCCAACATCATTTTTTTTTTTTAGGTAAATAAACTAAATAGCTGTGTGAAGCTCTCGATTAATTTCCTAGGGAATTCTTTGTAATATAAAGGAAATTAAAAAGGCAGGAACGTATGTTTTTTCCAAGTACCAAGGCAGTAATTAACTTCTGTTGGGAATCGCTGCTCCTCAGTCAGCTGCTGTCTGCCTCTTGCATTATAGTCCTTGTAGTGTATTTTGGCTTGGGAAGCAGCTTGACTTTAAGAGCACTCAGGACTTCCAGTGCATCAAAGTTTGTGGAAAGAGAGAATGAAAGAATATTCAGCATGTTCCCTCATTAGCCCATTGCCAGCTTGTCATGGTTTGACCCAGCTAGCACAGCAGCACCATGATAGTCTCTCGCTCAGTGCCCCCATTCACCCCCACTCTCGTTAGGATGGCGGAGGCTCCAGAGAAATGAGAGTAAAAACATAAGCAAAGTTGTTGTGGATTAAGACAAGGGCAGGGAGGGCTCACTGCCAATTACGGGTCTGGGCAAAACAGACACCAGTACTTGACTTAGAGAGGAAAGTAGGAAAGTTTATTCTACAAGAAACAGATGGGAATAAAAGCAAAAAGGGAGTAGGATGATGAGAAAATTACAACCACCACTTNTGGGCACAGGTTTGCTGAGCTGCTTTGTCATGGGTTCCTTCCCACAGTTACTTACAGCTGTGGAAATTGGGTCCCTTCCTCAGGACATGGCCTGCTTTGGCCATAGTGATAAAGGGTCCCTCCTTTGGGACACGGCCTTCTCCAGCCATAGTTATAAAGAAGAAAATCACTGCCCCTGGCTCGGGGTCTGTAGTGAAGTGAATCGCTGCCCCTGGTCTGGGGACAGCTGTATCAAAATGAGTCACTGCCCCTGGTCTGGGGTCAGCTTTATCAAAGTGAGTTGCTGCCCCTGGTCCAGAGTCTTTAAAGACATGAAAATAAATCTTAGCTTCACCAGTTGTTTGCACAAAATGCAGGAGAGTCTCTGCTCTGGTACATCTCCTCCTCTCTTTCATCACTGCCCTTGGAGTCTGCATGGTTGTTTCTCTCACTGTTCCTACTCCTTGCACCACCACCAGCCCGAAGAAGAAGAAAGGACAGAAGAAGGAAGAAGCAGGAAGAAGATGGAGGGAGAAGCCTCCTTTTCCGGCTTCTTCTTAAAAAGTGATCGTGGAGGTGTCTAATTGGCTCAGGCCCAGAAGTGGGTCTGGCTCAGAGCTGGGGAGAGTTGCAAACAACTTCTTACAAGCGCCATCTTTACAGCCCCATCCCCCTTACCAGAAATGTTATCATGTCAAACCATGACATGAGCTAGAGATATAGACATCTGAAATCCACCAGTTTACACAAAACTAACAGTCATTCAAGGTGTGGCTAAAGTAAGTGATGGAATCAGATTTCAAAGCATTAAAAAGCATCAGTTTGTGCTAGCTAGTAAGTGTTCATAACCACATATATTAGAATGAAAAGATCTGACTTAAGACTAGTTCACAAGAAAGGGTAAAAATGGGCCAAAAAAAAAAATCATGATGACTTCAGATTTTTCAGTGATTTCAGGCAAATTTGAAAACCAGACAACTCTGCTTTCGGGTTCTCAAAATTGCAGAATTCTTTTCTGTGCAGACAAGTTTTGTATGTGTTCACATTTAATGAAGCACTTAAGGAAGCATTAAACAGTTATAAGCTGTGATGACAGTTTAGAAACAGCTGTAAAAAAAAAAAGATTAAATCTGTTAAAAATGGAATTATTTTTTAACAGGTTTTATTCAGAGTTTTTATACTTTAAATTTAGCATATGAACAAAATGCTTAAACAGACTCTTCAGAAGAAAATAACTATTATTTGGTGTTATCCTTCATTTTACCCTTAGGCATCATAAACTGCAACTTTCCTTATCTGTCCACACAGTCTCTCCTCTTGGCATTTAGTTCTGAATTGTTGCAAGCTTCCTTTCACCTGCTTTAACAAAGCAAATGATCTCTTTCTTTACCATCAATCAGAGATTGATGCACTTGTTATTTTCTTTGTTCGTCAGTTTTAATATGTTACTTTGCTCCATGTCCATCTAGTCTGTTCTTTGTGGCATCATATATAGATCATTCTTCCTCAGCTGCAGCATTTTGTGACTCCAGGCTCTTCCATCTCATGGTTTTGAGCTCTAATACACCCTTTCAGACAAAATCCTTTGTGTCATCTGTTGACTTAGGAAAAGCTCACTGGGAATATGTAGAAACCTAATATATAGTTTTCATTAAAATTCTTTTCTTTCGTTTCTTAGGAAATTATTTACTATAAAGCCTAGCAAATCCAGAGAAGGTAGTTAAGATTCTGGTGTCCAGGATCACTTGTTTTGATCCTACATTTATGCCTCCTCATTCCCTACTCTCTTTGCTACATGGAGACAGTAAACTGTTCAGGAATTTGGTCTATCTATTTCTACAGTCTTTATACAGTACTGGTACAAATATGAACAGATGTTAGACTCATAAAGTGCTAGTGGAATATAAATAACAATAAATGTCATAGGTCTGTATTAATCAATTACACTGTACACATCATAATATTAGATCTGACTTTGCCTTTTTTTTCCTTGTTCAGATCCTGCTATGGTTTGCTACAACTACGTGTCAATGTACCTATTATATACTACACTATCTGAGATGCCTTTATGCAGTCTAATCTCAATCCTCTGTCGTCTTCACTGATGCAGCCCACCCTGAGCTTTCAGCTGTTGCCATCGGAAACACCAGACCAAAGCTGACTAACTTAAAGTTACCAAAGAGGATTTTACATTATGGTAAATCCCATCAGACATAGTTGTGGCAGCTAGAGGAAAAAAGTTGGTGTTGCCCAAAGTATCCAATGAGGGTGAGTTTGGATCAAGATCATGCCTTTCCCACCACTCACAAGTGCTAAGACTGAGGGTTCACACTGGTGCAACATATAGTGACTGCAAAATAGTGGAGTTCGGACTTCATTAATTCTGTCATTTACGTCTAACACTCTGGTAAAGACCCAATTTTAAAGATAACCAAAGAGATGTGCTTGCAACTCTTTAACTAAAAAGTTGTCTAAAGCAAAGAATGGTTAGCTGCACTGAAAGCAGCATGTGGTCAGCAGAGAAACCCTGTATATCTCTACATAAATGTCTCTTGCATCTGCAGTTAGTTCTTTCTTTGGTAAGGTTCCAAAATATCTTGAGAAGACAGCAGAGAATGAAGCCATTTCTGCAACTGCCTGGAGCCTATACATATGCCTGGAGGGTGCTCTAGATGAGAACAGAGGCAACACTGAGTATCACTATCTCAGCTGAAAGTCTTCTGGCAGGTTTTGGTTTACTGGACTGGAAGTGAAGTGCAGTCTCTAGGGCTGTAGTTGTCACAAAAATGCCTTGCTATACTTGCCTGTAGCTGAAAGAAGGCAGTTAGCACATTTCTTGCTCACTTCCCTTGCGATTCACTGAGGGAGAGAGAAGGTCTGCTTTGCAGACATATGGTTCTTGTGGGAAATTTAGCTCTGCACCAGAAAAGGTACAACATTCCCCCTGCTGCTCTGCATAAAATGAAAATCCTGTAAGAATTTAATGAGGTATTCTGGTTCATCTGGCTCTCTAGAAAGTGGACTTGCAGGAACACCAAGGAAGGGGAATAAATGGATTTTTAAAGGATCTTTCTTGAAGTAAAAAAATCCTCTCCAAAAAGACTTGAGGGGGGAATCCATCCACAAGACAGACTGAGGCTAGGGAAGTGGTGGTGTATAAATACGGTTTTGCATTTGTCAGTATTCAGTGGGAGAGATGTGTAACCTTGCAACACTGAAACAAAACAGGACAAGTAACAGGACAATTATGCCATTTCAGCCAGAAAGGTGGTCTAAAATAGTCTTTCCTTATTTATACATTCATATATTTAATATCTGCCTGGCTACTACTGTCTTCACTCGAGCTTGTCTGCACCCCAGCTAAACTTTTATTACAATATTTAAACTTTTAATCTACACAAGAGTAGACAAGCAGATAATTTTACTTCTAGTTAGTCCATAAGATTTTTATCCATGTTGCAAAACCAAAAATTATAAAGGGAATCAAATGTCATATACAAATATGAAATTGATTAAATACTCTCAGACACAGTAACAGGTAGTCGTAATTGAGGTGAATTAAATGTCACTTGAGTAATGTAAGCTGAGGACTAGGAAAGGCTTCTGAGACAGCACAGAAAACAAAGATTTATTAAATAGAGACAACCTCTCTTCTATAGGGGAACCTGTAAATGATAGTAATGCTAACAGAGAAGCCCAAGAATCGAATGTGCCCTGGTGGCTGTGCTCCTGAGAAATCTTCAATGTTTATAACAGCTAAAACACCTTCTGGAGATCAAGAAAAGTTCTGCTGCCTTCACTAAACAAGCAGGCTCAACAGCCTACAAGGCAATGGAAAACATGACGTTACTAACTCAGGTTGACAGCAACTGATGATGTTCTTGTCCAACACTTGTGTTGTAAATACAAAAGCTTCAAGAGAATATCTGTAAAAGTATGTTAAAATTGCCATATTAAATCTGAGGTTACTGCACATGATTTTTTCTTTAAACACAGCATAAGTTTTGCTTCAACAGTCATCATCTCTGGTCATATCTATGTAAACAAAGATACCATGGGACAATTGCTGTTCACTCCCGCCAGTATCTAACTGCCTTTCAACTTGCTGACATGCATCCATAACTCCTAGCCAGAACTAAGTGGGAAACAGTTCTGTCCTCTTACACTTTGAGAACTTCCCTGTTTTACTGGTATGAACTAAAGATCTTCTGAGGAAGAAGTTTTGCCTTAATTTTTATAATTCTAAAAGCGGGTTACACTTTCTGTTAGGTTTTGTGTACTCAAATAGAGCTAGAGTCTCAAAATGTTGCCTATGCAAGTAGTTCCATTCAGCACCAGCACAAAGCGTTCCACCTTTATCTGAGCCCAGCCTGCTTGACTGGGATCTGTGATATGTGCTTAGGCTTGCACTGTCAGCCATGGATAGCATCTTCTGTGAGCAGACAAAACATCAACGACCTGCATGGCATGGTGAAGATGCTGTGGGTCTCTCCATCTTTTCTACATACTGTTGCAGTAACCATGGCAGCACTTGTACTTCTATTAATCTGTCATGCTCTTGCAGATCTACCCAAAACATAACAGATGGCAGAGGACATCTATGCTATCCAATTTATAGTCCATTTGGCCAACAGCCTACTACTGCTGCCCAGTGAATTCTCAATGGAAAAACACTGATAGGTAGTTGAGTTGAGGTACCCAGCTTGATTTCACTTGACTCTGGAAAGAGTCTCTGCACTAACCTATGCCACCAATGCCAGCATTTTTTGTTAAAGTTGCATGTATTTAAGTGCTTTTCAAGAACAAAAAGTAAATTGTACAATATGATAGGACTTTTTTTCCCCACTATTTGTCTTCTTTGTCCATAGTTTTCCTTTTTAAGTTTTTTTTTATACTTCTGTAATACATTACTCAGACTTCTTTGCTGGCTTACTCTTAATAATTTTCAAATCCTTATTCCTCTTGGTATCTATCAGCAGGCTATGTGCAAAGATTTCCCTATTTTCCAGGAGCATGCATTTGCAGAATTTAAAGGATGTCACTTGAACCAATGCCTCAAGATTGTAGTAACTGCAGTTTCAATAGTTAGCACAAACTGCTGCTATCAGTGGCCTGCAATAAGGTCTGCTTCCCAAACTCGAGCCACAAGGTAGGGTTCAGCCCGAGTAGTCCATTTTCCATCATACAGAAAGGAACTCCTGAGGCAGAACTGGAGGACAGCTAAGACATCTGAGCTTTTCCTACACTATCAAAGCAGCCCTCCATGGGCCATAGCCAGTATTAGTGGTCTGTAAAACCCCTCTTGTATTCACAAGTATTTCTATTTATTCTCCTTTCTACCCTTTTCATCAGGGACCCTATGCAAATGCAAAACCTCAGTGGCATTTGTCACTGAACACATTAATCCTATACTGAGTTTGCAACTTCAGATGTTAGGGAATTATATTTTCCTTCTTAAAGTCACAGAAATAGTTTCATTTTATTTGCTACATTTATTGCACAATTATCCCAGTGTACTTTTTAATTAGAGCATCAACCACTCTTACTGTAATAGAAATCAGTTAAGTCATTTGTTTTAGGATATTTTCCACTCAAACATTAATTAGTTATGGTATAAGTTTCAGAAGAGTAGCTGGACTCAAAGAATTATATTCAAGACTTATAAGCTTTTTGGTACTACAGATTAGGCTGGAAGATATTTAAGTCAGACCCTTCATTTTAAAAATAAATAAATAAAAAGACTAGTTTCAACATCTGATTTTCCCATTTCTCCATAGTTTTTATCTTAAATATGAAATTTGCCAAAGTCATATTGCAGATGTCCTTTAAAATGTGATTAGGGATCAGGCCTTCAGTATGGTTTTACCTACCATCACACCCTAGGTACCTGGCTCATTTTTCAGTTAAGAATGCATTCTGTCTCTCAAGGAATTTATCCCAAACTCATTATCAGGAGATTTTTCTTGTAGTCTTTGTGCTTCCAAAGCAGCTGAAGACTTTTTTTAATTAAAAAACCCAATCAAAGGCATGAAAGTCCATATCATCCATACATCCTACAAGTCTGATTTCAACAGAATCTTGTTTCAGTTGTGAAAAAGAAATGTCATGTGTGCAGACTGTACACATTAATCAGTACTTCATTTTATCACCAAAGCAATGGAAGCAACTATCATAAATACTTTTAGATCTGAATCCAAATGATGGTGTCATAATCAAAATGGCAAACACATGTCAGAATGTCATTTGTGTGGTTCATTCACAGCTGTATAGAATAATATTTGCAATATCCCAAAGTCTTATTTTCTGAATGTATTTCTACCCTGTTTTCACCATAACAAAACGGCAAGCCTACCCACAGCTATTAAAAATCATCATTTGCACTAGTATAAACACTATAGCAGTGTGAAATCCATGGGCAATTAATATCAACACTACTATTCTCATTGCAACTGTGCAGGGCTCTAAAGGCCTTATATTTCTGTTACTTAAAAGGTTTTTTTCATAATGTAATGCCAAAAAATGCTGTACAATTTGAGTGAACAAAAAATATCTGATACTTGCATCTTCAAGTCTTTGCTTCTTATTTCTAAATAGTGCATAGGAAGAAGGAAAGCTTTGCAAAAAGTTTCTGACTGCATTCTGCACATCCCTGTGGCAACATATAATGCTTGTCCTCCTTTTCCTTAATGAACTTATGACCATGTTTTATTATCTCTGGCATCAAAATCAAGCTCAGAAAGAGAAGCAAAGGCAAATACTCCAGAAGATGGCAGATTTGAGCTTAGCCAACAGCCTTTAAAAAAAATCTTCTGAGTCATTCCTCTGCTTTCAGACTATACCTTCTAACTATGAATGCAAACTGTATTTAAGGAGATACACATTTGCCATCACCAGGAAAATGCACTGGAAGTCTTTCTCAATAAAAGTCTGTGACCTGAAACGTGACAAATGTTTTGTTAAAAACAAAAAAAAAGAAAAAAGGCATTTGGAAAAAAGTCTTAAACGTTACAAAAAAGCATTGCCCTATTTTACTCTTTGAACACAAAATAAACTCTTAAAAACATTTACTTTACCAAAACACTTGTTCAAAAAGGGCAACTATTTGTTAACATTTGCTTTAAGACAGAACCACAGGAAGCTCAACAAGGACAAGTGAAAAGTCCTGCAACTGGGGAGGAGCAATCCCATGCACCAGTACAGGCTGGGGGCTGACCCACTGGAAAGCAGCTCTGCAGAGAGACCTGGGAGTCCTGGTTGATAATAAACTGAACATGAGCCAGCAATGTCACCTTGTGGCATTCTGGGATACTCAAGAAGAGTGTGTCCAGCAGGCTGAGGGAGCTTCTCCTCTCCCTCTACTCTGCCCTGGGGAGGCCTCATCTGGAGCACTTTGTCCAGTTCTGGGCTCCCAAGCTCAAGAGGGACAGGGAAGTACTAGACAATGTCCAGTGGAGCACTAGCAAGATGATCAGGAGACTGGAACTTCTCTCTTATGAGGACAGGATGCAACATGTGGGGCTGTTTAGCCTGAAGAAGACTGAAGGGGGATCTTATAAATGATTCTAAGTACGTAAAGGGCAGGTGTTGGAGAGGATGAGTGCAGTCTTTTTTCTGTAGTGTTCAGTGACAGGACAAGGGGCAATGGACACAAGCTGGAACACAGGAAGTTCCATTTGAACATGAGGATAAATTTCTTTTTTGTCAGGGTGAGGAAGCCCTGTTACAGCCTGCCCAGGGAGGTTGTGAAGTATCCTTCTCTGGAGGTTTTCAAAACCCACCTGGACACATTCCTGTGTAACTGGATTGAGGTGAACCTGCTTTATCAAGGGGTTGGACTTGATGATCTCTAGAGGTCCCATCCAACTCCTGTCATTCTGTGCTTTTGTGATTATACCCCAATATAAATGTTTTAACAGAGGTAGATATTGAAGCTCCATTACTTAACATATATGGCAAAAAAATCATAAACAAGTATGTGTCTTACTTTTAGATATAGTATGTATGATGGTAATTCTGTTCTTCTCATTCAAAAGGGCTTTTACACGAGTCTGGAGCTTTTTAACTTCTGATTTACTGTAGATATCTGTAAATTTCCCAGACATCATAATTGTGGTAGTTTGATCCTGTCTGGATGCCAAGTGCCCACCACACTGCTCTATCACCTCCTCCTCAGCAAGACAGGGAGGGGAGAAAATAAAATGGGAGTCTTGTGAGTTCAGATAAAAGCAGTTTAATAAGAAATTAGCAAAGCCACATATGTGAGAAGCGAAGCAAATAAAGATGTTACTGTCTGTTTCTCATCAGCAGCAATGTTCGGCCACCTCCCAAGAAGCAGGGCTTTGGTAAGCGTAACGGTTGCTTTGGAAGGACAAAATGAATCATGTCCCCCTTCCTGCATTTCATTACATAGCTGCTAAATGTTACCTAAAGAAGAAAAATCTCCAATCTCCATTCCATTACTGGGAATGACAGTTCACGGAAATGGTGTGACTTGAGAGTATATACTCCACAAATCAGCAAATAAATATTTCTTTTTGACTATGATAAGTTTGGGGTGTAATTGCAAGAAAATTATCTCATATCCAATTAACGAATTCAGAAACACTCACCATGATTCCAGTGAGTAAACAGACTCCTTTCCCACAGTATGTATTAGGTACCATGTCACCATATCCAATGGATAGAAAAGTTATTGAAATCAACCACATTGCTCCAAGGAAGTTGCTAGTGACATCCTGTTGATCATGGTACCTGAAAAAACAAAAAAAACCAATTTATTTACCATGAAAACTTTTGTTACATTTCTGTTCTGTCTGAAATAAAATGCATTAACAGGTCATACAGCCATTCCTATATCCTACAGTTGTTTCTCTTTTTTTAAAAGCAGTTATAAGGAATTAAAAACTCAAATATACCAGCAGTAAAGACACAGAACGTACAATAATAGCACCAGTAGTAGAAACACTCAGGATGGTCTTAATTTTACTAAAGTAGCAGAAACCTCTTGTTTTTTTAATAGAATCTCTTCATTAGGGGTACCAGTCCTTGTAATTCCCTGTAGCTGCATGAGACACCAGTTTACTAAAGTTGCTGCAGTCTGAGGCAAATATGAACATCAGAAAAGGATGTGTGGGCAAGCAGATAGCAGAGCACATCTCCATCTCCTTGGCCTAAATTCCAGTCTGTGATTGGATACCTAATCATGAATTAACATTTAAATGCTGACTTAGTCAACTCTCTCTTTCCAAAATAACTCCAAAGTATGCCACTGTACTTCTCATCATCAAAAGATCTTTACCTTAAACACAGCAAAATCTCCCTTTTGTACTGTCTACTATTAAGTGTAACTTCCTGATGTCTTGGTTTCAATATTCTAGTGAAGCATGTTCATTTTCTCCTTCAAAGAAAGAAAACATTCAGATGAATAATCTAATCTTCACTTGACATGAACTGACAAGCTATAAGAATGCATTTTAGGGTAAATCCTGTCATCACCAGTCACTCTGGAGAAGAAAAATGCCTAATACTCTAATGTAGGTGGAATTTTACTCCCCAGACAGAGCAGCTCTGTAACAGACTGGCAGATACTGCAGCCTCAAGGTTGCAATGACTCCTACAACTCCCACGAAGCCTTAGGTTAGCTATCTATGCTCATGGTTAGCTATCTATCCTCAAGGGTATTAATTTAGCCACTCTTTAAATCCATGACTCATGGTGGGTCACAGAGAGCCATTAGGGTATTAGAGTTCACAAATACATACAAAAACTTGCTTTCCACATCTGAAATAACTGCTTCAGTTTTCTTTCTTCCTGGACCACAGTCTCCATGACAGAAAAGGAATGCAGAGTGAGCACAAAAGCACTGTCAGGAAACTTCCTACTCCCCCATTTACAAGATATTCACTATAAATTCCTGCAAAACATATTCTTCAAAGTCCCACCTATGCTCTGATGGTTACAACAACCTAAAAACTCTTTGACTGCCAGAGACTACAGCAGTAAGTTCAAACAAGTTTGTTTCACATTTTGCCTGTACTCATGTCTCCCCTGGTGTCAGTGTTGTCGTTCCAACATACTTTATACAAGCTCTCAAAAGCCTTTTCTTCTGAACCTAGAACAATGCAGTAATAGTCCAAATCTGGAGCTTCTAAGTACAACAGTGACCCAAATAACAATAATCATAACAGCAACAAGAATAGTAAAAGAATAACACCAAATTTTATTTCATTCACGACCACAGAGTTCTGCACAACAAAAAGAGATGAAACATCAACTATTTTTTCCAGTCTGCACTAAACATTATGGATTTTAGTCTCCAGATTAGTCTCCAAGGTTAACATTTTAGACTATAAACTTAATAAACTTAGAAAATAACAGCTGTGAAATATATGGATACAGGGAGAAAGGTACACGCTTCCCATCCAGGAGGTAAGAAGAAAGCCTATGTACCATACCAAGTCCCTACAGAGTACCATATAAGTGATACAACCCATAGACTTCATATGAGCTTCACAGGAGGGAAGGCACAGCACGTATTCTAAGGGTAGCAACTCAGTTAAATACCAACAAATGCTTACATAAATATGTATAGCATGTTTCTTCTCAACCTTTATAAACGCAATGCCCTCCATTTTTTCTACGTTTTGTCCAAATACTTACATTTTGACAACATTTGAGCCCTACGTGATAATTATAGAAAGCTTGATATGACTGAAAACAACTATCAAAAACACACATCAAGAATGCTGAAACCTCTCTCTTAAGCCTTGAACAATACAAGGAAAGAATAATGGGAGTCTTTATCCATTTATACTCCTGCACCCACACCAGAGAACACAAAAGCCAATCCACACATTCATCATTTATCAAAGGTGACCCAGGGTTAAATTTTAAAAAGCACAACAGTAGTTTTTCAAGTTTCACTGGAGATGTGGATCTTAATTAGCAAGATCACTTAGATTAAATATTCATTAAAGCCATCTGCATCCATATTTAGTAGTGCACTTCAAGGACCTGTTCACATGTTTTTATCTTGTTAGCCCAGTACTCTCAGATTTCCTACTCTGAATATTTCACCTGGCTGTGTTTTTAAGGTTATAGTTCAGCACACTCAATTTAAAAGTCATCATCAATGCTCAGGACTTTACCATGACCAAGAAAAAAAAGAATACTTTGTATCCTCTCTATGGGCTCAACTACTCAAGGGTGGCAAAGCATGTAAATTACGACCTAATTTAATCTTTCAACAAGAGCAAAAACCTCTTTTCTCACTTACGATTTCTGCTTCTCTGTGGTTAGTAATTCTGGTACATGCCTACACCCTGTTGATTTTCCCAAGATTACAGCCACGCCAGTATATACTTCCAAGTGCTCTACTATGTCATTAGGCACCACTATCGTTTGTGGGTCCAGTCTAAACAAGCAAAGCCTTGGCTACCCTGTGTCCACATTCAGGTTGCACATTATTACAACTATATCAAAACAATAATACAGCATAATCTTTTCAGCAATGTCTTAAAAAGTAGGAATTGTAATGTCCTATTTGTACAGCTACAGAAATAGCTGACAATTAGCACTGGAGACATTAAATTGCTTTGTTTTGACAAAGGGGAAATATATCTGCTTATTGGGTTTTTTACTTGCTTTCAAAGTTATCACAGCCCAAAAGACCAAACTTCTCCATTTATGCATGAAACAGTAAAATAAACAGAAGTTAAACTTTCCCATATTTTTCCACCAGTGCACTGACAATGTGTTGCACTCAAGTTACCTGAAGACCTGAGAAAAGTCTGTCCCATCACTGTATTTTTCACTTCACTATTGAGAGACTATCCCCAGCAAAGCTAATCGTAATGGACGTTATAGTGGGGAGAAAAAGTCATTAACTTGAATAGCTGGAGCAGAGCTGTCTTGCTCACTGTCAGTCACCATCAGCCACTACAAATCTCTCCTCATTCCAGCTGGACTGTGAAAGACAGCTGGGAAGTAACACATTCCAGAATTCAACTGGAGTTTTCCTAAACCACCCATTCATCCATTCTGAAAGCTTTGAAATCTACCAGGAAAGCATGGTACCATGAACGGCTTGAAAAGCCAAAAGCTCAGGAAGTAAAGAAAAAGAAACAAAGACTTCCTTTCAGTGACAAGTTCCAAACAAAGAAAAATCCAGTCATTACTAAACAAATCCCACAACATAAACTTTTTGTCATTAACAAAATTAGTTTTATAGATTTTTTTTTAATAAAGATATTTATTTTTAAAATCAAACTTGCCACTCAATCATAAGAGCTAGTATTTAATTGTGTTAAAAACTGCAGCTATAAACAGGCTGATTTTCTAGATCAGGGCCAAATTCACATGGCTGCAGAATAGTCATTTAGAAAAGCTGAATGATTAGATTTGTGCAAAAATAGCATGGCTCAATTCCATCCCAAGCCAAAATGAGTGGGAATTTCACCATTCATCTCAGGAAGACATAAATATATTTCTCAGCTGACAATACTGCAGTGGCTTGGGTTGTCAAAGCAGTATTCCTTACCAAACAACAGTCCTCTTCTTCTGGTTTCACTATTGGTATCATGATTTTCAGTAATGCTTTCCTTCAGAACTTTGTTCATATTTGATGATGTTTCTTTTAACTGGTAAAATATCTACTTTTAACTGCACACAGTTATTATGCATTGACATCTTGCCATCTGAGACAAATTCACTTTATGAAGTGATGAATAAGAAGAAACCATATATAACATTAAGCTTGACCACTGACACATTAATTCACACTTAGCTTTATTTCACTTTATCTTGACTCCATGGACAGGCTCTGATAACTTTGTCATCCTTGGTATTGCTTTCTTGAATAAGTCAAGGAAAGAATTAAAATGAAGGTTGAAAAGATGACCCTTTGTGTAGGGAAGAAAATAGACTGTTTTTACCATTCCTGGTCTCCACTACAGTGGCAAATCAGGCTGAGTTTAGACTTGTAAACCTTAAAAATTTTTAAACTGGCAACTGGAAACAGGCTGAGCCCATTAAATCAGAAACTTGTCAAGACTGTCGAGACACTGATTGATCTAACCAGCTATTAGAGCTCTCCCACAGTATCAAGCCATTCTTCTTACTAAGTGCCTTTTTAGTCTTACTTACACTGTAGGTACTAGCAGTTTTTTATCTGTTAATACAGTGATGACAATAGACAGGTCTTTTTACTCCTTATTTCCTCTTGTTTAAAAGAAAAAAAGAAAAGAAAGAAAAAGAAAGCCACAATAGCACTTGGAAGCAACAACAGGGCTGAGTCCTGGTTTAATGAAGTCATCTGAAGAAATTTTAACTTGTCTTAACAGGTTTAGGATAAAAAAGACAACTTGAAAAGTGGATGTCACTCCTTATCTTTTCTTCTAACATATCTGTTGATATCCCTCAATATTTATGAAGAGCCGCAAAAACGTACTTTGCACAAACTCTGCTTCATGAAAGCACAAAACACCACAACGAATGTGTGGACTTCATACAGATAGATGCACATCAGTAGCAGTTCTGAATCCAAACACAAGTAATGGATGCAAGTAAGGCATCTGAATTGCTTATAATGAGGTCAAAATGTTCCTGATTTTTCTGTTAACAGCATTTGTATACTATTTACAGAAAACTAATAAATCCAAGACAGAAAAGTCAAATACCATTACATAAGTAGCATACATTACTGCGTTACTTAAGTTGGACAGAAAAAAATAATCTAAAAGAAAACAAGAGAGAGAGAGAGAAATCAATACGAAAACAGAAGGGTGAGGTGGCATGTTTTAAAATATTTTATCAGTATGCTTAAGTAGAAATTGTAGTTTAAATGTAAATGTGAATGCATAAAATTATTAATCCCTATCTGTTGTATACAAAGATATCTAGCTCTCAATGCCTAGGTAATGGGTAACTTGCCAGTAGAGATACAAAGACTAATTGCCACTGTTTCAAAGTGTATAAAAAATTTATTTGATCTCCACTGGTCTGATGTTCTGCTAAATTGGTATAGTTGTTTGCAGCCATGGCAAACGGAAAGATTTTCCATCTTTCCAAGAGAAGCCATTTAGCTAAAAGCAGAATTTGAAGACATCAAAGTTGCTGAAAATATTATGTCTGTCTTTTTTTTTTTTTCCCATTGTTACTTGCATTCAATTGTTTTGTAACAGTATTGAGAAGAATATGTTGAATCAATTCTACAAGTATTGGGAAGCTAAGAAACCTTTACATTGGGACAGACTGCAAACCACAAGGAGCAACAGTAGCAAATATAGGAGTGCTCAGGACCAATGTGCAAAAAAGCAATGCTGTGAATAAAGTGGTAGCTACTGCCTCAGAAGCTCTTACACTACATGAAAACACTGATGTGTCTTAGAAAGTTTTCAGAGAATTTGGAGAATTTTTCTTCACTTGATTAAGAAACATTCCCACCAACTTTCAAACCTCACTTTTGGGGCATATCCTCCAATATTCTTACTCCTTCTTTTCATCAGTTTCAAGCTTTTTTTTTTTTTTTTTCCTGCAGTGATATAACTGAAGTATCTCCACTGATATCAGCAGCTAAGACTACTTTAACTTCAGTGGGACTAGGATTTCTGTACTTTTTTTCCCTTTCTTGACAGAATTTCAAATGATCATCACATTTCCATTTAGTGTTTCCATGCTTAACCATTTCAGAATTTTGACTTTGTCTTCATCGTACATTTTAGATGCCAATAAAGCTCTGTTGCTATGAGTATCATGTATATCAAGAAGTATCCTAATAAAATTGCTAAGCTAATTAAAAAATGTAAAAATTTATGCTTATCTTCAACATTTAAAAGCATGATAATAAAATTAAATGTTTGTTTGTGGATTTAAACTCAGCTATAACACCTATTTCCTTTCAAGATGCTTGTTGTGACTCAGTAGAATAATGAGTAACACTAAAGATCTTGGAAAATTGTACCGAAACTCTTAAACCAATCCTTTACTCCTAGAGACTTGAATGAGCTCTGCCTGTAGCAGGGTTTCTTAAACATGTATCCTGACTGCTCTGGAAAACAATCAGGTTCACTGTATCTAAACATGGCTCATTTTAATAAAATATGCACAAAAATACCAGAAAGTAAGGCCAGTAGGAATACCTTTCCGTCTCTCAGACATGAAATATGTGACTAGAAGTAACAGATGTCATAAAGGTTACATGACTGATTATTCCCATATGGAAAAATTAAATTAATTATCCTTAGTGCAAAATTGTACTCAATGATACATATTTGAGCTAATACGTTTTACTATATTTGACAATCTTCTTTCAGACAGCTATTCAGCTTTTCTCTACTGAATTCCCTACTGAATTTTTTTTTATCTTTGATGTTAGTCTGTCTCTATCAAAAAAAGATTTCAGGTTTTACAGAGTCCTTTCAGATCTTAAAAACTACCCATTCCCAATTCCAGTCCAGACTGTGCAGAAAAGCTAAGGATGGTTCATACTATTCAAGTGCTAAGAGGCAAACTCAGGCTCCAAAAGTTGCTGTCAGCTGCTGGAACAAAAGTAGCGATCTGCACTGAAACAGTAAGGCCTGCAATAATATTTATTCATTAATTTTCACAAATGTATTACAATGCATTCCACAATTCAATTATCATATGGTACCTTTTAGTCTTCTCAAAACCATACTAGTACTTTTTCAATGCAAACAACAGCTCTGATCCAGGGATGGACAACCACAGCACAAAATATTTTATTGTCATACAATTTTCTGCCTCATTTTTTTAAAACTAAAATTCACATTTAATTTTTCATAGCTCTCTGATAGACTCCCTGCACAAAATTACAGAATCTCAAGTGTTGAAAGGAAACTTGAACGATCACCTAGTCCAACCCCTCTGCCAGTAAACTAACCAACTATGTTACAGATTATCATTATTTTGGTGGTCTTCCCTTCTGAGCCTTCAGCTCTGTACCTCACAGTTTGATTAGCCTGGATACTCAAAGTTCTGACTAATAAACTCCAAGTCCTCTATAACAACACATATGTTTAAAAATAGATCTCTAAATTAGATATCCAAAAGCTGCACAACACTAAAATTCCTAACTTTGATAAAAATAGCAGTATGTCCCAAAGCAGCAAAATAGCCTTTTAAATGCCTCATTGCCATACATGAAGCAGCATGCATGGAAAAATTCTTAGGGAAAGAGTGGAATCAGGCTTCCCACAAGGCACAGGAAAAAGAGCTCTTGATACCTTTCTTTAACTGCAGAAGCTCAATGACAAAAGCATTCACCATGGGGTACAAACTTGCCTTAAGTCTCTTCTCAAGCACAAAGCTGATTCACATCAACATCTTCATCTTACTGTCCTTCCTGTTAGGATATAGATTATGAAAATATCTCAAAATATCTTTTTGAAACTACTTCAACTTTAAATTGAATTAAAAATGGAGAGAGCATGACTCTAATCTAGTTAAGAGAGGGACTGCCTAAAATGTTAAGGGCAGGAGCTGGAGAAGGGAACACATCCATTCTAACCCCTGACAAACCACTCTTTTGAGTAAACAATAGTTCTACGTTCAAAGTAGGACTAAAAAAAAAAATTCATAACATGCTGTTATCACAGTCACAGGGACTAAAAGAAATAAACCCTAAAACATTCAAGAGTTACTCTTTCTGTGTTGTCGATATCATTTCTGCCAAACAATCTTCAGTAAAAGAAGCTACTATAAACACAAAGTTAAAAGAATATTACAATATATGAATATAAAAGAAGTAAACTGAAGTGACATAAGCAAGCTTGAGTTATTTTTCAGCACTGCTCTTTGTAATCTTCTTTTAAAGGAGACGTATATGCAAATATATATTTCTCTGTAGCCATAATCTTTACACATCATAATCTTTGAAATTCATCAATAGAGCACGAATGAATCCTACTTTTAAAGTTTGCTTTAATTTTTCAATGTCTGTCATAGCATTGCTTAAAGCTGCGTTATGACAGAAATATGAATCGTTCAAAATCAAGCAGTTTCTTAATGAGCTCTACTGTGAATAATTCACTATATTCACTGTCAACTAATTCCCTTCCAATACTTTTCCCTATCTTGCACTTTGCATTTTTTGCTGCCCTCAGAAGGAGGAAAAGTATTGGTTTTTTTTTTATTTGAGATAATCAGAATCAACTTATACCTAAAGAATCTGAAGTCATTTGCTGAAGAAAAGCTGCAGAAATATCAGTTTCAGAAATTAGAATTAATCATTATGCACTTAAGATCAAGCCCACCCTTTTTTTTCTGACAAAAAAAAATGATGGAACTCAGTGAAAGTTAGCCTTTCTTTTCTCCAGTACATGATAGGAGGGGGGAGAAAAGAGGAGGAGGGGGAAATTATACAGCAAAGATTACGATGTCAGAGGAGACTTTCTGACAAAAGCTAAATTTAGCTTCTTTAAGTCACAATGCTTGAAACAATACAGATTTAACTGAATATTTATAAACCCAAAGCCTATGTACAAAGCCCAGAGCCATCTGAAAGTTGTGTCAGACCTCACTAACAGTTTGACAGTGATGTACTGGGCACAGTCAGTACATTTAATGCGTTGAAATCAAGTATAAAACCACTACTCTATTGTGCTATATAGTAAATGAAAAGCACTTGTAACAAATACTTGCAACTTAAATTTTTATGTATCAAACTTTAGCATGAGGTTCTTAAAATTAAAGAAAAAAAAAAAGTGTTCACCTTTTTGTAATTCTGTTCTTTTCATCAAACCAACCAGAAGGCTAAAAAAACACTTCAGGGTGAATTTTTGTGATTTCTCTCCTGATGTTCACTTGCTAGGGATTCAGAAAGGTTATCTACACAGGAGACATACTTTTCTGACTCTGGTGCCATATGCTTTACAGTGGAGTGAGTGGATACCTGGATCAAATAATTATGGGATGGACTCAGGCCACAAGTCTCTCACAGCAATGAAAGCTGAGAGATTAACAGTAGTCTTAGTCAGGCTATAAGAAATGTAATACAATGGTAGTGCTTAACTCCAGTGATGATAATAAAGGAATATCATCCTTGTTTGCTTATACAGACTTCCACAGTGCTACACTTGAAGACAAAAGTATTGCCCAGATAAATGTACTTAAAAAGAAAATGTTTAAGAGACCCTTTCCGTAGTATGTTTAAAATGCCAAATGCTGTTACAGCTTTCTTTCCTCTGTTTAAGGCCTTGGCATGTTGCCATCAAACCCTTTAATATCAGAAGTGTGAGATTATATGAAACCTGACTCTTCCATTTTCTTCCCTTCTTCATCATTAAAAAGGAGATTGAAATGAGGCTTTTCAGTTTTGCAAATTTTGCATTTTCAAGTTTGTTGTTCGCTTTCAGGACAGAATAACTTTTGTAGGAAATCATCCTAATTTTGGGCATGCTGCCTGTAACTACACTGGCTTGATATGAAAACTTGATATAATTTCCACTGTTACTAATTATTCCTTTTTTCACACTGTGGAATGGTTCATAAAGGCTGTCAATATAATTAGTATTACATTGCAACAAAGAATATGGTCAAAAAGAAGAAATAATAAACAAAGTTCAAATCTAATTTACAGTGCTCTCTTGGTCCTAGAAATGAGACAAGTTCACTGATGGGACAAACACAGGGAAGTGAATATGTATGACCAGGTCTACTTCTAGCAAGAGTGCTGCCCTTAGGGAATTACTAATCCTACTTCTTTCACTTGTTTGGCCTTCTGCAAGACTTTACACATACAACAGAAACTGTATTAAATTGAAAAAAGTTTTAAAACCCCAAGAATTTCTAGAGCTCCAAATGCGACTGCAGACCTACAGCTTTTCTGGTATCTTAACTGTTCCAGTAGCCCTGCTTCATAAGAAGTATATGAGATTATAATTTGAAAGCATTGCAAAGGATAATAAACAGTCTATTTTAGGGAGTTGTGCCGCTCATTTTAAATGAGCCATGCCTAACAGCTTATAGGTCAGAGACACTTTATTCCATTAGCTAAAGTCCATGGTGGTAAAGTATAAACAAGCCCAAGATACTCATTAGGAGATGTTTGTTTGTGAGAGGAAGAGAACTAGTGAACTAGACAGTGAACTGAAGGTGTGTGTCTCATTCTAGTAGAGTTGAGAACACTTTATTCTACATGATTTTAGTATGGAAATACACTAAGTTGTATTTCTGCAGCTACAAAACATTCATTATATATATTGATAAACAAGGCATGTTTAACAGAGACTGAAAAAACCCACCTACAAGAGTTAAAACATGTTTGAGTGTTATCTTTTCTAGAACTTTAGAAAAGATGTGACTAAAAATAAAATAACCTTTCATCTTTAAATAAAAAGCTTGGGCTTCTCTATATTGCAGGTTTGGAGTACATGAAATTTAGACATCAGTCCCTCAAACAGGAAGAGGATCGATCTCCAACTGTATGTATTAAAAATTACTGGAAAACATGAGATCTATGGTCCCACTTCTCTGTGTAACCCAGCTTCAGTCAATTTCTGCTTTAGGTTCAGGAGTTGAGACTGAAGAGAAGTAGGTGTAGAGCTGCAGTACAACCACACAAAGCCTTCTGTAGGGGATTGCCTATGTTTTCTGAATATCTTTGCCCAAAATGTGAGAAAGCAAACTGCAAGCACACAGAATTAACACTATTTCCTCTATTTTCACACTTCTTCCCTTGTTCCTCTGAATGAGTGTAGATAGATTACATCTCTACCTGTACAAAAATACTGAACAAAATAAAAGCATTAGCACTGTGATCATAGTTTAAAAGGACATTTTGCTGAGTAAGTTCAAATCATTTTGTTATTCAGTATAAGGACACTACAGCAAACAACAGTAGATATAATTCTCTACACGGAATAGACACAAAGACCTTGTTCAAGGTCACAACAAAACCGTAGGATGGATTCTGTTTCACGTTTTAACAAACTGAAAATCTTCTCTGTCATTTAAAAATGGCATTTTCGCTGAAAATTTACACTTTTTAACACTTTTGTGAATTTAGAAATTATTCAGTTGGTATACTAAAACCTTCATTTCAATGTTCTGTACTAACAAGAAGCCTACTGCTAGTTACCTGAATAACAGCAGAGCATTATAACTGATCCTAACAAAACCACACTAGTATTACTTAAGTCTAAATTTTTATTTTCCTTTTAAAGAAAGTGAAAATGAACTGACAGAATGTGTAACTCCTGGTGCAGATTTTTGTGTCTCTAGCAGGCATAATGGCATTATCTCCTTGGTCAATTATCAGTGCTAGATCTCTTTTTCCAAAAATCAAGAAAAATCATGCTCCTTGCCACCAGAAATACAATCAGTAAAGGACAACCGTGTCCTGCTGTGGTACACTGACTATGTCAGTAGGTTTTCTGCCTCCCAGCACATAAGAACAAGGAAGGCAACCAATGTGATCTGCTTGCAAGGAGATTCACATGTTTGAGCAAATACCACTCTAAAAGCAGTATTATCAAGAATTATCACACCCAACTTTCGTTAAAATGCTGGTAGGCTTGGAAAATGAAGAAAATTAATGCTGCAAACATTAGTGAGAGCTGACAAGTGTCTTTGGTGTTAAATTAACTAAATGTAACATATAATTTGCTTCTGAATACCTTGGAAAGAATCTACTGTGAAAGACTGCAATTTAAAACCAAATTTTAAATAGTCAGGGTTACAATTTTAGAAGCTTATTATTCTGAGGGTGTATGATGATTTTCTGAAAGATAAATGATTAAAAACAAAGTCAAAAGGAAAAGACATTTGGGCATGAATACTTGATCTGAACTCTCACTGTTCAATTTCAGATAGTATTGCACTTCTGTGATTTAAGACTGCAGGAAGCTTGCCGGTTACATCTACTACATTCTTTAAAGTACAGAATAACATAAGAAATCATATTTAACTCAAGGATTTAGAAAAACAAGTATCTTCTTTCTGAAGCTCAGAGAAGAGAGAAATCGTTTTTATTATTACTTTATATAAATTATTTGTAAGGTTGTTTCCTGTATGTGCTATTGCATGCTCAGAAATACGAATTCCAGCCCCTGGACTGACACTGAGGTCAGAAAGAAAAACATTCTGGACAATTCCCAGTCACGGCCATTGAACTAAATATCTACACAACTGATAAATTTAGGTTTTCCCATAACAAAAAAAAAAAAAAGAAAAAAAAGAAAAAAAAAAGAATGCAGTGGCAAAAGATTAGCATCATTCCTTGGTAACGATCACAAGTAAGACTGAAGCACTGAACTGATGGTACACTTTCCAAACAGCACCTGCACCTATCACTACCCCACTGAAAACCCAGAAGCTAGTGTGCAATGTTTATAAACTCATGTTTAAGTTTCCCTCTCAAATACATCATAGCTGAATACTGAAATCAAAACAAAGCCATTGACCCTTCTGATACAACTAGTTATTAATCAAAATAGCTTCCATGTTCTTCCATGCTCTTTTCCAGAGCTGGACTGAGGAAGCATCTTTCCCTCTTCAGATCTCATGTTCCATCTTCATCCTATACTTACTTACTAGAGGGGCTGCAGCAGTAGAAAACAAGCCAAAAAAGGATTATGTCCTCAGCCAAAATCCTCATTTTCCCTCAATCAGCACCAATCTGCAATGAGACTAAAATATTTTTCTTCCTTTTACATCAATTTAACACTTACACAATCAGATAGACTCCTTGTTGCTTTCTTCATTTTGAAAACAGTCAGACAGCATGATAGCTTATACGCAGCAAACTAAAGGCAGGAAAATGTTTACTGGCTCGTAGTCCTTTCTGCAAGCAAAGACAAGCTACTTCTGCTAGGCTTTCTTTCTTTCTCATGTTTCTGAAAAAGACCATAGACTTTAAAAATAATAATACGGTACTGGCATAAGTCTAATAAAAAAAGACACTTCCCTATCATAGAACTAATAACTCCTAGATACTTTAGCACCAGTTATTTAATTGGTACCCATTCTGAACACAGATTTTCATGGCTCATGCTGACTTAGCTTATGAGACCAAGAGACCACCAGGTTATAGCTTGAACCTACTGCACAGATTTTGGGCCCCAAACTTTCAAAGTTTTTTAGTTATGTCCTTATTTAACTGTTTGCTGTGCAATGACCAGAAGCATATTACTTTGAAACTGAATTCTTCATGTCTTTGTTGATTTTTCACCGATCCTAAGAAAAAAAAACCCAACCAAAGATACAACAACAATATAAAATGGAACTTCAGCTACTTTCCTCAAGCACCAAGATTAAAATGTTTAATTTTCCACAAATTAATATTCAAAAATGGATATGCATAACCTAGAAGTGCCTCTGGTAAATTTTACTCCAATTAGAAGGAACTACAACCCCTCTGCTTGAAAGGAATGGTGAGTAGCTCAAGGATTCAAGGAGTAAATTCTCAACATGGAAATGTGTATACAAGTCCTAAACAAAAAAAAAAAAAAAAAAAAAAAAAGAGAGAAGTCTGATAAGACTGGTTGGTCTGTCTAGGGACAAGGAAAATCTCCCACGCATCAATACTGGTAGCACAGCAAGCAGTGGCAACACAGCAGTTTGGTATTTGTTTTTGTTAAGGCAAGGAAAGAATACAGAGCAGAAGCTGATGGGAAGAAGAAACGCTGACTAAACAAACCATTCAATCTGACTTCACTGCCAGAGGTATAAACAGAACCAAAGATACTGCAAAAAATGTGCTCTCTGGGGAAGCAGAAAATCCACTTCTGTTCTCAGTTCCGCTGCTGTAAATCCACAGTAACTCCAAGCATGTGATATGAGATGTTCTGCATGTACAACAGCATACTGTGGGTACATATGGCCCATGTTGCCCTGATATGTGGGCGTGTTGTAACCATGTGTGCATTCACAAGGCAAGGTTCTTTCTTTCTTTACACAGGAAAAAAATAAAGATCAACAAGATCAATTACTTTCCACATAATCTAGAAAAGCAGCACACTTTTCACAGCAGGGACAGGTCTTCTCCAGAAGAGTAAAGCAAATTTGTCAGAATTTTCAATGACATAATGCTACTCATAGTATCAAATATTTCTATTTTAACTGCTATACACAACAGATGACCATATAACAAGCTATTTCAGTAGCAAGATCTGCATGGGAGACTACAAAAACTCATCTGTTTACAGGGCTCCTAATTCATATTTGAAAGTAATATATTCCTAAGTGTTGTAGATCATGTGCCTCAGAGATGTTATAGGAACAAACATCCATTGAGTTAGACCTAATAAAAAAATTGGATTTTCATTATGAAGTCCATGTATGACAGAGTATACTGATTCTGGCAGCAAAA
Source organism: Urocolius indicus (assembly GCA_013401255.1). Lineage (NCBI taxonomy): Eukaryota > Metazoa > Chordata > Aves > Coliiformes > Coliidae > Urocolius > Urocolius indicus. The sequence goes on from WBNH01004385.1 coordinate 47,518, forward strand.
GGCAGATATTAAAACCTAAGTAATATAACCTTCCCCTCAAAACAGACATAAAAACCTGAGCAATAAAAAAGCAAGTTTTTCACTAGGTATACAGCAACACTTCTGTTCTTTCCCTACCTTTTCCTTCCAAACTCCTGCAGCCAGATTACTCTGCAGCCCTAGCAACCCTTTTATACTCAGCTGTCTGTCCACAGTCATTATCTGTAACACATTGCAATTCTGGAAAATACCTTGCTCACCAACCCAAAGTGTCACTTGCTATAATTAGCAGCCTGGGAGCTAACACTATGGCAACTGAGGTACTGATAAAGACTCATGTCCTGCCTTAATTCAGTGTGTATCAAGTAATCAGTCAGATGACCATTAAAGCAGTGAAGTCTTTATTCAGATGGTCAACTTGCCAGCATCAACCTGTAAGCTCTATACAGGGTTTTCCTTACAGAAGTGACTAATGATGCCCTTCCATGTTACCTTCTTTGCTATGAAATGCGGTGCTTACAAATCTTCCTTCCTATTCTCAGGACAGCCTGCAATGAGAATAATCTGACTTTGAATAGTACAAGAGTCTCAAAATCAGGCTGTCATTCAGCAGCAACAGCTGTTTCTGAGCACATACAACTTCACAGGGAGGACAGTGCCTATTGAGACTTTACCCATCATGGAGGACATGTAATAGCAAGGGAATGTTTCATCTCCATTCCAAAATTTTAATATTTTAATCTATTAAACCTTATCACCATCATCTTGTTACAACTGGGATGGCCAGATAACTGATTTAATGCACTGAAGAAATACTAAAACCACTAATGCAAAGCTTTATGTAAAACTACTACACAATATAAATTAAAAAGCTTGATGCTGGAATGATGTTAAGAACCATTTAACATCATCAAATTTCATTCATGTAAATCCTCCCTCACCAAAGCAAAGCCACCAGAGTGCTGCTTAATTGCCAATTTCTCCTGAAAGTATTAAAATTCATTAGGGTTTCATGTATAGTGTCAAGCAGAACAGTAAGTGCTTCTAAAGATAACATTTATTTTCAGGATCATTTTGCATATACAAACTAATTTATTGAAACAAATACTCTCCCAGTCAAAACTGAGAAAAAAACCAACAAAACAAGAGCAGATGAAATCAATGTGCTTTATTTGTTGTACACTAAACTTTTAATCAGTGAGCAAATCAAAGATCTTGGGAGACATCTTCTGAGGATTATGACCTCCATAGCAGAGAATGGATTCAGTGGACGTATCTGTACTTTCCTATGACAAATGCCTATTGTATCAGCTATATAAAAAGAGATGTTTAGCTTCAGATGTCAATGTTATGGGCATCATGATGTGTGGGGTTTTGGGCTTTTCTTTTCAGAGCTTTCTTCTAAAATGTACTGTGGGCTATGGACTGATTAGTAATCAGAATCCAGAGCCATTATCATTTATTTGGCAAAATATTTACATATTCCCTCAAGGAAAAACTCAGGCAAAACACAATATTGTCTGTGCAATCAACTAGCATGAATGATGTATCTAATTCCCAAAGCCCAAACATTATCCCTTTTAGTGTTTTTGAAACATAAAATTAACAATTTTGTTAAATGTGAAGGAATGCAATCTTGGACTGGACTCCACTGACAGAAAGTATTTCTAGAGACATATTAATCTAATACTCAGTTCTATATCTAACTTGCTTTCAGTTGTGTTTTGTTTCAGTTTTAGAAGACTCAGTGGTTACCCATCTTACTGTCCAAAACATCACAGTTACTTCAAGGACAGCAACTGCAAATTAAATTGCAGAAAATCTATTACTACTTTAACAGATGGTTGAAGAAAATTCAGCCTTGTTTGCAACCCTGAGTTCAGTACACCTGACTAAAAAAATAATATTCTTCCTATCATCACAGTGATGCAGAAATGCCTCAGTTTGTAAACAGAAATAAATAAAACTCAGAAAATCGAAACTTTAGGATGGTGTTGTCTTCACTCTCCTTGATTCAAAAACAGGTGAGGTAGTCTTTATTTTGCTTTCCATAATACTTATACACTATAGATTCTAGTCCTGACATCTTTATACTAAAAAATAAATATATTTTGCAAGCGGGTATCAGAGAGCAGTTCATATATTTCAGTAATTATCACTGTGAGGGGCTCAAGTTTTATAAGTTTATTTTGAACATGCATTTATTGAAAAGTTAGTAACACAATAACTATTTAATGCTACTTTTTGGTAATAATACAGTTGTAAAATGTAAAACAGTGACAGCAATGGATGCTGAAGTTATTCAGAGCCACTTTCCAAGCTACAATTTGGGAAATGCCTAAGTAGACACTCAGGAATTCCTGATCAGTAATTGTGTTGAAAGAAAACTGGTGGGAACAGAGCTGTGGAATGTGAGGCAAAGAGGAGAGGCTTTGCAGAAGTCAGTTACAACTAAACAGAGAATATGCTTATTAAAATACAACTATTACAGATTAAGTCTATACCTAGTGCGCTCCACCTGCTCCCAACTATGGGGAATATTTTGAAACTATTATGTGTTACTCCTAACATGGCATTTTCAGAACATTCTGAAATTATTAGCCTTGCCATAACAAGAGGAAACAACTTTGACTCAAAGCATCAACTGTAAAAAACTACATTCCAGCAATTTTAACAATAAGGACTACAGTGTCAACATCATCTCTACACTCAGTTTAGAAGCTGGGTTTTGGTTTGGGGTTTTTTTTTGAGAAATCAAGAATTAATGCAAGGAGTAACTTCCAAAAGTAACATAACCATAATCATGTGCAATTTAACTGCTGTGCAGTTAGCTGTCACAAATAACTTCCCTAAACTGCTTCTAAAATGGGTAGACATGGAAAAGAAGAAAACAATATAGTCAACAAGTAGCAGCAGAAATATGTTGAGTATCTTCTGTCTTACGTAAGGAGAAATTCATTCCAGGGTCTATGAGCTATCCCAAGCCTTACATTTTGCACAGATAATCAACCTAATTGTCTCCTTAGAGTATCTCATATTTCTAAGCAATCCTAGCCAATCAGAAGCTCAATTCTTTTTCTTCAGAGCTATGCTTGAGAAATTAAATTTCAAGCTGTCAGCATTGATGGCCGTTTATTCTGCATCTACACTAAAGCCTGTGGAAGAGGGAGGCTGGAAAACCAGCTGAAATGAATGAAAGTCTGACTCTCAAATGTGCTTTTTCTGATTTTTAGGGGAAGAAAAAAAGAGTTACACTACTGTAACTGTTCTACCTATTCCCCTGTTTCCCTTTTTTAATCTTGTCAACTCTCCAACAATATTTTGTATTTCTTTTCTTTTTTTAATGACACAACAAAACTCAAATTTAAAGAGCTGTGAATATTTTCCATCGGAATTTTACATGGTTATTTTATCTACATTCTAGAAATTGAATAAATGAAAACTGATACCAATGCAGAATATCAACAGCTACTGTTAAATAACTTATCCATAATAACTCTTAAAGACATTTTATGGAATCTGTCCCCTGTGCTTTAGCAAACATACCTAAAGTTATATTACAACACTGAAAAACAAATCACAGTGCTACAGTAAACAGTGTGGCAAAAACGTCTTTCCAGAAGTCCTTCAAATTAAAAGGACAAGCATTCCTTACAATCTGTGACAGAGAATACAATCCAATCAACACACTCAAAATATCAAGGACCTGGAAGCTCAGTTCCATTAAATATTTATGTCCCTCGAATCCAAAACAAAGAGACAAAACTTTAGAGAGAAACAGAAAGACAGCCAGAGAGAACTAAACAAACAAAACAACCTTACCTTTCACATGCTCGGACAGTCCATGCAGCAATTATCCATAATGAGATACTAAAAACCAACAGTACAGTTCCTGGACATATTGTCATTAGAGTCTTCATAACAAAACGGGTATTGAAGTTTATCTTATTTAATGCTCCAATGCTTCTAGATGAGGCATCAGTGAAAAGTTTGCTATGCAAAAGCATAACTCTGGCAATAAGATATAGTCTTAAGAACATGGGTATAGATAAAATAATATCCACATCGGCTGTTGTTGTGGATGGAGCATAAGAAAAGGCGAGCCGGGCTGTCCATGTGAATGTATAGTTTCCAGGTATGGGATGTATAGCACACACCAGTATTTCCAAGCAGATAAAGAAAATACGCTCATATGTCATGGCTATTCTCCAGTCATCAGCTCCATTGTCCACCATGAACAACTGAAATAATAAAATAGAAGGTTAACTTTAGTATAGCATTAACAAATATTATTATAATTCCATTTTTAAATACCATAGTTTTCAGAGCAGCCAATGACTAAAAAGAAAATAAAGATAACATTTTCAGAAAATGACATTACCACCTTATATGAAGTGGAATATAATTATGGTTAAAACAAAAAGAATTTTTATCATGCACTATTTTTAAAACTGTACATGAAACTAAATTTTCACATATTTTATACTATGAATTCATCACATTTTCTTAATCATCATTTATTGTAAAACAAAGTTCTGGACCAATTAAGCCTTGTCTTTTCAAAATTTATTATCTACTCTAAGTTGAAAAGATTGAGAAAAATGTAAGAAAGTGTTTTCAGAATGGATACCTAAATTAGAAACTGAAAATACTTTCTAAGATGCAATGTTAAGCCTGCTCTAGGGCATATTCATGCTTCTGCCAGGGTGATACTACAGCTTCTGTAGAACTATCCAAGCTTTCTTCAAGCTTCAGGCAGTGATACTGATGAGTTGCACAAAAACTCAGAAAGATATCTCGTGGTGAAAACCTGAAAAGCAAAGGCCATCAAATATCAGAGTAGGCCAAGTAGCATGGTGATGCCTATCTAGCAACTGAAAATCAAATGCACACGTTGGTTCTTACAAGGCCTTTGGTTTGCCACACAGGAACAAAGGTATCAAAGTATATCAAACCGTTAAGTAAAGTCTGTTTATGACAATTTAGTAAATAAACACCTAATCAAACATTTTCTTACTAGTAGAGAGTAGTGGTATGCAAGAAGTTGTAAATAGGAAACTTTTCAAAAAGGAACATAACCCATAACAACAAGACACAATCTCAATGACAGAAGAAGACTACCTCCTCACTTCAACTATAGGACAAATCTAAACAAAGCTGTTCTGTAAATAGATAAAAGGAAATAAAAATAATTTTGCATGATTTTTAAATTTAGATTATTTAAAAATAATGGGTAAGAAGAAAAAGTATACAAAGACTGTAGTCGTTAACATAAAAAAAGTATTTTCAGCACACTACCCACCATCTGGACAGCCAAAAGACCCACTCATCTGTACAGTCTTTCAGATAACTGTATTTTTTTTTTTAGAGGAGTGATAACTACAAATTAACTTTATTGTAGTTGAATTGATACTAAAAGAAAGAAAGAAGTTAACCATAGTAAGAAACAAAACAAAACAAATTTCTATATCTGTGGACCTATTTTTCATTCTTTTTTCTTCTTTTTTTCTGTCTTACTGTATTGGGTTTTGGTACAGTGACCAGGTTTTGGTACTGAGGGAGGCTGCAGGGCTGGTACCTGTGAGAAGAGGTCGGGATGTGCTCTGCAGTGGTCTCAATGCAAGACAGAGCTGAATTCATCAGTGAAGCTGGTAATGCCTCTCTGAAAGCAAATATTTAACAAATGGCAAAACACTGCCCAGACAGTGAGAAGTGAGAGAAGTGTGAGAAACAATCCCATAAATGCTAAGGTCAGAGAAGCCAGGGGAGCTGGCTCTCCAGGCACTGGAACTGTCATTTCCATGTAGCCCACAGAGACAACCATGGTGAAGGAGGTATCTCCCTGAAGCCTGTGGAGAGGACCACACTGGAGCACATGCTCACATTGCAGTCCACAAAGGATCCCATACCAGAGAAGAGTGGATACTTCCTGAAGCAAGCGCTACCTGTGGAGAGCCTATGCTGGAGCAAATTCTCCTTACAAGAACTAATGCCCACTGAAGGGCTGCAGGCCATGGAAAAGAGCAGGTAAAAGGCATTAGCAGGAAGGAACACCACGAAAGAACTGTCTTGAACTGAATCCTATTCCCCATATTCCCTATGCTATTCATGGGGGAGAAGACATGGGATCTGGGAATGAAGAAAAGATGCTGAGCCTGGGAAGAGGAGGGCAAGGCAAGCTGTTTCAGTTTTTGTCTTTGTTTCTCACCATCCTACTCGACTTTTAACTGGGAGTAAATTAAATTAATTTTCCCCCAGTCAAGCCGCTTTTGACAGTGCTGATGGTCATCTCTTCATCTCTACTAACTAACCAATTTTTTCATCTTATTTTCTCTCCTTGTGCTGTTGAGGAGGGAGTGTGACAGAGCTGCTGGGTGGGGGTTTGGCAGATGGCCAAGGTGAAACCACCACACTTATGTATAGCTCTTTCCTCTACTATAATACTATTCAAGACAATGGAACACAGTGCTGAATTAAGCTAAAGAAACACAGTGAAGTCAACACAGGCAACATGAGCATATACATGTTCTTCTACCGTGGTCTATCTGCAAACTTTGCATACTAGATATGTGAATTGATACTATATGTAGGCAGATGATAGGTATGTAGGTTGGTAGGTAGGTAGGTATTACCAAAAGAGTGATGTTTTGCACTAAGCACATGAACTATTTGGTATGAAGGGACAAACCATAGCACAGCAAGGCTCAAGTACATTTGATCCCTGTAATTAGCCTGTAAATTAGCCTGTAAATGCTAATCACAGAAATCAAAAATCAAAATCACAGAAGTGCTCCATCAGTTATGAAGAGGTCCAGGTTTTTAGAACACCTAGAATACAGATGAACAAACAGTAAACCAGATTGGCTGGAAAAAAATCTAGATAGTATCAAATATCTCAAATGCTATGTGAAGAAAAGGATAAATTAACAACAGAGTTAAATATTTTAATTCTCAGATACATATCAAATACATGTCAAACTGGCAGTGTTTTTAAAATATCTTAAAGTTTCAAAATCTGCTGAAAAAACTATGGTCCCTTTTTACATGCCATCTTCACTAACTTAAAAATGAATTCTCTATGCAGAAAGGCAATTCAAGAAAAATGATACTTCAAGTACTGATTCAATTTAAAAGATGAGAATAGAAGAATGGCGAGTTAAACTTAGGCATTACAATTTAATTTTACAATTTTAATGGAAGAAAATGTTATTTAATACATGAGTTTTTTAAAAACTGTGTCACTATGGAATACATAATTGATAATACAGTCACCTGTCAGCAGAAGAAATCCAAACATACTACAAAGAAAGAAGTTTCTCAGTAGTGCTCAGTGAAATGCATTACGTTTGCACACACTGAAGATTTCCCTTGCCATCAGCTGTGACAAAATACCTAAAGTCACAAAAGACTACAGAACCAGCATAGATGTTTTTATTTCACAAAAATATTAACATTCCAAATAATATTTATGAGGAAGATTTCTTTACAATTCTGTCTCTAAATGCAAGCTCTGATGGATATCAAACTCTGAAACAAAGATGGGCCTCTAAAACAGGCTGTAAATAACAATTCACTTGGGATATACTGAAATTACAAAGAAATTAGTAGAGGATTTCATGTACATTTTATATACTTGCAATTTTGCAACCTACTAAATGCAAGTTTAGCTTTTAATTTGGTAGATACAGAGGTATTTGTGTATGCCTTAGTGCTTGGATAGGTATATTTCCTATTTGTAAAGGGAGGAAGGTAAAATAAGGAAAAGAACAGCTGAAAAGCACAATATAAAGAGTCCATATACACTCTCTTGGCTGCTTTCAGTCAATCCTGTTATAATAACCTGTCATGGTTTGACATGACAGCCTTTTCTGGTAAGGGGGATGGGGCTGTAAAGATGGCGCTTGTAAGAAGTTGTTTGCAACTCTCCCCAGCTCTGAGCCAGACCCACTTCTGGGCCTGAGCCAATTAGACGCCTCCACGATCACTTTTTAAGAAGAAGC